>CAMAOC010000004.1:600000-1101214 GCA_945859555.1 Megachile ligniseca
ATTATTATTATCCTTATTACTATTATTATTATCGCTATAACTATTATTATTATCCTTATTACTATTATTATTATCGCAATGACTGTTATTATTATCCTTATTCTATTATTACTATCCCTATTACTCTTCTCTTTATCATTATAACTATTATTATTATCCTTATTACTATTATTATTATCGCTATAACTATTATTATTATCCTTATTACTATTATTATTATCGCAATGACTGTTATTATTATCCTTATTCTATTATTACTATCCCTATTACTCTTGTCTTTATCCTTATAACTATTATTGTTATGCTTATTACTATTATTATTAGCACTAAAACTATTATTATTATCCTTATTACTATTCTTATTATCGCTATGACTGTTATTATTATACTTATTCTATTATTACTATCCCTATTACTCTTGTCTCTATCCTTATAACTATTATTATTATCCTCATTACTATTATTATTATCGCTATGACTGTTATTATTATCCTTATTCTATTATTACTATCCCTATTACTCTTGTCTTTATCCTTATAACTATTATTATTATCCTTATTACTATTATTATTATCGCTATAACTATTATTATTATCCTTATTACTATTATTATTATCGCAATGACTGTTATAATTATCCTTATTCTATTATTACTATCCCTATTACCCTTCTCTTTATCCCTATAACTATTATTATAATCCTTATTACTATTATTATTATCGCTATAACTATTATTATTATCCTTACTACTATTATTATTATCGCTATGACTGTTATTATTATCCTTATTCTATTATTACTATCCCTATTACTCTTCTCTTTATGTTTATAACTATCATTATTATCGCTATGACTGTTATTATTATCCTTATTCTATTATTACTATCTCTATTGCTCTTGTCTTTATCCTTATAACTATTATTATTATCGTTGTCAGTATTATTATTATCGCTATAACTATTATTATTATCCTTATTTCTATTATTATTATCGCAATGACTGTTATAATTATACTTCTTCTATTATTCCTATCCCTATTACTCTTGTCTTTATCCTGATATTTATTATTATTTCCCTTATTACTATTATTATTATCGCTATAACTGTTATTATTATCCTTATTACTAGTATTATTAGCACTACAACTATTATGTTTATCCTTATTACTATTATTATTCGCACTATAACTATTATTATTATCCTTATTACTATTATTATTATCGCTATGACTGTTATTATTATACTTATTCTATTATTACTATCCCTATTACTCCTGTCTTTATCCTTATAACTATTATTGTTATGCTTATTACTATTATTATTAGCACTAAAACTATTATTATTATCCTTATTACTATAATTATTATCGCTATGACTGTTATTATTATCCTTACTACTATTATTACTAGCACTATAGCTATTATTATTATCCTTATTTCTATTATTATTATCGCAATGACTGTTTTTATTATACTTATTCTATTATTACTATCCCTATTACTCTTGTCTCTATCCTTATAACTATTATTATTATCCTCATTACTGTTATTATTATCCTTATTCTATTATTACTATCCCTATTACTCTTGTCTTTATCCTTATAAGTATTATTATTATCCTTATTACTATTATTATTATCGCTATAACTATTATTATTATCCTTATAACTATTATTATTACCCTTATTACTATTATTATTATCGCTATAACTATTATTATTATCCTTACTACTATTATTATTATCGCTATGACTGTTATTATTATCCTTATTCTATTATTACTATCCCTATTACTCTTGTCTTTATCCTTATAACTATTATTGTTATGCTTATTACTATTATTATTAGCACTAAAACTATTATTATTATCCTTATTACTATTTTTATTATCGCTATGACTGTTATTATTATACTTATTCTATTATTACTATCCCTATTACTCTTGTCTCTATCCTTATAACTATTATTATTATCCTCATTACTATTATTATTATCGCTATAACTATTATTATTATCCTTATTACTATTATTATTATCGCAATGACTGTTATTATTATCCTTATTCTATTATTACTATCCCTATTACTCTTCTCTTTATCCTTATAACTATTATTATTATCCTTATTACTATTATTATTATCGCTATAACTATTATTATTATCCTTATTACTATTATTATTATCGCTATGACTGTTATTATTATCCTTATTCTATTATTACTATCCCTATTACTCTTGTCTTTATCCTTATAACTATTATTATTATCCTTATTACTATTATTATTATCGCTATAACTATTATTATTATCCTTATTACTATTATTATTATCGCAATGACTGTTATAATTATCCTTATTCTATTATTACTATCCCTATTACCCTTCTCTTTATCCCTATAACTATTATTATAATCCTTATTACTATTATTATTATCGCTATAACTATTATTATTATCCTTACTACTATTATTATTATCGCTATGACTGTTATTATTATCCTTATTCTATTATTACTATCCCTATTACTCTTCTCTTTATGTTTATAACTATCATTATTATCGCTATGACTGTTATTATTATCCTTATTCTATTATTACTATCTCTATTGCTCTTGTCTTTATCCTTATAACTATTATTATTATCGTTGTCAGTATTATTATTATCGCTATAACTATTATTATTATCCTTATTTCTATTATTATTATCGCAATGACTGTTATAATTATACTTCTTCTATTATTCCTATCCCTATTACTCTTGTCTTTATCCTGATATTTATTATTATTTCCCTTATTACTATTATTATTATCGCTATAACTGTTATTATTATCCTTATTACTAGTATTATTAGCACTACAACTATTATGTTTATCCTTATTACTATTATTATTCGCACTATAACTATTATTATTATCCTTATTACTATTATTATTATCGCTATGACTGTTATTATTATACTTATTCTATTATTACTATCCCTATTACTCCTGTCTTTATCCTTATAACTATTATTGTTATGCTTATTACTATTATTATTAGCACTAAAACTATTATTATTATCCTTATTACTATAATTATTATCGCTATGACTGTTATTATTATCCTTACTACTATTATTACTAGCACTATAGCTATTATTATTATCCTTATTTCTATTATTATTATCGCAATGACTGTTTTTATTATACTTATTCTATTATTACTATCCCTATTACTCTTGTCTCTATCCTTATAACTATTATTATTATCCTCATTACTGTTATTATTATCCTTATTCTATTATTACTATCCCTATTACTCTTGTCTTTATCCTTATAAGTATTATTATTATCCTTATTACTATTATTATTATCGCTATAACTATTATTATTATCCTTATAACTATTATTATTACCCTTATTACTATTATTATTATCGCTATAACTATTATTATTATCCTTACTACTATTATTATTATCGCTATGACTGTTATTATTATCCTTATTCTATTATTACTATCCCTATTACTCTTGTCTTTATCCTTATAACTATTATTGTTATGCTTATTACTATTATTATTAGCACTAAAACTATTATTATTATCCTTATTACTATTTTTATTATCGCTATGACTGTTATTATTATACTTATTCTATTATTACTATCCCTATTACTCTTGTCTCTATCCTTATAACTATTATTATTATCCTCATTACTATTATTATTATCGCTATAACTATTATTATTATCCTTATTACTATTATTATTATCGCAATGACTGTTATTATTATCCTTATTCTATTATTACTATCCCTATTACTCTTCTCTTTATCCTTATAACTATTATTATTATCCTTATTACTATTATTATTATCGCTATAACTATTATTATTATCCTTATTACTATTATTATTATCGCAATGACTGTTATTATTATCCTTATTCTATTATTACTATCCCTATTACTCTTCTCTTTATCCTTATAACTATTATTATTATCCTTATTACTATTATTATTATCGCTATAACTATTATTATTATCCTTATTACTATTATTATTATCGCAATGACTGTTATTATTATCCTTATTCTATTATTACTATCCCTATTACTCTTGTCTTTATCCTTATAACTATTATTGTTATGCTTATTACTATTATTATTAGCACTAAAACTATTATTATTATCCTTATTACTATTCTTATTATCGCTATGACTGTTATTATTATACTTATTCTATTATTACTATCCCTATTACTCTTGTCTCTATCCTTATAACTATTATTATTATCCTCATTACTATTATTATTATCGCTATGACTGTTATTATTATCCTTATTCTATTATTACTATCCCTATTACTCTTGTCTTTATACTTATAACTATTATTATTATCCTTATTACTATTATTATTATCGCAATGACTGTTATTATTATCCTTATTCTATTATTACTATCCCTATTACCCTTCTCTTTATCCCTATAACTATTATTATAATCCTTATTACTATTATTATTATCGCTATAACTATTATTATTATCCTTACTACTATTATTATTATCGCTATGACTGTTATTATTATCCTTATTCTATTATTACTATCCCTATTACTCTTCTCTTTATGTTTATAACTATTATTATTATCCTTATAACTATTATTATTATCCTTATTACTATTATTATTATCGCTATGACTGTTATTATTATCCTTATTCTATTATTACTATCTCTATTGCTCTTGTCTTTATCCTTATAACTATTATTATTATCCTTGTCAGTATTATTATTATCGCCATAACTATTATTATTATCCTTATTTCTATTATTATTATCGCAATGACTGTTATAATTATACTTCTTCTATTATTCCTATCCCTATTACTCTTGTCTTTATCCTGATATTTATTATTATTTCCCTTATTACTATTATTATTATCGCTATAACTGTTATTATTATCCTTATTACTAGTATTATTAGCACTATAACTATTATGTTTATCCTTATTACTATTATTATTCGCACTATAACTATTATTATTATCCTTATTACTATTATTATTATCGCTATGACTGTTATTATTATACTTATTCTATTATTACTATCCCTATTACTCTTGTCTTTATCCTTATAACTATTATTATTTCCCTTATTACTATTATTATTATCATTATAACTGTTATTATCATCCTTATTACTAGTATTATTATCTCTATAACTATGATTGTTATCCTCATTACTATTATTATTATCGCTATGACTGTTATTATTATCCTTATTCTATTATTACTGTCCCTATTACTCTTGTCTCCATCCTTATAACTATTATTATTATGCTTATTACTATTATTATTAGCACTATAACTATTATTATTATCCTTATTACTATTATTATTATCGCTGTGACTGTTATTATTATCCTTATTCTATTATTACTATCTCTATTGCTCTTGTCTTTATCCTTATAACTATTATTATTATCCTTGTCAGTATTATTATTATCGCTATAACTATTATTATTATCCTTACTACTATTATTATTATCGCTATGACTGTTATTATTATCCTTATTCTATTATTACTATCCCTATTACTCTTGTCTTTATCCTTATAACTATTATTGTTATGCTTATTACTATTATTATTAGCACTAAAACTATTATTATTATCCTTATTACTATTTTTATTATCGCTATGACTGTTATTATTATACTTATTCTATTATTACTATCCCTATTACTCTTGTCTCTATCCTTATAACTATTATTATTATCCTCATTACTATTATTATTATCGCTATAACTATTATTATTATCCTTATTACTATTATTATTATCGCAATGACTGTTATTATTATCCTTATTCTATTATTACTATCCCTATTACTCTTCTCTTTATCCTTATAACTATTATTATTATCCTTATTAGTATTATTATTATCGCTATAACTATTATTATTATCCTTATTACTATTATTATTATCGCAATGACTGTTATTATTATCCTTATTCTATTATTACTATCCCTATTACTCTTCTCTTTATCCTTATAACTATTATTATTATCCTTATTACTATTATTATTATCGCTATAACTATTATTATTATCCTTATTACTATTATTATTATCGCAATGACTGTTATTATTATCCTTATTCTATTATTACTATCCCTATTACTCTTGTCTTTATCCTTATAACTATTATTGTTATGCTTATTACTATTATTATTAGCACTAAAACTATTATTATTATCCTTATTACTATTCTTATTATCGCTATGACTGTTATTATTATACTTATTCTATTATTACTATCCCGATTACTCTTGTCTCTATCCTTATAACTATTATTATTATCCTCATTACTATTATTATTATCGCTATGACTGTTATTATTATCCTTATTCTATTATTACTATCCCTATTACTCTTGTCTTTATCCTTATAACTATTATTATTATCCTTATTACTATTATTATTATCGCTATAACTATTATTATTATCCTTATTACTATTATTATTATCGCAATGACTGTTATTATTATCCTTATTCTATTATTACTATCCCTATTACTCTTCTCTTTATCCCTATAACTATTATTATAATCCTTATTACTATTATTATTATCGCTATAACTATTATTATTATCCTTACTACTATTATTATTATCGCTATGACTGTTATTATTATCCTTATTCTATTATTACTATCCCTATTACTCTTGTCTTTATCCTTATAACTATTATTATTTCCCTTATTACTATTATTATTATCGCTATAACTATTATTATTATCCTTATTACTATCATTATTATCGCTATGACTGTTATTATTATCCTTATTCTATTATTACTATCTCTAATGCTCTTGTCTTTATCCTTATAACTATTATTATTATCCTTGTCAGTATTATTATTATCGCTATAACTATTATTATTATCCTTATTTCTATTATTATTATCGCAATGACTGTTATAATTATACTTCTTCTATTATTCCTATCCCTATTACTCTTGTCTTTATCCTGATATTTATTATTATTTCCCTTATTACTATTATTATTATCGCTATAACTGTTATTATTATCCTTATTACTAGTATTATTAGCACTACAACTATTATGTTTATCCTTATTACTATTATTATTCGCACTATAACTATTATTATTATCCTTATTACTATTATTATTATCGCTATGACTGTTATTATTATACTTATTCTATTATTACTATCCCTATTACTCCTGTCTTTATCCTTATAACTATTATTGTTATGCTTATTACTATTATTATTAGCACTAAAACTATTATTATTATCCTTATTACTATAATTATTATCGCTATGACTGTTATTATTATCCTTACTACTATTATTACTAGCACTATAGCTATTATTATTATCCTTATTTCTATTATTATTATCGCAATGACTGTTTTTATTATACTTATTCTATTATTACTATCCCTATTACTCTTGTCTTTATCCTTATAACTATTATTATTTCCCTTATTACTATTATTATTATCATTATAACTGTTATTATCATCCTTATTACTAGTATTATTATCTCTATAACTATGATTGTTATCCTCATTACTATTATTATTATCGCTATGACTGTTATTATTATCCTTATTCTATTATTACTGTCCCTATTACTCTTGTCTCCATCCTTATAACTATTATTATTATGCTTATTACTATTATTATTAGCACTATAACTATTATTATTATCCTTATTACTATTATTATTATCGCTGTGACTGTTATTATTATCCTTATTCTATTATTACTATCTCTATTACTCTTCTCTTTATCCTTATAACTATTATTATTATCCTTATTACTATTATTATTATCGCTATAACTATTATTATTATCCTTACTACTATTATTATTATCGCTATAACTATTATTATTATCCTTATTACTATTATTATTATCGCTATGACTGTTATTATTATCCTTATTCTATTATTACTATCTCTATTGCTCTTGTCTTTATCCTTATAACTATTATTATTATCCTTGTCAGTATTATTATTATCGCTATAACTATTATTATTATCCTTATTTCTATTATTATTATCGCAATGACTGTTATAATTATACTTCTTCTATTATTCCTATCCCTATTACTCTTGTCTTTATCCTGATATTTATTATTATTTCCCTTATTACTATTATTATTATCGCTATAACTATTATTATTATCCTTATTACTATCATTATTATCGCTATGACTGTTATTATTATCCTTATTCTATTATTACTATCTCTAATGCTCTTGTCTTTATCCTTATAACTATTATTATTATCCTTGTCAGTATTATTATTATCGCTATAACTATTATTATTATCCTTATTTCTATTATTATTATCGCAATGACTGTTATAATTATACTTCTTCTATTATTCCTATCCCTATTACTCTTGTCTTTATCCTGATATTTATTATTATTTCCCTTATTACTATTATTATTATCGCTATAACTGTTATTATTATCCTTATTACTAGTATTATTAGCACTACAACTATTATGTTTATCCTTATTACTATTATTATTCGCACTATAACTATTATTATTATCCTTATTACTATTATTATTATCGCTATGACTGTTATTATTATACTTATTCTATTATTACTATCCCTATTACTCCTGTCTTTATCCTTATAACTATTATTGTTATGCTTATTACTATTATTATTAGCACTAAAACTATTATTATTATCCTTATTACTATAATTATTATCGCTATGACTGTTATTATTATCCTTACTACTATTATTACTAGCACTATAGCTATTATTATTATCCTTATTTCTATTATTATTATCGCAATGACTGTTTTTATTATACTTATTCTATTATTACTATCCCTATTACTCTTGTCTCTATCCTTATAACTATTATTATTATCCTCATTACTGTTATTATTATCCTTATTCTATTATTACTATCCCTATTACTCTTGTCTTTATCCTTATAACTATTATTGTTATGCTTATTACTATTATTATTAGCACTAAAACAATTATTATTATCCTCATTACTATTATTATTATCGCTATGACTGTTATTATTATCCTTATTCTATTATTACTATCCCTATTACTCTTGTCTTTATCCTTATAACTATTATTATTTCCCTTATTACTATTATTATTATCGCTATAACTATTATTATTATCCTTATTACTATCATTATTATCGCTATGACTGTTATTATTATCCTTATTCTATTATTACTATCTCTAATGCTCTTGTCTTTATCCTTATAACTATTATTATTATCCTTGTCAGTATTATTATTATCGCTATAACTATTATTATTATCCTTATTTCTATTATTATTATCGCAATGACTGTTATAATTATACTTCTTCTATTATTCCTATCCCTATTACTCTTGTCTTTATCCTGATATTTATTATTATTTCCCTTATTACTATTATTATTATCGCTATAACTGTTATTATTATCCTTATTACTAGTATTATTAGCACTACAACTATTATGTTTATCCTTATTACTATTATTATTCGCACTATAACTATTATTATTATCCTTATTACTATTATTATTATCGCTATGACTGTTATTATTATACTTATTCTATTATTACTATCCCTATTACTCCTGTCTTTATCCTTATAACTATTATTGTTATGCTTATTACTATTATTATTAGCACTAAAACTATTATTATTATCCTTATTACTATAATTATTATCGCTATGACTGTTATTATTATCCTTACTACTATTATTACTAGCACTATAGCTATTATTATTATCCTTATTTCTATTATTATTATCGCAATGACTGTTTTTATTATACTTATTCTATTATTACTATCCCTATTACTCTTGTCTCTATCCTTATAACTATTATTATTATCCTCATTACTGTTATTATTATCCTTATTCTATTATTACTATCCCTATTACTCTTGTTTTTATCCTTATAACTTTTATTGTTATGCTTATTACTATTATTATTAGCACTAAAACTATTATTATTATCCTTATTACTATTATTATTATCGCTATGACTGTTATTATTATACTTATTCTATTATTACTATCCCTATTACTCTTGTCTCTATCCTTATAACTATTATTATTATCCTCATTACTATTATCATTATCGCTATGACTGTTATTATTATCCTTATTCTATTATTACTATCCCTATTACTCTTCTCTTTATCTTTATAACTATTATTATTATCCTTATAACTATTATTATTATCCTTATTACTATTATTATTATCGCTATGACTGTTATTATTATCCTTATTCTATTATTACTATCCCTTTTACTCCTCTCTTTATCCTTATAACAATTATTATTATCCTTATTACTATTATTATTATCCTTACTACTATTATTATTATCGCTATGACTGTTATTATTATCCTTATTCTATTATTACTATCCCTATTACTCTTCTCTTTATCCTTATAACTGTTATTATTATCCTTATTACTAGTATTATTATCTCTATAACTATTAATGTTATCCTCATTACTATTATTATTATCGCTATGACTGTTATTATTATCCTTATTCTATTATTACTGTCCCTATTACTCTTGTCTCTATCCTTATAACTATTATTATTATACTTATTACTATTATTATTAGCACTATAACTATTATTATTATCCTTATTCTATTATTACTATCCCGATTACTCTTCTCTTTATCTTTATAACTATTATTATTTCCCTTATTACTATTATTATTATCGCCATAACTATTATTATTATCATTATTACTATCATTATTATCGCTATGACTGTTATTATTATCCTTATTCTATTATTACTATCTCTATTGCTCTTGTCTTTATCCTTATAACTATTATTATTATCGTTGTCAGTATTATTATTATCGCTATAACTATTATTATTATCCTTATTTCTATTATTATTATCGCAATGACTGTTATAATTATACTTCTTCTATTATTCCTATCCCTATTACTCTTGTCTTTATCCTGATATTTATTATTATTTCCCTTATTACTATTATTATTATCGCTATAACTGTTATTATTATCCTTATTACTAGTATTATTAGCACTACAACTATTATGTTTATCCTTATTACTATTATTATTCGCACTATAACTATTATTATTATCCTTATTACTATTATTATTATCGCTATGACTGTTATTATTATACTTATTCTATTATTACTATCCCTATTACTCCTGTCTTTATCCTTATAACTATTATTGTTATGCTTATTACTATTATTATTAGCACTAAAACTATTATTATTATCCTTATTACTATAATTATTATCGCTATGACTGTTATTATTATCCTTACTACTATTATTACTAGCACTATAGCTATTATTATTATCCTTATTTCTATTATTATTATCGCAATGACTGTTTTTATTATACTTATTCTATTATTACTATCCCTATTACTCTTGTCTCTATCCTTATAACTATTATTATTATCCTCATTACTGTTATTATTATCCTTATTCTATTATTACTATCCCTATTACTCTTGTTTTTATCCTTATAACTTTTATTGTTATGCTTATTACTATTATTATTAGCACTAAAACTATTATTATTATCCTTATTACTATTATTATTATCGCTATGACTGTTATTATTATACTTATTCTATTATTACTATCCCTATTACTCTTGTCTCTATCCTTATAACTATTATTATTATCCTCATTACTATTATTATTATCGCTATGACTGTTATTATTATCCTTATTCTATTATTACTATCCCTATTACTCTTCTCTTTATCTTTATAACTATTATTATTATCCTTATAACTATTATTATTATCCTTATTACTATTATTATTATCGCTATGACTGTTATTATTATCCTTATTCTATTATTACTATCCCTTTTACTCCTCTCTTTATCCTTATAACAATTATTATTATCCTTATTACTATTATTATTATCCTTACTACTATTATTATTATCGCTATGACTGTTATTATTATCCTTATTCTATTATTACTATCCCTATTACTCTTCTCTTTATCCTTATAACTGTTATTATTATCCTTATTACTATTATTATTATCGCCATAACTATTATTATTATCATTATTACTATCATTATTATCGCTATGACTGTTATTATTATCCTTATTCTATTATTACTATCTCTATTGCTCTTGTCTTTATCCTTATAACTATTATTATTATCGTTGTCAGTATTATTATTATCGCTATAACTATTATTATTATCCTTATTTCTATTATTATTATCGCAATGACTGTTATAATTATACTTCTTCTATTATTCCTATCCCTATTACTCTTGTCTTTATCCTGATATTTATTATTATTTCCCTTATTACTATTATTATTATCGCTATAACTGTTATTATTATCCTTATTACTAGTATTATTAGCACTACAACTATTATGTTTATCCTTATTACTATTATTATTCGCACTATAACTATTATTATTATCCTTATTACTATTATTATTATGGCTATGACTGTTATTATTATACTTATTCTATTATTACTATCCCTATTACTCTTGTTTTTATCCTTATAACTTTTATTGTTATGCTTATTACTATTATTATTAGCACTAAAACTATTATTATTATCCTTATTACTATTATTATTATCGCTATGACTGTTATTATTATCCTTATTACTAGTATTATTAGCACTACAACTATTATGTTTATCCTTATTACTATTATTATTCGCACTATAACTATTATTATTATCCTTATTACTATTATTATTATCGCTATGTCTGTTATTATTATACTTATTCTATTATTACTATCCCTATTACTCTTGTTTTTATCCTTATAACTTTTATTGTTATGCTTATTACTATTATTATTAGCACTAAAACTATTATTATTATCCTTATTACTATTATTATTATCGCTATGACTGTTATTATTATACTTATTCTATTATTACTATCCCTATTACTCTTGTCTCTATCCTTATAACTATTATTATTATCCTCATTACTATTATTATTATCGCTATGACTGTTATTATTATCCTTATTCTATTATTACTATCCCTATTACTCTTCTCTTTATCTTTATAACTATTATTATTATCCTTATAACTATTATTATTATCCTTATTACTATTATTATTATCGCTATGACTGTTATTATTATCCTTATTCTATTATTACTATCCCTTTTACTCCTCTCTTTATCCTTATAACAATTATTATTATCCTTATTACTATTATTATTATCCTTACTACTATTATTATTATCGCTATGACTGTTATTATTATCCTTATTCTATTATTACTATCCCTATTACTCTTCTCTTTATCCTTATAACTGTTATTATTATCCTTATTACTAGTATTATTATCTCTATCACTATTAATGTTATCCTCATTACTATTATTATTATCGCTATGACTGTTATTATTATCCTTATTCTATTATTACTGTCCCTATTACTCTTGTCTCTATCCTTATAACTATTATTATTATACTTATTACTATTATTATTAGCACTATAACTATTATTATTATCCTTATTCTATTATTACTATCCCGATTACTCTTCTCTTTATCTTTATAACTATTATTATTTCCCTTATTACTATTATTATTATCGCTATAACTATTATTATTATCATTATTACTATCATTATTATCGCTATGACTGTTATTATTATCCTTATTCTATTATTACTATCTCTATTGCTCTTGTCTTTATCCTTATAACTATTATTATTATCGTTGTCAGTATTATTATTATCGCTATAACTATTATTATTATCCTTATTTCTATTATTATTATCGCAATGACTGTTATAATTATACTTCTTCTATTACTCCTATCCCTATTACTCTTGTCTTTATCCTGATATTTATTATTATTTCCCTTATTACTATTATTATTATCGCTATAACTGTTATTATTATCCTTATTACTAGTATTATTAGCGCTACAACTATTATGTTTATCCTTATTACTATTATTATTCGCACTATAACTATTATTATTATCCTTATTACTATTATTATTATCGCTATGACTGTTATTATTATACTTATTCTATTATTACTATCCCTATTACTCTTGTTTTTATCCTTATAACTTTTATTGTTATGCTTATTACTATTATTATTAGCACTAAAACTATTATTATTATCCTTATTACTATTATTATTATCGCTATGACTGTTATTATTATACTTATTCTATTATTACTATCCCTATTACACTTGTCTCTATCCTTATAACTATTATTATTATCCTCATTACTATTATTATTATCGCTATGACTGTTATTATTATCCTTATTCTATTATTACTATCCCTATTACTCTTCTCTTTATCTTTATAACTATTATTATTATCCTTATAACTATTATTATTATCCTTATTACTATTATTATTATCGCTATGACTGTTATTATTATCCTTATTCTATTATTACTATCCCTTTTACTCCTCTCTTTATCCTTATAACAATTATTATTATCCTTATTACTATTATTATTATCCTTACTACTATTATTATTATCGCTATGACTGTTATTATTATCCTTATTCTATTATTACTATCCCTATTACTCTTCTCTTTATCCTTATAACTGTTATTATTATCCTTATTACTAGTATTATTATCTCTATAACTATTAATGTTATCCTCATTACTATTATTATTATCGCTATGACTGTTATTATTATCCTTATTCTATTATTACTGTCCCTATTACTCTTGTCTCTATCCTTATAACTATTATTATTATACTTATTACTATTATTATTAGCACTATAACTATTATTATTATCCTTATTCTATTATTACTATCCCTTTTACTCCTCTCTTTATCCTTATAACAATTATTATTATCCTTATTACTATTATTATTATCCTTATTACTATTATTATTATCGCTATGACTGTTATTATTATACTTATTCTATTATTACTATCCCTATTACTCTTGTCTTTATCATTATAACTATTATTATTTCCCTTATTACTATTATTATTATCATTATAACTGTTATTATCATCCTTATTACTAGTATTATTATCTCTATAACTATGATTGTTATCCTCATTACTATTATTATTATCGCTATGACTGTTATTATTATCCTTATTCTATTATTACTGTCCCTATTACTCTTGTCTCCATCCTTATAACTATTATTATTATGCTTATTACTATTATTATTAGCACTATAACTATTATTATTATCCTTATTACTATTATTATTATCGCTGTGACTGTTATTATTATCCTTATTCTATTATTACTATCTCTATTGCTCTTGTCTTTATCCTTATAACTATTATTATTATCCTTGTCAGTATTATTATTATCGCTATAACTATTATTATTATCCTCATTACTATTATTATTATCGCTATGACTGTTATTATTATCCTTATTCTATTATTACTATCCCTATTACTCTTGTCTTTATCCTTATAACTATTATTATTTCCCTTATTACTATTATTATTATCGCTATAACTATTATTATTATCCTTATTACTATCATTATTATCGCTATGACTGTTATTATTATCCTTATTCTATTATTACTATCTCTATTGCTCTTGTCTTTATCCTTATAACTATTATTATTATCGTTGTCAGTATTATTATTATCGCTATAACTATTATTATTATCCTTATTTCTATTATTATTATCGCAATGACTGTTATAATTATACTTCTTCTATTATTCCTATCCCTATTACTCTTGTCTTTATCCTGATATTTATTATTATTTCCCTTATTACTATTATTATTATCGCTATAACTGTTATTATTATCCTTATTACTAGTATTATTAGCACTACAACTATTATGTTTATCCTTATTACTATTATTATTCGCACTATAACTATTATTATTATCCTTATTACTATTATTATTATCGCTATGACTGTTATTATTATACTTATTCTATTATTACTATCCCTATTACTCCTGTCTTTATCCTTATAACTATTATTGTTATGCTTATTACTATTATTATTAGCACTAAAACTATTATTATTATCCTTATTACTATAATTATTATCGCTATGACTGTTATTATTATCCTTACTACTATTATTACTAGCACTATAGCTATTATTATTATCCTTATTTCTATTATTATTATCGCAATGACTGTTTTTATTATACTTATTCTATTATTACTATCCCTATTACTCTTGTCTCTATCCTTATAACTATTATTATTATCCTCATTACTGTTATTATTATCCTTATTCTATTATTACTATCCCTATTACTCTTGTCTTTATCCTTATAAGTATTATTATTATCCTTATTACTATTATTATTATCGCTATAACTATTATTATTATCCTTATAACTATTATTATTACCCTTATTACTATTATTATTATCGCTATAACTATTATTATTAGCCTTACTACTATTATTATTATCGCTATGACTGTTATTATTATCCTTATTCTATTATTACTATCCCTATTACTCTTGTCTTTATCCTTATAACTATTATTGTTATGCTTATTACTATTATTATTAGCACTAAAACTATTATTATTATCCTTATTACTATTTTTATTATCGCTATGACTGTTATTATTATACTTATTCTATTATTACTATCCCTATTACTCTTGTCTCTATCCTTATAACTATTATTATTATCCTCATTACTATTATTATTATCGCTATAACTATTATTATTATCCTTATTACTATTATTATTATCGCAATGACTGTTATTATTATCCTTATTCTATTATTACTATCCCTATTACTCTTCTCTTTATCCTTATAACTATTATTATTATCCTTATTACTATTATTATTATCGCTATAACTATTATTATTATCCTTATTACTATTATTATTATCGCAATGACTGTTATTATTATCCTTATTCTATTATTACTATCCCTATTACTCTTCTCTTTATCCTTATAACTATTATTATTATCGTTATTACTATTATTATTATCGCTATAACTATTATTATTATCCTTATTACTATTATTATTATCGCAATGACTGTTATTATTATCCTTATTCTATTATTACTATCCCTATTACTCTTGTCTTTATCCTTATAACTATTATTGTTATGCTTATTACTATTATTATTAGCACTAAAACTATTATTATTATCCTTATTACTATTCTTATTATCGCTATGACTGTTATTATTATACTTATTCTATTATTACTATCCCTATTACTCTTGTCTCTATCCTTATAACTATTATTATTATCCTCATTACTATTATTATTATCGCTATGACTGTTATTATTATCCTTATTCTATTATTACTATCCCTATTACTCTTGTCTTTATCCTTATAACTATTATTATTATCCTTATTACTATTATTATTATCGCTATAACTATTATTATTATCCTTATTACTATTATTATTATCGCAATGACTGTTATTATTATCCTTATTCTATTATTACTATCCCTATTACCCTTCTCTTTATCCCTATAACTATTATTATAATCCTTATTACTATTATTATTATCGCTATAACTATTATTATTATCCTTACTACTATTATTATTATCGCTATGACTGTTATTATTATCCTTATTCTATTATTACTATCCCTATTACTCTTCTCTTTATGTTTATAACTATTATTATTATCCTTATAACTATTATTATTATCCTTATTACTATTATTATTATCGCTATGACTGTTATTATTATCCTTATTCTATTATTACTATCTCTATTGCTCTTGTCTTTATCCTTATAACTATTATTATTATCCTTGTCAGTATTATTATTATCGCCATAACTATTATTATTATCCTTATTTCTATTATTATTATCGCAATGACTGTTATAATTATACTTCTTCTATTATTCCTATCCCTATTACTCTTGTCTTTATCCTGATATTTATTATTATTTCCCTTATTACTATTATTATTATCGCTATAACTGTTATTATTATCCTTATTACTAGTATTATTAGCACTATAACTATTATGTTTATCCTTATTACTATTATTATTCGCACTATAACTATTATTATTATCCTTATTACTATTATTATTATCGCTATGACTGTTATTATTATACTTATTCTATTATTACTATCCCTATTACTCTTGTCTTTATCCTTATAACTATTATTATTTCCCTTATTACTATTATTATTATCATTATAACTGTTATTATCATCCTTATTACTAGTATTATTATCTCTATAACTATGATTGTTATCCTCATTACTATTATTATTATCGCTATGACTGTTATTATTATCCTTATTCTATTATTACTGTCCCTATTACTCTTGTCTCCATCCTTATAACTATTATTATTATGCTTATTACTATTATTATTAGCACTATAACTATTATTATTATCCTTATTACTATTATTATTATCGCTGTGACTGTTATTATTATCCTTATTCTATTATTACTATCTCTATTACTCTTCTCTTTATCCTTATAACTATTATTATTATCCTTATTACTATTATTATTATCGCTATAACTATTATTATTATCCTTACTACTATTATTATTATCGCTATGACTGTTATTATTATCCTTATTCTATTATTACTATCCCTATTACTCTTCTCTTTATCTTTATAACTATTATTATTATCCTTATACCTATTATTATTATCCTTATTACTATTATTATTATCGCTATGACTGTTATTATTATCCTTATTCTATTATTACTATCTCTATTGCTCTTGTCTTTATCCTTATAACTATTATTATTATCGTTGTCAGTATTATTATTATCGCTATAACTATTATTATTATCCTTATTTCTATTATTATTATCGCAATGACTGTTATAATTATACTTCTTCTATTATTCCTATCCCTATTACTCTTGTCTTTATCCTGATATTTATTATTATTTCCCTTATTACTATTATTATTATCGCTATAACTGTTATTATTATCCTTATTACTAGTATTATTAGCACTACAACTATTATGTTTATCCTTATTACTATTATTATTCGCACTATAACTATTATTATTATCCTTATTACTATTATTATTATCGCTATGACTGTTATTATTATACTTATTCTATTATTACTATCCCTATTACTCCTGTCTTTATCCTTATAACTATTATTGTTATGCTTATTACTATTATTATTAGCACTAAAACTATTATTATTATCCTTATTACTATAATTATTATCGCTATGACTGTTATTATTATCCTTACTACTATTATTACTAGCACTATAGCTATTATTATTATCCTTATTTCTATTATTATTATCGCAATGACTGTTTTTATTATACTTATTCTATTATTACTATCCCTATTACTCTTGTCTCTATCCTTATAACTATTATTATTATCCTCATTACTGTTATTATTATCCTTATTCTATTATTACTATCCCTATTACTCTTGTCTTTATCCTTATAAGTATTATTATTATCCTTATTACTATTATTATTATCGCTATAACTATTATTATTATCCTTATAACTATTATTATTACCCTTATTACTATTATTATTATCGCTATAACTATTATTATTATCCTTACTACTATTATTATTATCGCTATGACTGTTATTATTATCCTTATTCTATTATTACTATCCCTATTACTCTTGTCTCTATCCTTATAACTATTATTATTATCCTTATTACTAGTATTATTATCTCTATAACTATTATTGTTATCCTCATTACTATTATTATTATCGCTATGACTGTTATTATTATCCTTATTCTATTATTACTATCCCTATTACTCTTCTCTTTATCCTTATAACTATCATTATTATCCTTATAACTATTATTATTACCCTTATTACTATTATTATTATCGCTATAACTATTATTGTTATCCTCATTACTATTATTATTATCGCTATGACTGTTATTATTATCCTTATTCTATTATTACTATCCCTATTACTCTTGTCTCTATCCTTATAACTATTATTATTATGCTTATTACTATTATTATTATCGCTATAACTATTATTATTATCCTTACTACTATTATTATTATCGCTATGACTGTTATTATTATCCTTATTCTATTATTACTATCCCTATGACTCTTCTCTTTATGTTTATAACTATTATTATTATCCTTATAACTATTATTATTATCCTTATTACTATTATTATTATCGCTATGACTCTTATTATTATACTTATTCTATTATTACTATCCCTATTACTCTTGTCTTTATCCTTATTACTATTATTATTATCATTATAACTGTTATTATTATCCTTATTACTAGTATTATTATCTCTATAACTATTATTGTTATCCTCATTACTATTATTATTATCGCTATGACTGTTATTATTATCCTTATTCTATTATTACTATCCCTATTACTCTTGTCTCTATCCTTATAACTATTATTATTATCCTTATAACTATTATTATTATCCTTATTACTAGTATTATTATCTCTATAACTATTATTGTTATCCTCATTACTATTATTATTATCGCTATGACTGTTATTATTATCCTTATTCTATTATTACTATCCCTATTACTCTTCTCTTTATCCTTATAACTATTATTATTATCCTTATAACTATTATTATTACCCTTATTACTATTATTATTATCGCTATAACTATTATTATTATCCTTACTACTATCATTATTATCGCTATGACTGTTATTATTATCCTTATTCTATTATTACTATCCCTATTACTCTTCTCTTTATCTTTATAACTATTATTATTATCCTTATTACTAGTATTATTATCTCTATAACTATTATTGTTATCCTCATTACTATTATTATTATCGCTATGACTGTTATTATTATCCTTATTCTATTATTACTATCCCTATTACTCTTGTCTTTATCCTTATAACTATTATTATTATCCTTATAACTATTATTATTATCCTTATTACTAGTATTATTATCTCTATAACTATTATTGTTATCCTCATTACTATTATTATTATCGCTATGACTGTTATTATTATCCTTATTCTATTATTACTATCCCTATTACTCTTCTCTTTATCCTTATAACTATTATTATTATCCTTATTACTATTATTATTATCGCTATAACTATTATTATTATCCTTACTACTAATATTATTATCGCTATGACTGTTATTATTATCCTTATTTCTATTATTATTATCGCTATGACTGTTATTATTATACTTATTCTATTATTACTATCCCTATTACTCTTGTCTTTATCCTTATAACTATTATTATTTCCCTTATTACTATTATTATTATCATTATAACTGTTATTATTATCCTTATTACTAGTATTATTATCTCTATAACTATTATTGTTATCCTCATTACTATTATTATTATCGCTATGACTGTTATTATTATCCTTATTCTATTATTACTATCCCTATTACTCTTGTCTCTATCCTTATAAATTTATTATTATGCTTATTACTATTATTATTACCACTATAACTATTATTATTATCCTTATTTCTATTATTATTATCGCTATGACTGTTATTATTATACTTATTCTATTATTACTATCCCTATTACTCTTGTCTTTATCCTGATAATTATTATTATTTCCCTTATTACAATTATTATTATCGCTATAACTATTATTATTATCCTTATTACTATTATTATTCGCACTATAACTATTATTATTATCCTTATTACTATTATTATTATTGCTATAACTGTTATTATTATCCTTATTCTATTATTACTATCCCTATTACTCTTGTCTCTATCCTTATAACTATTATTATTATGCTTATTACTATTATTGTTAGCACTATAACTATTATTATTATCCTTATTTCTATTATTATTATCGCTATGACTGTTATTATTATACTTATTCTATTATTACTATCCCTATTACTCTTGTCTTTATCCTTATTACTATTATTATTATCATTATAACTGTTATTATTATCCTTATTACTAGTATTATTATCTCTATAACTATTATTGTTATCCTCATTACTATTATTATTATCGCTATGACTGTTATTATTATCCTTATTCTATTATTACTATCCCTATTACTCTTGTCTCTATCCTTATAACTATTATTATTATCCTTATAACTATTATTATTATCCTTATTACTAGTATTATTATCTCTATAACTATTATTGTTATCCTCATTACTATTATTATTATCGCTATGACTGTTATTATTATCCTTATTCTATTATTACTATCCCTATTACTCTTCTCTTTATCCTTATAACTATTATTATTATCCTTATTACTATTATTATTATCGCTAAAACTATTATTATTATCCTTATTACTCTTATTATTATCGCTATGACTGTTATTATTATCCTTATTCTATTATTACTATCCCTATTACTCTTGTCTTTATCCTTATAACTATTATTATTATCCTTATTACTATTATCATTATCGCTATAACTATTATTATTATCCTTATTACTATTATTATTATCCCAATGACTGTTATTATTATCCTTATTCTATTATTACTATCCCTAATACTCTTCTCTTTATCCTTATAACTATTATTATTATCCTTATAACTATTATTATTATCCTTATTACTAGTATTATTATCTCTATAACTATTATTGTTATCCTCATTACTATTATTATTATCGCTATGACTGTTATTATTATCCTTATTCTATTATTACTATCCCTATTACTCTTCTCTTTATCCTTATAACTATTATTATTATCCTTATTACTATTATTATTATCGCTATAACTATTATTATTATCCTTACTACTATTATTATTATCGCTATGACTGTTATTATTATCCTTATTCTATTATTACTATTCCTATTACTCTTCTCTTTATCCTTATAACTATTATTATTATCCTTATTACTATTATTATTATCGCTATGACTGTTATTATTATCCTTATTCTATTATTACTATCCCTATTACTCTTGTCTCTATCCTTATAAATTTATTATTATGCTTATTACTATTATTATTACCACTATAACTATTATTATTATCCTTATTTCTATTATTATTATCGCTATGACTGTTATTATTATACTTATTCTATTATTACTATCCCTATTACTCTTGTCTTTATCCTGATAATTATTATTATTTCCCTTATTACAATTATTATTATCGCTATAACTATTATTATTATCCTTATTACTATTATTATTCGCACTATAACTATTATTATTATCCTTATTACTATTATTATTATTGCTATAACTGTTATTATTATCCTTATTCTATTATTACTATCCCTATTACTCTTGTCTTTATCCTTATAACTATTATTGTTATGCTTATTACTATTATTATTAGCACTAAAACTATTATTATTATCCTTATTACTCTTATTATTATCGCTATGACTGTTATTATTATCCTTATTCTATTATTACTATCCCTATTACTCTTGTCTTTATCCTGATATTTATTATTATTTCCCTTATTACTATTATTATTATCGCTATAACTGTTATTATTATCCTTATTACTAGTATTATTAGCACTATAACTATTATGGTTATCCTTATTACTATTATTATTCGCACTATAACTATTATTATTATCCTTATTACTATTATTATTATCGCTATGACTGTTATTATTATACTTATTCTATTATTACTATCCCTATTACTCTTCTCTTTATCCTTATAACTATTATTATTATGCTTATTACTATTATTATTATCGCTATAACTATTATTATTATCCTTACTACTATTATTATTATCGCTATAACTATTATTATTATCCTTATTACTATTATTATTATCGCTATGACTGTTATTATTATACTTATTCTATTATTACTATTCCTATTACTCTTGTCTTTATCCTGATAATTATTATTATTTCCCTTATTACAATTATTATTATCGCTATAACTATTATTATTATCCTTATTACTATTATTATTCGCACTATAACTATTATTATTATCCTTATTACTATTATTATTATTGCTATAACTATTATTATTATCCTTACTACTATCATTATTATCGCTATGACTGTTATTATTATCCTTATTCTATTATTACTATCCCTATTACTCTTCTCTTTATCTTTATAACTATTATTATTATCCTTATTACTATTATTATTATCGCTATGACTGTTATTATTATACTTATTCTATTATTACTAACCCTATTACTCTTGTCTCTATCCTTATAACTATTATTATTATCCTTATTACTATTATTATTATCGCTATAACTATTATTATTATCCTTATTACTATTATTATTATCGCTATGACTGTTATTATTATACTTATTCTATTATTACTATCCCTATTACTCTTGTCTTTATCCTTATAACTATTATTGTTTCCCTTATTACTATTATTATTATTATTATAACTGTTATTATTATCCTTATTACTAGTATTATTATCTCTATAACTATTATTGTTATCCTCATTACTATTATTATTATCGCTATGACTGTTATTATTATCCTTATTCTATTATTACTATCCCTATTACTCTTGTCTTTATCCTTATAACTATTATTATTATCCTTATTACTATTATTATTATCGCTATAACTATTATTATTATCCTTATTACTATTATTATTATCCCAATGGCTGTTATTATTATCCTTATTCTATTATTACTATCCCTAATACTCTTCTCTTTATCCTTATAACTATTATTATTATCCTTATAACTATTATTATTATCCTTATTACTAGTATTATTATCTCTATAACTATTATTGTTATCCTCATTACTATTATTATTATCGCTATGACTGTTATTATTATCCTTATTCTATTATTACTATCCCTATTACTCTTGTCTCTATCCTTATAACTATTATTATTATGCTTATTACTATTATTGTTAGCACTATAACTATTATTATTATCCTTATTTCTATTTATTATCGCTATGGCTGTTATTATTATCCTTATTCTATTATTAGTATCCCTATTACTCTTGTCTTTATCCTGCTATTTATTATTATTTCCCTTATTACTATTATTATTCGCACTATAACTATTATTATTATCCTTATTACTATTATTATTATTGCTATAACTGTTATTATTATCCTTATTCTATTATTACTATCCCTATTACTCTTGTCTCTATCCTTATAACTATTATTATTATGCTTATTACTATTATTGTTAGCACTATAACTATTATTATTATCCTTATTTCTGTTATTATTATCGCTATGACTGTTATTATTATACTTATTCTATTATTACTATCCCTATTACTCTTGTCTTTATCCTTATAACTATTATTGTTATGCTTATTACTATTATTATTAGCACTAAAACTATTATTATTATCCTTATTACTCTTATTATTATCGCTATGACTGTTATTATTATCCTTATTCTATTATTACTATCCCTATTACTCTTGTCTTTATCCTGATATTTATTATTATTTCCCTTATTACTATTATTATTATCGCTATAACTGTTATTATTATCCTTATTACTAGTATTATTAGCACTATAACTATTATGGTTATCCTTATTACTATTATTATTCGCACTATAACTATTATTATTATCCTTATTACTATTATTATTATCGCTATGACTGTTATTATTATACTTATTCTATTATTACTATCCCTATTACTCTTCTCTTTATCCTTATAACTATTATTATTATGCTTATAACTATTATTATTATCCTTATTACTAGTATTATTATCTCTATAACTATTATTGTTATCCTCATTACTATTATTATTATCGCTATGACTGTTATTATTATCCTTATTCTATTATTACTATCCCTATCACTCTTGTCTCTATCCTTATAACTATTATTATTATGCTTATTACTATTATTATTATCGCTATAACTATTATTATTATCCTTACTACTATTATTATTATCGCTATAACTATTATTATTATCCTTATTACTATTATTATTATCGCTATGACTGTTATTATTATACTTATTCTATTATTACTATCCCTATTACTCTTGTCTTTATCCTGATAATTATTATTATTTCCCTTATTACAATTATTATTATCGCTATAACTATTATTATTATCCTTATTACTATTATTATTCGCACTATAACTATTATTATTATCCTTATTACTATTATTATTATTGCTATAACTGTTATTATTATCCTTATTCTATTATTACTATCCCTATTACTCTTGTCTCTATCCTTATAACTATTATTATTATGCTTATTACTATTATTGTTAGCACTATAACTATTATTATTATCCTTATTTCTATTATTATTATCGCTATGACTGTTATTATTATACTTATTCTATTATTACTATCCCTATTACTCTTGTCTTTATCCTTATTACTATTATTATTATCATTATAACTGTTATTATTATCCTTATTACTAGTATTATTATCTCTATAACTATTATTGTTATCCTCATTACTATTATTATTATCGCTATGACTGTTATTATTATCCTTATTCTATTATTACTATCCCTATTACTCTTGTCTTTATCCTTATAACTATTATTATTATCCTTATTACTATTATTATTATCGCTATAACTATTATTATTATCCTTATTACTATTATTATTATCCCAATGACTGTTATTATTATCCTTATTCTATTATTACTATCCCTAATACTCTTCTCTTTATCCTTATAACTATTATTATTATCCTTATAACTATTATTATTATCCTTATTACTAGTATTATTATCTCTATAACTATTATTGTTATCCTCATTACTATTATTATTATCGCTATGACTGTTATTATTATCCTTATTCTATTATTACTATCCCTATTACTCTTCTCTTTATCCTTATAACTATTATTATTATCCTTATTACTATTATTATTATCGCTATAACTATTATTATTATCCTTACTACTAATATTATTATCGCTATGACTGTTATTATTATCCTTATTTCTATTATTATTATCGCTATGACTGTTATTATTATACTTATTCTATTATTACTATCCCTATTACTCTTGTCTTTATCCTTATAACTATTATTATTTCCCTTATTACTATTATTATTATCATTATAACTGTTATTATTATCCTTATTACTAGTATTATTATCTCTATAACTATTATTGTTATCCTCATTACTATTATTATTATCGCTATGACTGTTATTATTATCCTTATTCTATTATTACTATCCCTATTACTCTTGTCTCTATCCTTATAAATTTATTATTATGCTTATTACTATTATTATTACCACTATAACTATTATTATTATCCTTATTTCTATTATTATTATCGCTATGACTGTTATTATTATACTTATTCTATTATTACTATCCCTATTACTCTTGTCTTTATCCTGATAATTATTATTATTTCCCTTATTACAATTATTATTATCGCTATAACTATTATTATTATCCTTATTACTATTATTATTCGCACTATAACTATTATTATTATCCTTATTACTATTATTATTATTGCTATAACTGTTATTATTATCCTTATTCTATTATTACTATCCCTATTACTCTTGTCTCTATCCTTATAACTATTATTATTATGCTTATTACTATTATTGTTAGCACTATAACTATTATTATTATCCTTATTTCTATTATTATTATCGCTATGACTGTTATTATTATACTTATTCTATTATTACTATCCCTATTACTCTTGTCTTTATCCTTATTACTATTATTATTATCATTATAACTGTTATTATTATCCTTATTACTAGTATTATTATCTCTATAACTATTATTGTTATCCTCATTACTATTATTATTATCGCTATGACTGTTATTATTATCCTTATTCTATTATTACTATCCCTATTACTCTTGTCTCTATCCTTATAACTATTATTATTATCCTTATAACTATTATTATTATCCTTATTACTAGTATTATTATCTCTATAACTATTATTGTTATCCTCATTACTATTATTATTATCGCTATGACTGTTATTATTATCCTTATTCTATTATTACTATCCCTATTACTCTTCTCTTTATCCTTATAACTATTATTATTATCCTTATTACTATTATTATTATCGCTAAAACTATTATTATTATCCTTATTACTCTTATTATTATCGCTATGACTGTTATTATTATCCTTATTCTATTATTACTATCCCTATTACTCTTGTCTTTATCCTTATAACTATTATTATTATCCTTATTACTATTATCATTATCGCTATAACTATTATTATTATCCTTATTACTATTATTATTATCCCAATGACTGTTATTATTATCCTTATTCTATTATTACTATCCCTAATACTCTTCTCTTTATCCTTATAACTATTATTATTATCCTTATAACTATTATTATTATCCTTATTACTAGTATTATTATCTCTATAACTATTATTGTTATCCTCATTACTATTATTATTATCGCTATGACTGTTATTATTATCCTTATTCTATTATTACTATCCCTATTACTCTTCTCTTTATCCTTATAACTATTATTATTATCCTTATTACTATTATTATTATCGCTATAACTATTATTATTATCCTTACTACTATTATTATTATCGCTATGACTGTTATTATTATCCTTATTCTATTATTACTATTCCTATTACTCTTCTCTTTATCCTTATAACTATTATTATTATCCTTATTACTATTATTATTATCGCTATGACTGTTATTATTATCCTTATTCTATTATTACTATCCCTATTACTCTTGTCTCTATCCTTATAAATTTATTATTATGCTTATTACTATTATTATTACCACTATAACTATTATTATTATCCTTATTTCTATTATTATTATCGCTATGACTGTTATTATTATACTTATTCTATTATTACTATCCCTATTACTCTTGTCTTTATCCTGATAATTATTATTATTTCCCTTATTACAATTATTATTATCGCTATAACTATTATTATTATCCTTATTACTATTATTATTCGCACTATAACTATTATTATTATCCTTATTACTATTATTATTATTGCTATAACTGTTATTATTATCCTTATTCTATTATTACTATCCCTATTACTCTTGTCTCTATCCTTATAACTATTATTATTATGCTTATTACTATTATTGTTAGCACTATAACTATTATTATTATCCTTATTTCTATTATTATTATCGCTATGACTGTTATTATTATACTTATTCTATTATTACTATCCCTATTACTCTTGTCTTTATCCTTATAACTATTATTATTTCCCTTATTACTATTATTATTATCATTATAACTGTTATTATTATCCTTATTACTAGTATTATTATCTCTATAACTATTATTGTTATCCTCATTACTATTATTATTATCGCTATGACTGTTATTATTATCCTTATTCTATTATTACTATCCCTATTACTCTTGTCTCTATCCTTATAACTATTATTATTATGCTTATTACTATTATTGTTAGCACTATAACTATTATTATTATCCTTATTTCTATTATTATTATCGCTATGACTGTTATTATTATACTTATTCTATTATTACTATCCCTATTACTCTTGTCTTTATCCTTATAACTATTATTATTTCCCTTATTACTATTATTATTATCATTATAACTGTTATTATTATCCTTATTACTAGTATTATTATCTCTATAACTATTATTGTTATCCTCATTACTATTATTATTATCGCTATGACTGTTATTATTATCCTTATTCTATTATTACTATCCCTATTACTCTTGTCTCTATCCTTATAACTATTATTATTATGCTTATTACTATTATTGTTAGCACTATAACTATTATTATTATCCTTATTTCTATTTATTATCGCTATGGCTGTTATTATTATCCTTATTCTATTATTAGTATCCCTATTACTCTTGTCTTTATCCTGCTATTTATTATTATTTCCCTTATTACTATTATTATTATCGCTATAACTGCTATTATTATCCTTATTACTATTATTATTCGCACTATAACTATTATTATTATCCTTATTACTATTATTATTATCGCTATGACTGTCATTATTATACTTATTCTATTATTACTATCCCTATTACTCTTGTCTTTATCCTTATAACTATTATTGTTATGCTTATTACTATTATTATTAGCACTAAAACTATTATTATTATCCTTATTACTCTTATTATTATCGCTATGACTGTTATTATTATCCTTATTCTATTATTACTATCCCTATTACTCTTGTCTTTATCCTGATATTTATTATTATTTCCCTTATTACTATTATTATTATCGCTATAACTGTTATTATTATCCTTATTACTAGTATTATTAGCACTATAACTATTATGGTTATCCTTATTACTATTATTATTCGCACTATAACTATTATTATTATCCTTATTACTATTTTTATTATCGCTATGACTGTTATTATTATACTTATTCTATTATTACTATCCCTATTACTCTTCTCTTTATCCTTATAACTATTATTATTATCCTTATAACTATTATTATTATCCTTATTACTAGTATTATTATCTCTATAACTATTATTGTTATCCTCATTACTATTATTATTATCGCTATGACTGTTATTATTATCCTTATTCTATTATTACTATCCCTATTACTCTTGTCTCTATCCTTATAACTATTATTATTATGCTTATTACTATTATTATTATCGCTATAACTATTATTATTATCCTTACTACTATTATTATTATCGCTATGACTGTTATTATTATCTTTATTCTATTATTACTATCCCTATTACTCTTCTCTTTATCCTTATAACTATTATTATTATCCTTATCACTATTATTATTACCCTTATTACTATTATTATTATCGCTATAACTATTATTATTATCCTTACTACTATCATTATTATCGCTATGACTGTTATTATTATCCTTATTCTATTATTACTATCCCTATTACTCTTCTCTTTATCTTTATAACTATTATTATTATCCTTATTACTATTATTATTATCGCTATGACTGTTATTATTATACTTATTCTATTATTACTAACCCTATTACTCTTGTCTCTATCCTTATAACTATTATTATTATCCTTATTACTATTATTATTATCGCTATAACTATTATTATTATCCTTATTACTATTATTATTATCGCTATGACAGTTATTATTATACTTATTCTATTATTACTATCCCTATTACTCTTGTCTTTATCCTTATAACTATTATTGTTTCCCTTATTACTATTATTATTATTATTATAACTGTTATTGTTATCCTCATTACTATTATTATTATCGCTATGACTGTTATTATTATCCTTATTCTATTATTACTATCCCTATTACTCTTCTCTTTATCCTTATAACTATTATTATTATCCTTATTACTATTTTTATTATCGCTATGACTGTTATTATTATACTTATTCTATTATTACTATCCCTATTACTCTTCTCTTTATCCTTATAACTATTATTATTATCCTTATAACTATTATTATTATCCTTATTACTAGTATTATTATCTCTATAACTATTATTGTTATCCTCATTACTATTATTATTATCGCTATGACTGTTATTATTATCCTTATTCTATTATTACTATCCCTATTACTCTTGTCTCTATCCTTATAACTATTATTATTATGCTTATTACTATTATTATTATCGCTATAACTATTATTATTATCCTTACTACTATTATTATTATCGCTATGACTGTTATTATTATCTTTATTCTATTATTACTATCCCTATTACTCTTCTCTTTATCCTTATAACTATTATTATTATCCTTATAACTATTATTATTACCCTTATTACTATTATTATTATCGCTATAACTATTATTATTATCCTTACTACTATCATTATTATCGCTATGACTGTTATTATTATCCTTATTCTATTATTACTATCCCTATTACTCTTCTCTTTATCTTTATAACTATTATTATTATCCTTATTACTATTATTATTATCGCTATGACTGTTATTATTATACTTATTCTATTATTACTAACCCTATTACTCTTGTCTCTATCCTTATAACTATTATTATTATCCTTATTACTATTATTATTATCGCTATAACTATTATTATTATCCTTATTACTATTATTATTATCGCTATGACTGTTATTATTATACTTATTCTATTATTACTATCCCTATTACTCTTGTCTTTATCCTTATAACTATTATTGTTTCCCTTATTACTATTATTATTATTATTATAACTGTTATTGTTATCCTCATTACTATTATTATTATCGCTATGACTGTTATTATTATCCTTATTCTATTATTACTATCCCTATTACTCTTCTCTTTATCCTTATAACTATTATTATTATCCTTATTACTATTATTATTATCGCTATAACTATTATTATTATCCTTACTACTATTATTATTATCGCTATGACTGTTATTATTATCCTTATTCTATTATTACTATTCCTATTACTCTTCTCTTTATCCTTATAACTATTATTATTATCCTTATTACTATTATTATTATCGCTATGACTGTTATTATTATCCTTATTCTATTATTACTATCCCTATTACTCTTGTCTCTATCCTTATAAATTTATTACTATGCTTATTACTATTATTATTACCACTATAACTATTATTATTATCCTTATTTCTATTATTATTATCGCTATGACTGTTATTATTATACTTATTCTATTATTACTATCCCTATTACTCTTGTCTTTATCCTGATAATTATTATTATTTCCCTTATTACAATTATTATTATCGCTATAACTATTATTATTATCCTTATTACTATTATTATTCGCACTATAACTATTATTATTATCCTTATTACTATTATTATTATTGCTATAACTGTTATTATTATCCTTATTCTATTATTACTATCCCTATTACTCTTGTCTCTATCCTTATAACTATTATTATTATGCTTATTACTATTATTGTTAGCACTATAACTATTATTATTATCCTTATTTCTATTTATTATCGCTATGGCTGTTATTATTATCCTTATTCTATTATTAGTATCCCTATTACTCTTGTCTTTATCCTGCTATTTATTATTTTTTCCCTTATTACTATTATTATTATCGCTATAACTGCTATTATTATCCTTATTACTATTATTATTCGCACTATAACTATTATTATTATCCTTATTACTATTATTATTATCGCTATGACTGTCATTATTATACTTATTCTATTATTACTATCCCTATTACTCTTGTCTTTATCCTTATAACTATTATTGTTATGCTTATTACTATTATTATTAGCACTAAAACTATTATTATTATCCTTATTACTCTTATTATTATCGCTATGACTGTTATTATTATCCTTATTCTATTATTACTATCCCTATTACTCTTCTCTTTATCCTTATAACTATTATTATTATGCTTATAACTATTATTATTATCCTTATTACTAGTATTATTATCTCTATAACTATTATTGTTATCCTCATTACTATTATTATTATCGCTATGACTGTTATTATTATCCTTATTCTATTATTACTATCCCTATCACTCTTGTCTCTATCCTTATAACTATTATTATTATGCTTATTACTATTATTATTATCGCTATAACTATTATTATTATCCTTACTACTATTATTATTATCGCTATAACTATTATTATTATCCTTATTACTATTATTATTATCGCTATGACTGTTATTATTATACTTATTCTATTATTACTATCCCTATTACTCTTGTCTTTATCCTGATAATTATTATTATTTCCCTTATTACAATTATTATTATCGCTATAACTATTATTATTATCCTTATTTCTATTTATTATCGCTATGGCTGTTATTATTATCCTTATTCTATTATTAGTATCCCTATTACTCTTGTCTTTATCCTGCTATTTATTATTATTTCCCTTATTACTATTATTATTATCGCTATAACTGCTATTATTATCCTTATTACTATTATTATTCGCACTATAACTATTATTATTATCCTTATTTCTATTATTATTATCGCTATGACTGTTATTATTATACTTATTCTATTATTACTATCCCTATTACTCTTGTCTTTATCCTTATTACTATTATTATTATCATTATAACTGTTATTATTATCCTTATTACTAGTATTATTATCTCTATAACTATTATTGTTATCCTCATTACTATTATTATTATCGCTATGACTGTTATTATTATCCTTATTCTATTATTACTATCCCTATTACTCTTGTCTCTATCCTTATAACTATTATTATTATCCTTATTACTAGTATTATTATCTCTATAACTATTATTGTTATCCTCATTACTATTATTATTATCGCTATGACTGTTATTGTTATCCTTATTCTATTATTACTATCCCTATTACTCTTCTCTTTATCCTTATAACTATCATTATTATCCTTATAACTATTATTATTACCCTTATTACTATTATTATTATCGCTATAACTATTATTGTTATCCTCATTACTATTATTATTATCGCTATGACTGTTATTATTATCCTTATTCTATTATTACTATCCCTATTACTCTTGTCTCTATCCTTATAACTATTATTATTATGCTTATTACTATTATTATTATCGCTATAACTATTATTATTATCCTTACTACTATTATTATTATCGCTATGACTGTTATTATTATCCTTATTCTATTATTACTATCCCTATGACTCTTCTCTTTATGTTTATAACTATTATTATTATCCTTATAACTATTATTATTATCCTTATTACTATTATTATTATCGCTATGACTGTTATTATTATACTTATTCTATTATTACTATCCCTATTACTCTTGTCTTTATCCTTATTACTATTATTATTATCATTATAACTGTTATTATTATCCTTATTACTAGTATTATTATCTCTATAACTATTATTGTTATCCTCATTACTATTATTATTATCGCTATGACTGTTATTATTATCCTTATTCTATTATTACTATCCCTATTACTCCTGTCTCTATCCTTATAACTATTATTATTATCCTTATAACTATTATTATTATCCTTATTACTAGTATTATTATCTCTATAACTATTATTGTTATCCTCATTACTATTATTATTATCGCTATGACTGTTATTATTATCCTTATTCTATTATTACTATCCCTATTACTCTTCTCTTTATCCTTATAACTATTATTATTATCCTTATAACTATTATTATTACCCTTATTACTATTATTATTATCGCTATAACTATTATTATTATCCTTACTACTATCATTATTATCGCTATGACTGTTATTATTATCCTTATTCTATTATTACTATCCCTATTACTCTTCTCTTTATCTTTATAACTATTATTATTATCCTTATTACTATTATTATTATCGCTATGACTGTTATTATTATACTTATTCTATTATTACTAACCCTATTACTCTTGTCTCTATCCTTATAACTATTATTATTATCCTTATTACTATTATTATTATCGCTATAACTATTATTATTATCCTTATTACTATTATTATTATCGCTATGACTGTTATTATTATACTTATTCTATTATTACTATCCCTATTACTCTTGTCTTTATCCTTATAACTATTATTGTTTCCCTTATTACTATTATTATTATTATTATAACTGTTATTATTATCCTTATTACTAGTATTATTATCTCTATAACTATTATTGTTATCCTCATTACTATTATTATTATCGCTATGACTGTTATTATTATCCTTATTCTATTATTACTATCCCTATTACTCTTGTCTTTATCCTTATAACTATTATTATTATCCTTATTACTATTATTATTATCGCTATAACTATTATTATTATCCTTATTACTATTATTATTATCCCAATGACTGTTATTATTATCCTTATTCTATTATTACTATCCCTAATACTCTTCTCTTTATCCTTATAACTATTATTATTATCCTTATAACTATTATTATTATCCTTATTACTAGTATTATTATCTCTATAACTATTATTGTTATCCTCATTACTATTATTATTATCGCTATGACTGTTATTATTATCCTTATTCTATTATTACTATCCCTATTACTCTTCTCTTTATCCTTATAACTATTATTATTATCCTTATTACTATTATTATTATCGCTATAACTATTATTATTATCCTTACTACTAATATTATTATCGCTATGACTGTTATTATTATCCTTATTTCTATTATTATTATCGCTATGACTGTTATTATTATACTTATTCTATTATTACTATCCCTATTACTCTTGTCTTTATCCTTATAACTATTATTATTTCCCTTATTACTATTATTATTATCATTATAACTGTTATTATTATCCTTATTACTAGTATTATTATCTCTATAACTATTATTGTTATCCTCATTACTATTATTATTATCGCTATGACTGTTATTATTATCCTTATTCTATTATTACTATCCCTATTACTCTTGTCTCTATCCTTATAAATTTATTATTATGCTTATTACTATTATTATTACCACTATAACTATTATTATTATCCTTATTTCTATTATTATTATCGCTATGACTGTTATTATTATACTTATTCTATTATTACTATCCCTATTACTCTTGTCTTTATCCTGATAATTATTATTATTTCCCTTATTACAATTATTATTATCGCTATAACTATTATTATTATCCTTATTACTATTATTATTCGCACTATAACTATTATTATTATCCTTATTACTATTATTATTATTGCTATAACTGTTATTATTATCCTTATTCTATTATTACTATCCCTATTACTCTTGTCTCTATCCTTATAACTATTATTATTATGCTTATTACTATTATTGTTAGCACTATAACTATTATTATTATCCTTATTTCTATTATTATTATCGCTATGACTGTTATTATTATACTTATTCTATTATTACTATCCCTATTACTCTTGTCTTTATCCTTATTACTATTATTATTATCATTATAACTGTTATTATTATCCTTATTACTAGTATTATTATCTCTATAACTATTATTGTTATCCTCATTACTATTATTATTATCGCTATGACTGTTATTATTATCCTTATTCTATTATTACTATCCCTATTACTCTTGTCTCTATCCTTATAACTATTATTATTATCCTTATAACTATTATTATTATCCTTATTACTAGTATTATTATCTCTATAACTATTATTGTTATCCTCATTACTATTATTATTATCGCTATGACTGTTATTATTATCCTTATTCTATTATTACTATCCCTATTACTCTTCTCTTTATCCTTATAACTATTATTATTATCCTTATTACTATTATTATTATCGCTAAAACTATTATTATTATCCTTATTACTCTTATTATTATCGCTATGACTGTTATTATTATCCTTATTCTATTATTACTATCCCTATTACTCTTGTCTTTATCCTTATAACTATTATTGTTTCCCTTATTACTATTATTATTATTATTATAACTGTTATTGTTATCCTCATTACTATTATTATTATCGCTATGACTGTTATTATTATCCTTATTCTATTATTACTATCCCTATTACTCTTCTCTTTATCCTTATAACTATTATTATTATCCTTATTACTATTATTATTATCGCTATAACTATTATTATTATCCTTACTACTATTATTATTATCGCTATGACTGTTATTATTATCCTTATTCTATTATTACTATTCCTATTACTCTTCTCTTTATCCTTATAACTATTATTATTATCCTTATTACTATTATTATTATCGCTATGACTGTTATTATTATCCTTATTCTATTATTACTATCCCTATTACTCTTGTCTCTATCCTTATAAATTTATTACTATGCTTATTACTATTATTATTACCACTATAACTATTATTATTATCCTTATTTCTATTATTATTATCGCTATGACTGTTATTATTATACTTATTCTATTATTACTATCCCTATTACTCTTGTCTTTATCCTGATAATTATTATTATTTCCCTTATTACAATTATTATTATCGCTATAACTATTATTATTATCCTTATTACTATTATTATTATTGCTATAACTGTTATTATTATCCTTATTCTATTATTACTATCCCTATTACTCTTGTCTCTATCCTTATAACTATTATTATTATGCTTATTACTATTATTGTTAGCACTATAACTATTATTATTATCCTTATTTCTATTTATTATCGCTATGGCTGTTATTATTATCCTTATTCTATTATTAGTATCCCTATTACTCTTGTCTTTATCCTGCTATTTATTATTATTTCCCTTATTACTATTATTATTATCGCTATAACTGCTATTATTATCCTTATTACTATTATTATTCGCACTATAACTATTATTATTATCCTTATTACTATTATTATTATCGCTATGACTGTCATTATTATACTTATTCTATTATTACTATCCCTATTACTCTTGTCTTTATCCTTATAACTATTATTGTTATGCTTATTACTATTATTATTAGCACTAAAACTATTATTATTATCCTTATTACTCTTATTATTATCGCTATGACTGTTATTATTATCCTTATTCTATTATTACTATCCCTATTACTCTTCTCTTTATCCTTATAACTATTATTATTATGCTTATAACTATTATTATTATCCTTATTACTAGTATTATTATCTCTATAACTATTATTGTTATCCTCATTACTATTATTATTATCGCTATGACTGTTATTATTATCCTTATTCTATTATTACTATCCCTATCACTCTTGTCTCTATCCTTATAACTATTATTATTATGCTTATTACTATTATTATTATCGCTATAACTATTATTATTATCCTTACTACTATTATTATTATCGCTATAACTATTATTATTATCCTTATTACTATTATTATTATCGCTATGACTGTTATTATTATACTTATTCTATTATTACTATCCCTATTACTCTTGTCTTTATCCTGATAATTATTATTATTTCCCTTATTACAATTATTATTATCGCTATAACTATTATTATTATCCTTATTTCTATTTATTATCGCTATGGCTGTTATTATTATCCTTATTCTATTATTAGTATCCCTATTACTCTTGTCTTTATCCTGCTATTTATTATTATTTCCCTTATTACTATTATTATTATCGCTATAACTGCTATTATTATCCTTATTACTATTATTATTCGCACTATAACTATTATTATTATCCTTATTTCTATTATTATTATCGCTATGACTGTTATTATTATACTTATTCTATTATTACTATCCCTATTACTCTTGTCTTTATCCTTATTACTATTATTATTATCATTATAACTGTTATTATTATCCTTATTACTAGTATTATTATCTCTATAACTATTATTGTTATCCTCATTACTATTATTATTATCGCTATGACTGTTATTATTATCCTTATTCTATTATTACTATCCCTATTACTCTTGTCTCTATCCTTATAACTATTATTATTATCCTTATAACTATTATTATTATCCTTATTACTAGTATTATTATCTCTATAACTATTATTGTTATCCTCATTACTATTATTATTATCGCTATGACTGTTATTATTATCCTTATTCTATTATTACTATCCCTATTACTCTTCTCTTTATCCTTATAACTATTATTATTATCCTTATAACTATTATTATTACCCTTATTACTATTATTATTATCGCTATAACTATTATTATTATCCTTACTACTATCATTATTATCGCTATGACTGTTATTATTATCCTTATTCTATTATTACTATCCCTATTACTCTTCTCTTTATCTTTATAACTATTATTATTATCCTTATTACTATTATTATTATCGCTATGACTGTTATTATTATACTTATTCTATTATTACTAACCCTATTACTCTTGTCTCTATCCTTATAACTATTATTATTATCCTTATTACTATTATTATTATCGCTATAACTATTATTATTATCCTTATTACTATTATTATTATCGCTATGACTGTTATTATTATACTTATTCTATTATTACTATCCCTATTACTCTTGTCTTTATCCTGATAATTATTATTATTTCCCTTATTACAATTATTATTATCGCTATAACTATTATTATTATCCTTATTACTATTATTATTCGCACTATAACTATTATTATTATCCTTATTACTATTATTATTATTGCTATAACTGTTATTATTATCCTTATTCTATTATTACTATCCCTATTACTCTTGTCTCTATCCTTATAACTATTATTATTATGCTTATTACTATTATTGTTAGCACTATAACTATTATTATTATCCTTATTTCTATTATTATTATCGCTATGACTGTTATTATTATACTTATTCTATTATTACTATCCCTATTACTCTTGTCTTTATCCTTATAACTATTATTATTTCCCTTATTACAATTATTATTATCGCTATAACTATTATTATTATCCTTATTACTATTATTATTCGCACTATAACTATTATTATTATCCTTATTACTATTATTATTATTGCTATAACTGTTATTATTATCCTTATTCTATTATTACTATCCCTATTACTCTTGTCTCTATCCTTATAACTATTATTATTATGCTTATTACTATTATTGTTAGCACTATAACTATTATTATTATCCTTATTTCTATTATTATTATCGCTATGACTGTTATTATTATACTTATTCTATTATTACTATCCCTATTACTCTTGTCTTTATCCTTATAACTATTATTATTTCCCTTATTACTATTATTATTATCATTATAACTGTTATTATTATCCTTATTACTAGTATTATTATCTCTATAACTATTATTGTTATCCTCATTACTATTATTATTATCGCTATGACTGTTATTATTATCCTTATTCTATTATTACTATCCCTATTACTCTTGTCTCTATCCTTATAACTATTATTATTATGCTTATTACTATTATTGTTAGCACTATAACTATTATTATTATCCTTATTTCTATTTATTATCGCTATGGCTGTTATTATTATCCTTATTCTATTATTAGTATCCCTATTACTCTTGTCTTTATCCTGCTATTTATTATTATTTCCCTTATTACTATTATTATTATCGCTATAACTGCTATTATTATCCTTATTACTATTATTATTCGCACTATAACTATTATTATTATCCTTATTACTATTATTATTATCGCTATGACTGTCATTATTATACTTATTCTATTATTACTATCCCTATTACTCTTGTCTTTATCCTTATAACTATTATTGTTATGCTTATTACTATTATTATTAGCACTAAAACTATTATTATTATCCTTATTACTCTTATTATTATCGCTATGACTGTTATTATTATCCTTATTCTATTATTACTATCCCTATTACTCTTGTCTTTATCCTGATATTTATTATTATTTCCCTTATTACTATTATTATTATCGCTATAACTGTTATTATTATCCTTATTACTAGTATTATTAGCACTATAACTATTATGGTTATCCTTATTACTATTATTATTCGCACTATAACTATTATTATTATCCTTATTACTATTTTTATTATCGCTATGACTGTTATTATTATACTTATTCTATTATTACTATCCCTATTACTCTTCTCTTTATCCTTATAACTATTATTATTATCCTTATAACTATTATTATTATCCTTATTACTAGTATTATTATCTCTATAACTATTATTGTTATCCTCATTACTATTATTATTATCGCTATGACTGTTATTATTATCCTTATTCTATTATTACTATCCCTATTACTCTTGTCTCTATCCTTATAACTATTATTATTATGCTTATTACTATTATTATTATCGCTATAACTATTATTATTATCCTTACTACTATTATTATTATCGCTATGACTGTTATTATTATCTTTATTCTATTATTACTATCCCTATTACTCTTCTCTTTATCCTTATAACTATTATTATTATCCTTATAACTATTATTATTACCCTTATTACTATTATTATTATCGCTATAACTATTATTATTATCCTTACTACTATCATTATTATCGCTATGACTGTTATTATTATCCTTATTCTATTATTACTATCCCTATTACTCTTCTCTTTATCTTTATAACTATTATTATTATCCTTATTACTATTATTATTATCGCTATGACTGTTATTATTATACTTATTCTATTATTACTAACCCTATTACTCTTGTCTCTATCCTTATAACTATTATTATTATCCTTATTACTATTATTATTATCGCTATAACTATTATTATTATCCTTATTACTATTATTATTATCGCTATGACTGTTATTATTATACTTATTCTATTATTACTATCCCTATTACTCTTGTCTTTATCCTTATAACTATTATTGTTTCCCTTATTACTATTATTATTATTATTATAACTGTTATTGTTATCCTCATTACTATTATTATTATCGCTATGACTGTTATTATTATCCTTATTCTATTATTACTATCCCTATTACTCTTCTCTTTATCCTTATAACTATTATTATTATCCTTATTACTATTTTTATTATCGCTATGACTGTTATTATTATACTTATTCTATTATTACTATCCCTATTACTCTTCTCTTTATCCTTATAACTATTATTATTATCCTTATTACTAGTATTATTATCTCTATAACTATTATTGTTATCCTCATTACTATTATTATTATCGCTATGACTGTTATTATTATCCTTATTCTATTATTACTATCCCTATTACTCTTGTCTCTATCCTTATAACTATTATTATTATGCTTATTACTATTATTATTATCGCTATAACTATTATTATTATCCTTACTACTATTATTATTATCGCTATGACTGTTATTATTATCTTTATTCTATTATTACTATCCCTATTACTCTTCTCTTTATCCTTATAACTATTATTATTATCCTTATAACTATTATTATTACCCTTATTACTATTATTATTATCGCTATAACTATTATTATTATCCTTACTACTATCATTATTATCGCTATGACTGTTATTATTATCCTTATTCTATTATTACTATCCCTATTACTCTTCTCTTTATCTTTATAACTATTATTATTATCCTTATTACTATTATTATTATCGCTATGACTGTTATTATTATACTTATTCTATTATTACTAACCCTATTACTCTTGTCTCTATCCTTATAACTATTATTATTATCCTTATTACTATTATTATTATCGCTATAACTATTATTATTATCCTTATTACTATTATTATTATCGCTATGACTGTTATTATTATACTTATTCTATTATTACTATCCCTATTACTCTTGTCTTTATCCTTATAACTATTATTGTTTCCCTTATTACTATTATTATTATTATTATAACTGTTATTGTTATCCTCATTACTATTATTATTATCGCTATGACTGTTATTATTATCCTTATTCTATTATTACTATCCCTATTACTCTTCTCTTTATCCTTATAACTATTATTATTATCCTTATTACTATTATTATTATCGCTATAACTATTATTATTATCCTTACTACTATTATTATTATCGCTATGACTGTTATTATTATCCTTATTCTATTATTACTATTCCTATTACTCTTCTCTTTATCCTTATAACTATTATTATTATCCTTATTACTATTATTATTATCGCTATGACTGTTATTATTATCCTTATTCTATTATTACTATCCCTATTACTCTTGTCTCTATCCTTATAAATTTATTACTATGCTTATTACTATTATTATTACCACTATAACTATTATTATTATCCTTATTTCTATTATTATTATCGCTATGACTGTTATTATTATACTTATTCTATTATTACTATCCCTATTACTCTTGTCTTTATCCTGATAATTATTATTATTTCCCTTATTACAATTATTATTATCGCTATAACTATTATTATTATCCTTATTACTATTATTATTCGCACTATAACTATTATTATTATCCTTATTACTATTATTATTATTGCTATAACTGTTATTATTATCCTTATTCTATTATTACTATCCCTATTACTCTTGTCTCTATCCTTATAACTATTATTATTATGCTTATTACTATTATTGTTAGCACTATAACTATTATTATTATCCTTATTTCTATTTATTATCGCTATGGCTGTTATTATTATCCTTATTCTATTATTAGTATCCCTATTACTCTTGTCTTTATCCTGCTATTTATTATTATTTCCCTTATTACAATTATTATTATCGCTATAACTGCTATTATTATCCTTATTACTATTATTATTCGCACTATAACTATTATTATTATCCTTATTACTATTATTATTATCGCTATGACTGTCATTATTATACTTATTCTATTATTACTATCCCTATTACTCTTGTCTTTATCCTTATAACTATTATTGTTATGCTTATTACTATTATTATTAGCACTAAAACTATTATTATTATCCTTATTACTCTTATTATTATCGCTATGACTGTTATTATTATCCTTATTCTATTATTACTATCCCTATTACTCTTGTCTTTATCCTGATATTTATTATTATTTCCCTTATTACTATTATTATTATCGCTATAACTGTTATTATTATCCTTATTACTAGTATTATTAGCACTATAACTATTATGGTTATCCTTATTACTATTATTATTCGCACTATAACTATTATTATTATCCTTATTACTATTTTTATTATCGCTATGACTGTTATTATTATACTTATTCTATTATTACTATCCCTATTACTCTTCTCTTTATCCTTATAACTATTATTATTATCCTTATAACTATTATTATTATCCTTATTACTAGTATTATTATCTCTATAACTATTATTGTTATCCTCATTACTATTATTATTATCGCTATGACTGTTATTATTATCCTTATTCTATTATTACTATCCCTATTACTCTTGTCTCTATCCTTATAACTATTATTATTATGCTTATTACTATTATTATTATCGCTATAACTATTATTATTATCCTTACTACTATTATTATTATCGCTATGACTGTTATTATTATCTTTATTCTATTATTACTATCCCTATTACTCTTCTCTTTATCCTTATAACTATTATTATTATCCTTATAACTATTATTATTACCCTTATTACTATTATTATTATCGCTATAACTATTATTATTATCCTTACTACTATCATTATTATCGCTATGACTGTTATTATTATCCTTATTCTATTATTACTATCCCTATTACTCTTCTCTTTATCTTTATAACTATTATTATTATCCTTATTACTATTATTATTATCGCTATGACTGTTATTATTATACTTATTCTATTATTACTAACCCTATTACTCTTGTCTCTATCCTTATAACTATTATTATTATCCTTATTACTATTATTATTATCGCTATAACTATTATTATTATCCTTATTACTATTATTATTATCGCTATGACTGTTATTATTATACTTATTCTATTATTACTATCCCTATTACTCTTGTCTTTATCCTTATAACTATTATTGTTTCCCTTATTACTATTATTATTATTATTATAACTGTTATTATTATCCTTATTACTAGTATTATTATCTCTATAACTATTATTGTTATCCTCATTACTATTATTATTATCGCTATGACTGTTATTATTATCCTTATTCTATTATTACTATCCCTATTACTCTTGTCTTTATCCTTATAACTATTATTATTATCCTTATTACTATTATTATTATCGCTATAACTATTATTATTATCCTTATTACTATTATTATTATCCCAATGACTGTTATTATTATCCTTATTCTATTATTACTATCCCTAATACTCTTCTCTTTATCCTTATAACTATTATTATTATCCTTATAACTATTATTATTATCCTTATTACTAGTATTATTATCTCTATAACTATTATTGTTATCCTCATTACTATTATTATTATCGCTATGACTGTTATTATTATCCTTATTCTATTATTACTATCCCTATTACTCTTGTCTCTATCCTTATAACTATTATTATTATGCTTATTACTATTATTGTTAGCACTATAACTATTATTATTATCCTTATTTCTATTTATTATCGCTATGGCTGTTATTATTATCCTTATTCTATTATTAGTATCCCTATTACTCTTGTCTTTATCCTGCTATTTATTATTATTTCCCTTATTACTATTATTATTCGCACTATAACTATTATTATTATCCTTATTACTATTATTATTATTGCTATAACTGTTATTATTATCCTTATTCTATTATTACTATCCCTATTACTCTTGTCTCTATCCTTATAACTATTATTATTATGCTTATTACTATTATTGTTAGCACTATAACTATTATTATTATCCTTATTTCTGTTATTATTATCGCTATGACTGTTATTATTATACTTATTCTATTATTACTATCCCTATTACTCTTGTCTTTATCCTTATAACTATTATTGTTATGCTTATTACTATTATTATTAGCACTAAAACTATTATTATTATCCTTATTACTCTTATTATTATCGCTATGACTGTTATTATTATCCTTATTCTATTATTACTATCCCTATTACTCTTGTCTTTATCCTGATATTTATTATTATTTCCCTTATTACTATTATTATTATCGCTATAACTGTTATTATTATCCTTATTACTAGTATTATTAGCACTATAACTATTATGGTTATCCTTATTACTATTATTATTCGCACTATAACTATTATTATTATCCTTATTACTATTATTATTATCGCTATGACTGTTATTATTATACTTATTCTATTATTACTATCCCTATTACTCTTCTCTTTATCCTTATAACTATTATTATTATGCTTATAACTATTATTATTATCCTTATTACTAGTATTATTATCTCTATAACTATTATTGTTATCCTCATTACTATTATTATTATCGCTATGACTGTTATTATTATCCTTATTCTATTATTACTATCCCTATTACTCTTGTCTCTATCCTTATAACTATTATTATTATGCTTATTACTATTATTATTATCGCTATAACTATTATTATTATCCTTACTACTATTATTATTATCGCTATAACTATTATTATTATCCTTATTACTATTATTATTATCGCTATGACTGTTATTATTATACTTATTCTATTATTACTATCCCTATTACTCTTGTCTTTATCCTGATAATTATTATTATTTCCCTTATTACAATTATTATTATCGCTATAACTATTATTATTATCCTTATTACTATTATTATTCGCACTATAACTATTATTATTATCCTTATTACTATTATTATTATTGCTATAACTATTATTATTATCCTTACTACTATCATTATTATCGCTATGACTGTTATTATTATCCTTATTCTATTATTACTATCCCTATTACTCTTCTCTTTATCTTTATAACTATTATTATTATCCTTATTACTATTATTATTATCGCTATGACTGTTATTATTATACTTATTCTATTATTACTAACCCTATTACTCTTGTCTCTATCCTTATAACTATTATTATTATCCTTATTACTATTATTATTATCGCTATAACTATTATTATTATCCTTATTACTATTATTATTATCGCTATGACTGTTATTATTATACTTATTCTATTATTACTATCCCTATTACTCTTGTCTTTATCCTTATAACTATTATTGTTTCCCTTATTACTATTATTATTATTATTATAACTGTTATTATTATCCTTATTACTAGTATTATTATCTCTATAACTATTATTGTTATCCTCATTACTATTATTATTATCGCTATGACTGTTATTATTATCCTTATTCTATTATTACTATCCCTATTACTCTTGTCTTTATCCTTATAACTATTATTATTATCCTTATTACTATTATTATTATCGCTATAACTATTATTATTATCCTTATTACTATTATTATTATCCCAATGACTGTTATTATTATCCTTATTCTATTATTACTATCCCTAATACTCTTCTCTTTATCCTTATAACTATTATTATTATCCTTATAACTATTATTATTATCCTTATTACTAGTATTATTATCTCTATAACTATTATTGTTATCCTCATTACTATTATTATTATCGCTATGACTGTTATTATTATCCTTATTCTATTATTACTATCCCTATTACTCTTGTCTCTATCCTTATAACTATTATTATTATGCTTATTACTATTATTGTTAGCACTATAACTATTATTATTATCCTTATTTCTATTTATTATCGCTATGGCTGTTATTATTATCCTTATTCTATTATTAGTATCCCTATTACTCTTGTCTTTATCCTGCTATTTATTATTATTTCCCTTATTACTATTATTATTCGCACTATAACTATTATTATTATCCTTATTACTATTATTATTATTGCTATAACTGTTATTATTATCCTTATTCTATTATTACTATCCCTATTACTCTTGTCTCTATCCTTATAACTATTATTATTATGCTTATTACTATTATTGTTAGCACTATAACTATTATTATTATCCTTATTTCTGTTATTATTATCGCTATGACTGTTATTATTATACTTATTCTATTATTACTATCCCTATTACTCTTGTCTTTATCCTTATAACTATTATTGTTATGCTTATTACTATTATTATTAGCACTAAAACTATTATTATTATCCTTATTACTCTTATTATTATCGCTATGACTGTTATTATTATCCTTATTCTATTATTACTATCCCTATTACTCTTGTCTTTATCCTGATATTTATTATTATTTCCCTTATTACTATTATTATTATCGCTATAACTGTTATTATTATCCTTATTACTAGTATTATTAGCACTATAACTATTATGGTTATCCTTATTACTATTATTATTCGCACTATAACTATTATTATTATCCTTATTACTATTATTATTATCGCTATGACTGTTATTATTATACTTATTCTATTATTACTATCCCTATTACTCTTCTCTTTATCCTTATAACTATTATTATTATGCTTATAACTATTATTATTATCCTTATTACTAGTATTATTATCTCTATAACTATTATTGTTATCCTCATTACTATTATTATTATCGCTATGACTGTTATTATTATCCTTATTCTATTATTACTATCCCTATTACTCTTGTCTCTATCCTTATAACTATTATTATTATGCTTATTACTATTATTATTATCGCTATAACTATTATTATTATCCTTACTACTATTATTATTATCGCTATAACTATTATTATTATCCTTATTACTATTATTATTATCGCTATGACTGTTATTATTATACTTATTCTATTATTACTATCCCTATTACTCTTGTCTTTATCCTGATAATTATTATTATTTCCCTTATTACAATTATTATTATCGCTATAACTATTATTATTATCCTTATTACTATTATTATTCGCACTATAACTATTATTATTATCCTTATTACTATTATTATTATTGCTATAACTGTTATTATTATCCTTATTCTATTATTACTATCCCTATTACTCTTGTCTCTATCCTTATAACTATTATTATTATGCTTATTACTATTATTGTTAGCACTATAACTATTATTATTATCCTTATTTCTATTATTATTATCGCTATGACTGTTATTATTATACTTATTCTATTATTACTATCCCTATTACTCTTGTCTTTATCCTTATTACTATTATTATTATCATTATAACTGTTATTATTATCCTTATTACTAGTATTATTATCTCTATAACTATTATTGTTATCCTCATTACTATTATTATTATCGCTATGACTGTTATTATTATCCTTATTCTATTATTACTATCCCTATTACTCTTGTCTCTATCCTTATAACTATTATTATTATCCTTATTACTAGTATTATTATCTCTATAACTATTATTGTTATCCTCATTACTATTATTATTATCGCTATGACTGTTATTATTATCCTTATTCTATTATTACTATCCCTATTACTCTTCTCTTTATCCTTATAACTATCATTATTATCCTTATAACTATTATTATTACCCTTATTACTATTATTATTATCGCTATAACTATTATTGTTATCCTCATTACTATTATTATTATCGCTATGACTGTTATTATTATCCTTATTCTATTATTACTATCCCTATTACTCTTGTCTCTATCCTTATAACTATTATTATTATGCTTATTACTATTATTATTATCGCTATAACTATTATTATTATCCTTACTACTATTATTATTATCGCTATGACTGTTATTATTATCCTTATTCTATTATTACTATCCCTATGACTCTTCTCTTTATGTTTATAACTATTATTATTATCCTTATAACTATTATTATTATCCTTATTACTATTATTATTATCGCTATGACTGTTATTATTATACTTATTCTATTATTACTATCCCTATTACTCTTGTCTTTATCCTTATTACTATTATTATTATCATTATAACTGTTATTATTATCCTTATTACTAGTATTATTATCTCTATAACTATTATTGTTATCCTCATTACTATTATTATTATCGCTATGACTGTTATTATTATCCTTATTCTATTATTACTATCCCTATTACTCTTGTCTCTATCCTTATAACTATTATTATTATCCTTATAACTATTATTATTATCCTTATTACTAGTATTATTATCTCTATAACTATTATTGTTATCCTCATTACTATTATTATTATCGCTATGACTGTTATTATTATCCTTATTCTATTATTACTATCCCTATTACTCTTCTCTTTATCCTTATAACTATTATTATTATCCTTATAACTATTATTATTACCCTTATTACTATTATTATTATCGCTATAACTATTATTATTATCCTTACTACTATCATTATTATCGCTATGACTGTTATTATTATCCTTATTCTATTATTACTATCCCTATTACTCTTCTCTTTATCTTTATAACTATTATTATTATCCTTATTACTATTATTATTATCGCTATGACTGTTATTATTATACTTATTCTATTATTACTAACCCTATTACTCTTGTCTCTATCCTTATAACTATTATTATTATCCTTATTACTATTATTATTATCGCTATAACTATTATTATTATCCTTATTACTATTATTATTATCGCTATGACTGTTATTATTATACTTATTCTATTATTACTATCCCTATTACTCTTGTCTTTATCCTTATAACCATTATTGTTTCCCTTATTACTATTATTATTATTATTATAACTGTTATTATTATCCTTATTACTAGTATTATTATCTCTATAACTATTATTGTTATCCTCATTACTATTATTATTATCGCTATGACTGTTATTATTATCCTTATTCTATTATTACTATCCCTATTACTCTTGTCTTTATCCTTATAACTATTATTATTATCCTTATTACTATTATTATTATCGCTATAACTATTATTATTATCCTTATTACTATTATTATTATCCCAATGACTGTTATTATTATCCTTATTCTATTATTACTATCCCTAATACTCTTCTCTTTATCCTTATAACTATTATTATTATCCTTATAACTATTATTATTATCCTTATTACTAGTATTATTATCTCTATAACTATTATTGTTATCCTCATTACTATTATTATTATCGCTATGACTGTTATTATTATCCTTATTCTATTATTACTATCCCTATTACTCTTCTCTTTATCCTTATAACTATTATTATTATCCTTATTACTATTATTATTACCGCTATAACTATTATTATTATCCTTACTACTAATATTATTATCGCTATGACTGTTATTATTATCCTTATTTCTATTATTATTATCGCTATGACTGTTATTATTATACTTATTCTATTATTACTATCCCTATTACTCTTGTCTTTATCCTTATAAGTATTATTATTTCCCTTATTACTATTATTATTATCATTATAACTGTTATTATTATCCTTATTACTAGTATTATTATCTCTATAACTATTATTGTTATCCTCATTACTATTATTATTATCGCTATGACTGTTATTATTATCCTTATTCTATTATTACTATCCCTATTACTCTTGTCTCTATCCTTATAAATTTATTATTATGCTTATTACTATTATTATTACCACTATAACTATTATTATTATCCTTATTTCTATTATTATTATCGCTATGACTGTTATTATTATACTTATTCTATTATTACTATCCCTATTACTCTTGTCTTTATCCTGATAATTATTATTATTTCCCTTATTACAATTATTATTATCGCTATAACTATTATTATTATCCTTATTACTATTATTATTCGCACTATAACTATTATTATTATCCTTATTACTATTATTATTATTGCTATAACTGTTATTATTATCCTTATTCTATTATTACTATCCCTATTACTCTTGTCTTTATCCTTATAACTATTATTATTATCCTTATTACTATTATTATTATCGCTATAACTATTATTATTATCCTTATTACTATTATTATTATCCCAATGACTGTTATTATTATCCTTATTCTATTATTACTATCCCTAATACTCTTCTCTTTATCCTTATAACTATTATTATTATCCTTATAACTATTATTATTATCCTTATTACTAGTATTATTATCTCTATAACTATTATTGTTATCCTCATTACTATTATTATTATCGCTATGACTGTTATTATTATCCTTATTCTATTATTACTATCCCTATTACTCTTCTCTTTATCCTTATAACTATTATTATTATCCTTATTACTATTATTATTATCGCTATAACTATTATTATTATCCTTACTACTATTATTATTATCGCTATGACTGTTATTATTATCCTTATTTCTATTATTATTATCGCTATGACTGTTATTATTATACTTATTCTATTATTACTATCCCTATTACTCTTGTCTTTATCCTTATTACTATTATTATTTCCCTTATTACTATTATTATTATCATTATAACTGTTATTATTATCCTTATTACTAGTATTATTATCTCTATAACTATTATTGTTATCCTCATTACTATTATTATTATCGCTATGACTGTTATTATTATCCTTATTCTATTATTACTATCCCTATTACTCTTGTCTCTATCCTTATAAATTTATTATTATGCTCATTACTATTATTATTACCACTATAACTATTATTATTATCCTTATTTCTATTATTATTATCGCTATGACTGTTATTATTATACTTATTCTATTATTACTATCCCTATTACTCTTGTCTTTATCCTGATAATTATTATTATTTCCCTTATTACAATTATTATTATCGCTATAACTATTATTATTATCCGTATTACTATTATTATTCGCACTATAACTATTATTATTATCCTTATTACTATTATTATTATTGCTATAACTGTTATTATTATCCTTATTCTATTATTACTATCCCTATTACTCTTGTCTCTATCCTTATAACTATTATTATTATGCTTATTACTATTATTGTTAGCACTATAACTATTATTATTATCCTTATTTCTATTATTATTATCGCTATGACTGTTATTATTATACTTATTCTATTATTACTATCCCTATTACTCTTGTCTTTATCCTGATAATTATTATTATTTCCCTTATTACAATTATTATTATCGCTATAACTATTATTATTATCCTTATTACTATTATTATTCGCACTATAACTATTATTATTATCCTTATTACTATTATTATTATTGCTATAACTGTTATTATTATCCTTATTCTATTATTACTATCCCTATTACTCTTGTCTCTATCCTTATAACTATTATTATTATGCTTATTACTATTATTGTTAGCACTATAACTATTATTATTATCCTTATTTCTATTATTATTATCGCTATGACTGTTATTATTATACTTATTCTATTATTACTATCCCTATTACTCTTGTCTTTATCCTTATAACTATTATTATTTCCCTTATTACTATTATTATTATCATTATAACTGTTATTATTATCCTTATTACTAGTATTATTATCTCTATAACTATTATTGTTATCCTCATTACTATTATTATTATCGCTATGACTGTTATTATTATCCTTATTCTATTATTACTATCCCTATTACTCTTGTCTCTATCCTTATAACTATTATTATTATGCTTATTACTATTATTGTTAGCACTATAACTATTATTATTATCCTTATTTCTATTTATTATCGCTATGGCTGTTATTATTATCCTTATTCTATTATTAGTATCCCTATTACTCTTGTCTTTATCCTTATAACTATTATTGTTATGCTTATTACTATTATTATTAGCACTAAAACTATTATTATTATCGCTATGACTGTTATTATTATCCTTATTCTATTATTACTATCCCTATTACTCTTGTCTTTATCCTGATATTTATTATTATTTCCCTTATTACTATTATTATTATCGCTATAACTGTTATTATTATCCTTATTACTAGTATTATTAGCACTATAACTATTATGGTTATCCTTATTACTATTATTATTCGCACTATAACTATTATTATTATCCTTATTACTATTATTATTATCGCTATGACTGTTATTATTATACTTATTCTATTATTACTATCCCTATTACTCTTCTCTTTATCCTTATAACTATTATTATTATCCTTATAACTATTATTATTATCCTTATTACTAGTATTATTATCTCTATAACTATTATTGTTATCCTCATTACTATTATTATTATCGCTATGACTGTTATTATTATCCTTATTCTATTATTACTATCCCTATTACTCTTGTCTCTATCCTTATAACTATTATTATTATGCTTATTACTATTATTATTATCGCTATAACTATTATTATTATCCTTACTACTATTATTATTATCGCTATGTCTGTTATTATTATCCTTATTCTATTATTACTATCCCTATTACTCTTCTCTTTATGTTTATAACTATTATTATTATCCTTATAACTATTATTATTATCCTTATTACTATTATTATTATCCCAATGACTGTTATTATTATCCTTATTCTATTATTACTATCCCTAATACTCTTCTCTTTATCCTTTTAACTATTATTATTATCCTTATAACTATTATTATTATCCTTATTACTATTATTATTATCGCTATAACTATTATTATTATCCTTATTACTATTATTATTATCCCAATGACTGTTATTATTATCCTTATTCTATTATTACTATCCCTAATACTCTTCTCTTTATCCTTATAACTATTATTATTATCCTTATAACTATTATTATTATCCTTATTACTAGTATTATTATCTCTATAACTATTATTGTTATCCTCATTACTATTATTATTATCGCTATGACTGTTATTATTATCCTTATTCTATTATTACTATCCCTATTACTCTTCTCTTTATCCTTATAACTATTATTATTATCCTTATTACTATTATTATTATCGCTATAACTATTATTATTATCCTTACTACTATTATTATTATCGCTATGACTGTTATTATTATCCTTATTTCTATTATTATTATCGCTACGACTGTTATTATTATACTTATTCTATTATTACTATCCCTATTACTCTTGTCTTTATCCTTATAACTATTATTATTTCCCTTATTACTATTATTATTATCATTATAACTGTTATTATTATCCTTATTACTAGTATTATTATCTCTATAACTATTATTGTTATCCTCATTACTATTATTATTATTGCTATAACTGTTATTATTATCCTTATTCTATTATTACTATCCCTATTACTCTTGTCTCTATCCTTATAACTATTATTATTATGCTTATTACTATTATTGTTAGCACTATAACTATTATTATTATCCTTATTTCTATTATTATTATCGCTATGACTGTTATTATTATACTTATTCTATTATTACTATCCCTATTACTCTTGTCTTTATCCTGATAATTATTATTATTTCCCTTATTACAATTATTATTATCGCTATAACTATTATTATTATCCTTATTACTATTATTATTCGCACTATAACTATTATTATTATCCTTATTACTATTATTATTATTGCTATAACTGTTATTATTATCCTTATTCTATTATTACTATCCCTATTACTCTTGTCTCTATCCTTATAACTATTATTATTATGCTTATTACTATTATTGTTAGCACTATAACTATTATTATTATCCTTATTTCTATTATTATTATCGCTATGACTGTTATTATTATACTTATTCTATTATTACTATCCCTATTACTCTTGTCTTTATCCTTATAACTATTATTATTTCCCTTATTACTATTATTATTATCATTATAACTGTTATTATTATCCTTATTACTAGTATTATTATCTCTATAACTATTATTGTTATCCTCATTACTATTATTATTATCGCTATGACTGTTATTATTATCCTTATTCTATTATTACTATCCCTATTACTCTTGTCTCTATCCTTATAACTATTATTATTATGCTTATTACTATTATTGTTAGCACTATAACTATTATTATTATCCTTATTTCTATTTATTATCGCTATGGCTGTTATTATTATCCTTATTCTATTATTAGTATCCCTATTACTCTTGTCTTTATCCTTATAACTATTATTGTTATGCTTATTACTATTATTATTATCGCTATAACTATTATTATTATCCTTACTACTATTATTATTATCGCTATGACTGTTATTATTGTACTTATTCTATTATTACTATCCCTATTACTCTTCTCTTTATCCTTATAACTATTATTATTATCCTTATAACTATTATTATTATCCTTATTACTAGTATTATTATCTCTATAACTATTATTGTTATCCTCATTACTATTATTATTATCGCTATGACTGTTATTATTATCCTTATTCTATTATTACTATCCCTATTACTCTTGTCTCTATCCTTATAACTATTATTATTATGCTTATTACTATTATTATTATCGCTATAACTATTATTATTATCCTTACTACTATTATTATTATCGCTATGTCTGTTATTATTATCCTTATTCTATTATTACTATCCCTATTACTCTTCTCTTTATGTTTATAACTATTATTATTATCCTTATAACTATTATTATTATCCTTATTACTATTATTATTATCGCTATGACTGTTATTATTATACTTATTCTATTATTACTATCCCTATTACTCTTGTCTCTATCCTTATAACTATTATTATTATCCTTATTACTATTATTATTATCGCTATAACTATTATTATTATCCTTATTACTATTATTATTATCGCTATGACTGTTATTATTATACTTATTCTATTATTACTATCCCTATTACTCTTGTCTTTATCCTGATAATTATTATTATTTCCCTTATTACAATTATTATTATCGCTATAACTATTATTATTATCCTTATTACTATTATTATTATTGCTATAACTGTTATTATTATCCTTATTCTATTATTACTACCCCTATTACTCTTGTCTCTATCCTTATAACTATTATTATTATGCTTATTACTATTATTGTTAGCACTATAACTATTATTATTATCCTTATTTCTATTATTATTATCGCTATGACTGTTATTATTATACTTATTCTATTATTACTATCCCTATTACTCTTGTCTTTATCCTTATTACTATTATTATTATCATTATAACTGTTATTATTATCCTTATTACTAGTATTATTATCTCTATAACTATTATTGTTATCCTCATTACTATTATTATTATCGCTATGACTGTTATTATTATGCTTATTCTATTATTACTATCCCTATTACTCTTGTCTTTATCCTTATAACTATTATTATTATCCTTATTACTATTATTATTATCGCTATAACTATTATTATTATCCTTATTACTATTATTATTATCCCAATGACTGTTATTATTATCCTTATTCTATTATTACTATCCCTAATACTCTTCTCTTTATCCTTATAACTATTATTATTATCCTTATAACTATTATTATTATCCTTATTACTAGTATTATTATCTCTATAACTATTATTGTTATCCTCATTACTATTATTATTATCGCTATGACTGTTATTATTATCCTTATTCTATTATTACTATCCCTATTACTCTTCTCTTTATCCTTATAACTATTATTATTATCCTTATTACTATTATTATTATCGCTATAACTATTATTATTATCCTTACTACTATTATTATTATCGCTATGACTGTTATTATTATCCTTATTTCTATTATTATTATCGCTACGACTGTTATTATTATACTTATTCTATTATTACTATCCCTATTACTCTTGTCTTTATCCTTATAACTATTATTATTTCCCTTATTACTATTATTATTATCATTATAACTGTTATTATTATCCTTATTACTAGTATTATTATCTCTATAACTATTATTGTTATCCTCATTACTATTATTATTATCGCTATGACTGTTATTATTATCCTTATTCTATTATTACTATCCCTATTACTCTTGTCTCTATCCTTATAAATTTATTATTATGCTTATTACTATTATTATTACCACTATAACTATTATTATTATCCTTATTTCTATTATTATTATCGCTATGACTGTTATTATTATACTTATTCTATTATTACTATCCCTATTACTCTTGTCTTTATCCTGATAATTATTATTATTTCCCTTATTACAATTATTATTATCGCTATAACTATTATTATTATCCTTATTACTATTATTATTCGCACTATAACTATTATTATTATCCTTATTACTATTATTATTATTGCTATAACTGTTATTATTATCCTTATTCTATTATTACTATCCCTATTACTCTTGTCTCTATCCTTATAACTATTATTATTATGCTTATTACTATTATTGTTAGCACTATAACTATTATTATTATCCTTATTTCTATTATTATTATCGCTATGACTGTTATTATTATACTTATTCTATTATTACTATCCCTATTACTCTTGTCTTTATCCTGATAATTATTATTATTTCCCTTATTACAATTATTATTATCGCTATAACTATTATTATTATCCTTATTACTATTATTATTCGCACTATAACTATTATTATTATCCTTATTACTATTATTATTATTGCTATAACTGTTATTATTATCCTTATTCTATTATTACTATCCCTATTACTCTTGTCTCTATCCTTATAACTATTATTATTATGCTTATTACTATTATTGTTAGCACTATAACTATTATTATTATCCTTATTTCTATTATTATTATCGCTATGACTGTTATTATTATACTTATTCTATTATTACTATCCCTATTACTCTTGTCTTTATCCTTATAACTATTATTATTTCCCTTATTACTATTATTATTATCATTATAACTGTTATTATTATCCTTATTACTAGTATTATTATCTCTATAACTATTATTGTTATCCTCATTACTATTATTATTATCGCTATGACTGTTATTATTATCCTTATTCTATTATTACTATCCCTATTACTCTTCTCTTTATCCTTATAACTATTATTATTATCCTTATTACTATTATTATTATCGCTATAACTATTATTATTATCCTTACTACTATTATTATTATCGCTATGACTGTTATTATTATCCTTATTTCTATTATTATTATCGCTACGACTGTTATTATTATACTTATTCTATTATTACTATCCCTATTACTCTTGTCTTTATCCTTATAACTATTATTATTTCCCTTATTACTATTATTATTATCATTATAACTGTTATTATTATCCTTATTACTAGTATTATTATCTCTATAACTATTATTGTTATCCTCATTACTATTATTATTATCGCTATGACTGTTATTATTATCCTTATTCTATTATTACTATCCCTATTACTCTTGTCTCTATCCTTATAAATTTATTATTATGCTTATTACTATTATTATTACCACTATAACTATTATTATTATCCGTATTTCTATTATTATTATCGCTATGACTGTTATTATTATACTTATTCTATTATTACTATCCCTATTACTCTTGTCTTTATCCTGATAATTATTATTATTTCCCTTATTACAATTATTATTATCGCTATAACTATTATTATTATCCTTATTACTATTATTATTCGCACTATAACTATTATTATTATCCTTATTACTATTATTATTATTGCTATAACTGTTATTATTATCCTTATTCTATTATTACTATCCCTATTACTCTTGTCTCTATCCTTATAACTATTATTATTATGCTTATTACTATTATTGTTAGCACTATAACTATTATTATTATCCTTATTTCTATTATTATTATCGCTATGACTGTTATTATTATACTTATTCTATTATTACTATCCCTATTACTCTTGTCTTTATCCTGATAATTATTATTATTTCCCTTATTACAATTATTATTATCGCTATAACTATTATTATTATCCTTATTACTATTATTATTCGCACTATAACTATTATTATTATCCTTATTACTATTATTATTATTGCTATAACTGTTATTATTATCCTTATTCTATTATTACTATCCCTATTACTCTTGTCTCTATCCTTATAACTATTATTATTATGCTTATTACTATTATTGTTAGCACTATAACTATTATTATTATCCTTATTTCTATTATTATTATCGCTATGACTGTTATTATTATACTTATTCTATTATTACTATCCCTATTACTCTTGTCTTTATCCTTATAACTATTATTATTTCCCTTATTACTATTATTATTATCATTATAACTGTTATTATTATCCTTATTACTAGTATTATTATCTCTATAACTATTATTGTTATCCTCATTACTATTATTATTATCGCTATGACTGTTATTATTATCCTTATTCTATTATTACTATCCCTATTACTCTTGTCTCTATCCTTATAACTATTATTATTATGCTTATTACTATTATTGTTAGCACTATAACTATTATTATTATCCTTATTTCTATTTATTATCGCTATGGCTGTTATTATTATCCTTATTCTATTATTAGTATCCCTATTACTCTTGTCTTTATCCTTATAACTATTATTGTTATGCTTATTACTATTATTATTAGCACTAAAACTATTATTATTATCGCTATGACTGTTATTATTATCCTTATTCTATTATTACTATCCCTATTACTCTTGTCTTTATCCTGATATTTATTATTATTTCCCTTATTACTATTATTATTATCGCTATAACTGTTATTATTATCCTTATTACTAGTATTATTAGCACTATAACTATTATGGTTATCCTTATTACTATTATTATTCGCACTATAACTATTATTATTATCCTTATTACTATTATTATTATCGCTATGACTGTTATTATTATACTTATTCTATTATTACTATCCCTATTACTCTTCTCTTTATCCTTATAACTATTATTATTATCCTTATAACTATTATTATTATCCTTATTACTAGTATTATTATCTCTATAACTATTATTGTTATCCTCATTACTATTATTATTATCGCTATGACTGTTATTATTATCCTTATTCTATTATTACTATCCCTATTACTCTTGTCTCTATCCTTATAACTATTATTATTATCCTTATTACTATTATTATTATCGCTATAACTATTATTATTATCCTTATTACTATTATTATTATCCCAATGACTGTTATTATTATCCTTATTCTATTATTACTATCCCTAATACTCTTCTCTTTATCCTTATAACTATTATTATTATCCTTATAACTATTATTATTATCCTTATTACTAGTATTATTATCTCTATAACTATTATTGTTATCCTCATTACTATTATTATTATCGCTATGACTGTTATTATTATCCTTATTCTATTATTACTATCCCTATTACTCTTCTCTTTATCCTTATAACTATTATTATTATCCTTATTACTATTATTATTATCGCTATAACTATTATTATTATCCTTACTACTATTATTATTATCGCTATGACTGTTATTATTATCCTTATTTCTATTATTATTATCGCTACGACTGTTATTATTATACTTATTCTATTATTACTATCCCTATTACTCTTGTCTTTATCCTTATAACTATTATTATTTCCCTTATTACTATTATTATTATCATTATAACTGTTATTATTATCCTTATTACTAGTATTATTATCTCTATAACTATTATTGTTATCCTCATTACTATTATTATTATCGCTATGACTGTTATTATTATCCTTATTCTATTATTACTATCCCTATTACTCTTGTCTCTATCCTTATAAATTTATTATTATGCTTATTACTATTATTATTACCACTATAACTATTATTATTATCCTTATTTCTATTATTATTATCGCTATGACTGTTATTATTATACTTATTCTATTATTACTATCCCTATTACTCTTGTCTTTATCCTGATAATTATTATTATTTCCCTTATTACAATTATTATTATCGCTATAACTATTATTATTATCCTTATTACTATTATTATTCGCACTATAACTATTATTATTATCCTTATTACTATTATTATTATTGCTATAACTGTTATTATTATCCTTATTCTATTATTACTATCCCTATTACTCTTGTCTCTATCCTTATAACTATTATTATTATGCTTATTACTATTATTGTTAGCACTATAACTATTATTATTATCCTTATTTCTATTATTATTATCGCTATGACTGTTATTATTATACTTATTCTATTATTACTATCCCTATTACTCTTGTCTTTATCCTGATAATTATTATTATTTCCCTTATTACAATTATTATTATCGCTATAACTATTATTATTATCCTTATTACTATTATTATTCGCACTATAACTATTATTATTATCCTTATTACTATTATTATTATTGCTATAACTGTTATTATTATCCTTATTCTATTATTACTATCCCTATTACTCTTGTCTCTATCCTTATAACTATTATTATTATGCTTATTACTATTATTGTTAGCACTATAACTATTATTATTATCCTTATTTCTATTATTATTATCGCTATGACTGTTATTATTATACTTATTCTATTATTACTATCCCTATTACTCTTGTCTTTATCCTTATAACTATTATTATTTCCCTTATTACTATTATTATTATCATTATAACTGTTATTATTATCCTTATTACTAGTATTATTATCTCTATAACTATTATTGTTATCCTCATTACTATTATTATTATCGCTATGACTGTTATTATTATCCTTATTCTATTATTACTATCCCTATTACTCTTGTCTCTATCCTTATAACTATTATTATTATGCTTATTACTATTATTGTTAGCACTATAACTATTATTATTATCCTTATTTCTATTTATTATCGCTATGGCTGTTATTATTATCCTTATTCTATTATTAGTATCCCTATTACTCTTGTCTTTATCCTTATAACTATTATTGTTATGCTTATTACTATTATTATTAGCACTAAAACTATTATTATTATCGCTATGACTGTTATTATTATCCTTATTCTATTATTACTATCCCTATTACTCTTGTCTTTATCCTGATATTTATTATTATTTCCCTTATTACTATTATTATTATCGCTATAACTGTTATTATTATCCTTATTACTAGTATTATTAGCACTATAACTATTATGGTTATCCTTATTACTATTATTATTCGCACTATAACTATTATTATTATCCTTATTACTATTATTATTATCGCTATGACTGTTATTATTATACTTATTCTATTATTACTATCCCTATTACTCTTCTCTTTATCCTTATAACTATTATTATTATCCTTATAACTATTATTATTATCCTTATTACTAGTATTATTATCTCTATAACTATTATTGTTATCCTCATTACTATTATTATTATCGCTATGACTGTTATTATTATCCTTATTCTATTATTACTATCCCTATTACTCTTGTCTCTATCCTTATAACTATTATTATTATGCTTATTACTATTATTATTATCGCTATAACTATTATTATTATCCTTACTACTATTATTATTATCGCTATGTCTGTTATTATTATCCTTATTCTATTATTACTATCCCTATTACTCTTCTCTTTATGTTTATAACTATTATTATTATCCTTATAACTATTATTATTATCCTTATTACTATTATTATTATCGCTATGACTGTTATTATTATACTTATTCTATTATTACTATCCCTATTACTCTTGTCTCTATCCTTATAACTATTATTATTATCCTTATTACTATTATTATTATCGCTATAACTATTATTATTATCCTTATTACTATTATTATTATCGCTATGACTGTTATTATTATACTTATTCTATTATTACTATCCCTATTACTCTTGTCTTTATCCTGATAATTATTATTATTTCCCTTATTACAATTATTATTATCGCTATAACTATTATTATTATCCTTATTACTATTATTATTCGCACTATAACTATTATTATTATCCTTATTACTATTATTATTATTGCTATAACTGTTATTATTATCCTTATTCTATTATTACTATCCCTATTACTCTTGTCTCTATCCTTATAACTATTATTATTATGCTTATTACTATTATTATTATCGCTATAACTATTATTATTATCCTTACTACTATTATTATTATCGCTATGACTGTTATTATTATACTTATTCTATTATTACTATCCCTATTACTCTTGTCTTTATCCTTATTACTATTATTATTATCATTATAACTGTTATTATTATCCTTATTACTAGTATTATTATCCTTATAACTATTATTATTATCCTTATTACTATTATTATTATCGCTATGACTGTTATTATTATACTTATTCTATTATTACTATCCCTATTACTCTTGTCTCTATCCTTATAACTATTATTATTATCCTTATTACTATTATTATTATCGCTATAACTATTATTATTATCCTTATTACTATTATTATTCGCACTATAACTATTATTATTATCCTTATTACTATTATTATTATTGCTATAACTGTTATTATTATCCTTATTCTATTATTACTATCCCTATTACTCTTGTCTCTATCCTTATAACTATTATTATTATGCTTATTACTATTATTGTTAGCACTATAACTATTATTATTATCCTTATTTCTATTATTATTATCGCTATGACTGTTATTATTATACTTATACTATTATTACTATCCCTATTACTCTTGTCTCTATCCTTATAACTATTATTATTATCCTTATAACTATTATTATTATCCTTATTACTACTATTATTATCTCTATAACTATTATTGTTATCCTCATTACTATTATTATTATCGCTATGACTGTTATTATTATCCTTATTCTATTATTACTATCCCTATTACTCTTCTCTTTATCCTTATAACTATTATTATTATCCTTATTACTATTATTATTATCGCTATAACTATTATTATTATCCTTACTACTATTATTATTATCGCTATGACTGTTATTATTATCCTTATTCTATTATTACTATTCCTATTACTCTTCTCTTTATCCTTATAACTATTATTATTATCCTTATTACTATTATTATTATCGCTATAACTAGTATTATTATCTCTATAACTATTATTATTATCCTTATTACTATTATTATTATCGCTATAACTATTATTATTATCCTTACTACTATTATTATTATCGCTATGACTGTTATTATTATCCTTATTCTATTATTACTATCCCTATTACTCTTGTCTCTATCCTTATAAATTTATTATTATGCTTATTACTATTATTATTACCACTATAACTATTATTATTATCCTTATTTCTATTATTATTATCGCTATGACTGTTATTATTATACTTATTCTATTATTACTATCCCTATTACTCTTGTCTTTATCCTGATAATTATTATTATTTCCCTTATTACAATTATTATTATCGCTATAACTATTATTATTATCCTTATTACTATTATTATTCGCACTATAACTATTATTATTATCCTTATTACTATTATTATTATTGCTATAACTGTTATTATTATCCTTATTCTATTATTACTATCCCTATTACTCTTGTCTTTATCCTTATAACTATTATTATTATCCTTATTACTATTATTATTATCGCTATAACTATTATTATTATCCTTATTACTATTATTATTATCCCAATGACTGTTATTATTATCCTTATTCTATTATTACTATCCCTAATACTCTTCTCTTTATCCTTATAACTATTATTATTATCCTTATAACTATTATTATTATCCTTATTACTAGTATTATTATCTCTATAACTATTATTGTTATCCTCATTACTATTATTATTATCGCTATGACTGTTATTATTATCCTTATTCTATTATTACTATCCCTATTACTCTTGTCTCTATCCTTATAACTATTATTATTATGCTTATTACTATTATTGTTAGCACTATAACTATTATTATTATCCTTATTTCTATTTATTATCGCTATGGCTGTTATTATTATCCTTATTCTATTATTACTATCCCTATTACTCTTGTCTCTATCCTTATAACTATTATTATTATGCTTATTACTATTATTATTATCGCTATAACTATTATTATTATCCTTACTACTATTATTATTATCGCTATGACTGTTATTATTATACTTATTCTATTATTACTATCCCTATTACTCTTGTCTTTATCCTTATTACTATTATTATTATCATTATAACTGTTATTATTATCCTTATTACTAGTATTATTATCCTTATAACTATTATTATTATCCTTATTACTATTATTATTATCGCTATGACTGTTATTATTATACTTATTCTATTATTACTATCCCTATTACTCTTGTCTCTATCCTTATAACTATTATTATTATCCTTATTACTATTATTATTATCGCTATAACTATTATTATTATCCTTATTACTATTATTATTCGCACTATAACTATTATTATTATCCTTATTACTATTATTATTATTGCTATAACTGTTATTATTATCCTTATTCTATTATTACTATCCCTATTACTCTTGTCTCTATCCTTATAACTATTATTATTATGCTTATTACTATTATTGTTAGCACTATAACTATTATTATTATCCTTATTTCTATTATTATTATCGCTATGACTGTTATTATTATACTTATACTATTATTACTATCCCTATTACTCTTGTCTTTATCCTTATTACTATTATTATTATCATTATAACTGTTATTATTATCCTTATTACTAGTATTATTATCTCTATAACTATTATTGTTATCCTCATTACTATTATTATTATCGCTATGACTGTTATTATTATCCTTATTCTATTATTACTATCCCTATTACTCTTGTCTCTATCCTTATAACTATTATTATTATCCTTATAACTATTATTATTATCCTTATTACTACTATTATTATCTCTATAACTATTATTGTTATCCTCATTACTATTATTATTATCGCTATGACTGTTATTATTATCCTTATTCTATTATTACTATCCCTATTACTCTTCTCTTTATCCTTATAACTATTATTATTATCCTTATTACTATTATTATTATCGCTATAACTATTATTATTATCCTTACTACTATTATTATTATCGCTATGACTGTTATTATTATCCTTATTCTATTATTACTATTCCTATTACTCTTCTCTTTATCCTTATAACTATTATTATTATCCTTATTACTATTATTATTATCGCTATAACTAGTATTATTATCTCTATAACTATTATTATTATCCTTATTACTATTATTATTATCGCTATAACTATTATTATTATCCTTACTACTATTATTATTATCGCTATGACTGTTATTATTATCCTTATTCTATTATTACTATCCCTATTACTCTTGTCTCTATCCTTATAAATTTATTATTATGCTTATTACTATTATTATTACCACTATAACTATTATTATTATCCTTATTTCTATTATTATTATCGCTATGACTGTTATTATTATACTTATTCTATTATTACTATCCCTATTACTCTTGTCTTTATCCTGATAATTATTATTATTTCCCTTATTACAATTATTATTATCGCTATAACTATTATTATTATCCTTATTACTATTATTATTCGCACTATAACTATTATTATTATCCTTATTACTATTATTATTATTGCTATAACTGTTATTATTATCCTTATTCTATTATTACTATCCCTATTACTCTTGTCTTTATCCTTATAACTATTATTATTATCCTTATTACTATTATTATTATCGCTATAACTATTATTATTATCCTTATTACTATTATTATTATCCCAATGACTGTTATTATTATCCTTATTCTATTATTACTATCCCTAATACTCTTCTCTTTATCCTTATAACTATTATTATTATCCTTATAACTATTATTATTATCCTTATTACTAGTATTATTATCTCTATAACTATTATTGTTATCCTCATTACTATTATTATTATCGCTATGACTGTTATTATTATCCTTATTCTATTATTACTATCCCTATTACTCTTGTCTCTATCCTTATAACTATTATTATTATGCTTATTACTATTATTGTTAGCACTATAACTATTATTATTATCCTTATTTCTATTTATTATCGCTATGGCTGTTATTATTATCCTTATTCTATTATTAGTATCCCTATTACTCTTGTCTTTATCCTGCTATTTATTATTATTTCCCGTATTACTATTATTATTATCGCTATAACTGCTATTATTATCCTTATTACTAGTATTATTAGCACTATAACAATTATGTTTATCCTTATTACTATTATTATTCGCACTATAACTATTATTATTATCCTTATTACTATTATTATTATCGCTATGACTGTTATTATTATACTTATTCTATTATTACTATCCCTATTACTCTTCTCTTTATCCTTATAACTATTATTATTATCCTTATAACTATTATTATTATCCTTATTACTAGTATTATTATCTCTATAACTATTATTGTTATCCTCATTACTATTATTATTATCGCTATGACTGTTATTATTATCCTTATTCTATTATTACTATCCCTATTACTCTTGTCTCTATCCTTATAACTATTATTATTATGCTTATTACTATTATTATTATCGCTATAACTATTATTATTATCCTTACTACTATTATTATTCTCGCTATGACTGTTATAATTATCCTTATTCTATTATTACTATCCCTATTACTCTTCTCTTTATGTTTATAACTATTATTATTATCCTTATAACTATTATTATTATCCTTATTACTATTATTATTATCGCTATGACTGTTATTATTATACTTATTCTATTATTACTATCCCTATTACTCTTGTCTCTATCCTTATAACTATTATTATTATCCTTATTACTATTATTATTATCGCTATAACTATTATTATTATCCTTATTACTATTATTATTATCGCTATGACTGTTATTATTATACTTATTCTATTATTACTATCCCTATTACTCTTGTCTTTATCCTGATAATTATTATTATTTCCCTTATTACAATTATTATTATCGCTATAACTATTATTATTATCCTTATTACTATTATTATTCGCAAAATAACTATTATTATTATCCTTATTACTATTATTATTATTGCTATAACTGTTATTATTATCCTTATTCTATTATTACTATCCCTATTACTCTTGTCTCTATCCTTATAACTATTATTATTATGCTTATTACTATTATTGTTAGCACTATAACTATTATTATTATCCTTATTTCTATTATTATTATCGCTATGACTGTTAATATTATACTTATTCTATTATTACTATCCCTATTACTCTTGTCTTTATCCTTATAACTATTATTATTTCCCTTATTACTATTATTATTATCATTATAACTGTTATTATTATCCTTATTACTAGTATTATTATCTCTATAACTATTATTGTTATCCTCATTACTATTATTATTATCGCTATGACTGTTATTATTATCCTTATTCTATTATTACTATCCCTATTACTCTTGTCTCTATCCTTATAACTATTATTATTATGCTTATTACTATTATTGTTAGCACTATAACTATTATTATTATCCTTATTTCTATTTATTATCGCTATGGCTGTTATTATTATCCTTATTCTATTATTAGTATCCCTATTACTCTTGTCTTTATCCTTATAACTATTATTGTTATGCTTATTACTATTATTATTAGCACTAAAACTATTATTATTATCCTTATTACTCTTATTATTATCGCTATGACTGTTATTATTATCCTTATTCTATTATTACTATCCCTATTACTCTTGTCTTTATCCTGATATTTATTATTATTTCCCTTATTACTATTATTATTATCGCTATAACTGTTATTATTATCCTTATTACTAGTATTACTAGCACTATAACTATTATGGTTATCCTTATTACTATTATTATTCGCACTATAACTATTATTATTATCCTTATTACTATTATTATTATCGCTATGACTGTTATTATTATACTTATTCTATTATTACTATCCCTATTACTCTTCTCTTTATCCTTATAACTATTATTATTATCCTTATAACTATTATTATTATCCTTATTACTAGTATTATTATCTCTATAACTATTATTGTTATCCTCATTACTATTATTATTATCGCTATGACTGTTATTATTATCCTTATTCTATTATTACTATCCCTATTACTCTTGTCTCTATCCTTATAACTATTATTATTATGCTTATTACTATTATTGTTAGCACTATAACTATTATTATTATCCTTATTTCTATTATTATTATCGCTATGACTGTTAATATTATACTTATTCTATTATTACTATCCCTATTACTCTTGTCTTTATCCTTATAACTATTATTATTTCCCTTATTACTATTATTATTATCATTATAACTGTTATTATTATCCTTATTACTAGTATTATTATCTCTATAACTATTATTGTTATCCTCATTACTATTATTATTATCGCTATGACTGTTATTATTATCCTTATTCTATTATTACTATCCCTATTACTCTTGTCTCTATCCTTATAACTATTATTATTATGCTTATTACTATTATTGTTAGCACTATAACTATTATTATTATCCTTATTTCTATTTATTATCGCTATGGCTGTTATTATTATCCTTATTCTATTATTAGTATCCCTATTACTCTTGTCTTTATCCTTATAACTATTATTGTTATGCTTATTACTATTATTATTAGCACTAAAACTATTATTATTATCCTTATTACTCTTATTATTATCGCTATGACTGTTATTATTATCCTTATTCTATTATTACTATCCCTATTACTCTTGTCTTTATCCTGATATTTATTATTATTTCCCTTATTACTATTATTATTATCGCTATAACTGTTATTATTATCCTTATTACTAGTATTACTAGCACTATAACTATTATGGTTATCCTTATTACTATTATTATTCGCACTATAACTATTATTATTATCCTTATTACTATTATTATTATCGCTATGACTGTTATTATTATACTTATTCTATTATTACTATCCCTATTACTCTTCTCTTTATCCTTATAACTATTATTATTATCCTTATAACTATTATTATTATCCTTATTACTAGTATTATTATCTCTATAACTATTATTGTTATCCTCATTACTATTATTATTATCGCTATGACTGTTATTATTATCCTTATTCTATTATTACTATCCCTATTACTCTTGTCTCTATCCTTATAACTATTATTATTATGCTTATTACTATTATTGTTAGCACTATAACTATTATTATTATCCTTATTTCTATTTATTATCGCTATGGCTGTTATTATTATCCTTATTCTATTATTAGTATCCCTATTACTCTTGTCTTTATCCTTATAACTATTATTGTTATGCTTATTACTATTATTATTAGCACTAAAACTATTATTATTATCCTTATTACTCTTATTATTATCGCTATGACTGTTATTATTATCCTTATTCTATTATTACTATCCCTATTACTCTTGTCTTTATCCTGATATTTATTATTATTTCCCTTATTACTATTATTATTATCGCTATAACTGTTATTATTATCCTTATTACTAGTATTATTAGCACTATAACTATTATGGTTATCCTTATTACTATTATTATTCGCACTATAACTATTATTATTATCCTTATTACTATTATTATTATCGCTATGACTGTTATTATTATACTTATTCTATTATTACTATCCCTATTACTCTTCTCTTTATCCTTATAACTATTATTATTATCCTTATAACTATTATTATTATCCTTATTACTAGTATTATTATCTCTATAACTATTATTGTTATCCTCATTACTATTATTATTATCGCTATGACTGTTATTATTATACTTATTCTATTATTACTATCCCTATTACTCTTCTCTTTATCCTTATAACTATTATTATTATCCTTATAACTATTATTATTATCCTTATTACTAGTATTATTATCTCTATAACTATTATTGTTATCCTCATTACTATTATTATTATCGCTATGACTGTTATTATTATCCTTATTCTATTATTACTATCCCTATTACTCTTGTCTCTATCCTTATAACTATTATTATTATGCTTATTACTATTATTGTTAGCACTATAACTATTATTATTATCCTTATTTCTATTTATTATCGCTATGGCTGTTATTATTATCCTTATTCTATTATTAGTATCCCTATTACTCTTGTCTTTATCCTTATAACTATTATTGTTATGCTTATTACTATTATTATTAGCACTAAAACTATTATTATTATCCTTATTACTCTTATTATTATCGCTATGACTGTTATTATTATCCTTATTCTATTATTACTATCCCTATTACTCTTGTCTTTATCCTGATATTTATTATTATTTCCCTTATTACTATTATTATTATCGCTATAACTGTTATTATTATCCTTATTACTAGTATTATTAGCACTATAACTATTATGGTTATCCTTATTACTATTATTATTCGCACTATAACTATTATTATTATCCTTATTACTATTATTATTATCGCTATGACTGTTATTATTATACTTATTCTATTATTACTATCCCTATTACTCTTCTCTTTATCCTTATAACTATTATTATTATCCTTATAACTATTATTATTATCCTTATTACTAGTATTATTATCTCTATAACTATTATTGTTATCCTCATTACTATTATTATTATCGCTATGACTGTTATTATTATCCTTATTCTATTATTACTATCCCTATTACTCTTGTCTCTATCCTTATAACTATTATTATTATGCTTATTACTATTATTATTATCGCTATAACTATTATTATTATCCTTACTACTATTATTATTATCGCTATGTCTGTTATTATTATCCTTATTCTATTATTACTATCCCTATTACTCTTCTCTTTATGTTTATAACTATTATTATTATCCTTATAACTATTATTATTATCCTTATTACTATTATTATTATCGCTATGACTGTTATTATTATACTTATTCTATTATTACTATCCCTATTACTCTTGTCTCTATCCATATAACTATTATTATTATCCTTATTACTATTATTATTATCGCTATGACTATTATTATTATCCTTATTACTATTATTATTATCGCTATGACTGTTATTATTATACTTATTCTATTATTACTATCCCTATTACTCTTGTCTTTATCCTGATAATTATTATTATTTCCCTTATTACAATTATTATTATCGCTATAACTATTATTATTATCCTTATTACTATTATTATTCGCACTATAACTATTATTATTATCCTTATTACTATTATTATTATTGCTATAACTGTTATTATTATCCTTATTCTATTATTACTATCCCTATTACTCTTGTCTCTATCCTTATAACTATTATTATTATGCTTATTACTATTATTGTTAGCACTATAACTATTATTATTATCCTTATTTCTATTATTATTATCGCTATGACGATTATTATTATACTTATTCTATTATTACTATCCCTATTACTCTTGTCTTTATCCTTATTACTATTATTATTATCATTATAACTGTTATTATTATCCTTATTACTAGTATTATTATCTCTATAACTATTATTGTTATCCTCATTACTATTATTATTATCGCTATGACTGTTATTATTATCCTTATTCTATTATTACTATCCCTATTACTCTTGTCTCTATCCTTATAACTATTATTATTATCCTTATAACTATTATTATTATCCGTATTACTAGTATTATTATCTCTATAACTATTACTGTTATCCTCATTACTATTATTATTATCGCTATGACTGTTATTATTATCCTTATTCTATTATTACTATCCCTATTACTCTTCTCTTTATCCTTATAACTATTATTATTATCCTTATTACTATTATTATTATCGCTAAAACTATTATTATTATCCTTATTACTCTTATTATTATCGCTATGACTGTTATTATTATCCTTATTCTATTATTACTATCCCTATTACTCTTGTCTTTATCCTGATATTTATTATTATTTCCCTTATTACTATTATTATTATCGCTATAACTGTTATTATTATCCTTATTACTAGTATTATTAGCACTATAACTATTATGGTTATCCTTATTACTATTATTATTCGCACTATAACTATTATTATTATCCTTATTACTATTATTATTATCGCTATGACTGTTATTATTATACTTATTCTATTATTACTATCCCTATTACTCTTCTCTTTATCCTTATAACTATTATTATTATCCTTATAACTATTATTATTATCCTTATTACTAGTATTATTATCTCTATAACTATTATTGTTATCCTCATTACTATTATTATTACCGCTATGACTGTTATTATTATCCTTATTCTATTATTACTATCCCTATTACTCTTGTCTCTATCCTTATAACTATTATTATTATGCTTATTACTATTATTATTATCGCTATAACTATTATTATTATCCTTATTTCTATTATTATTATCGCTATGACTGTTATTATTATACTTATTCTATTATTACTATCCCTATTACTCTTGTCTCTATCCTTATAACTATTATTATTATCCTTATTACTATTATTATTATCGCTATAACTATTATTATTATCCTTATTACTATTATTATTCGCACTATAACTATTATTATTATCCTTATTACTATTATTATTATTGCTATAACTGTTATTATTATCCTTATTCTATTATTACTATCCCTATTACTCTTGTCTCTATCCTTATAACTATTATTATTATGCTTATTACTATTATTGTTAGCACTATAACTATTATTATTATCCTTATTTCTATTATTATTATCGCTATGACTGTTATTATTATACTTATTCTATTATTACTATCCCTATTACTCTTGTCTTTATCCTTATTACTATTATTATTATCATTATAACTGTTATTATTATCCTTATTACTAGTATTATTATCTCTATAACTATTATTGTTATCCTCATTACTATTATTATTATCGCTATGACTGTTATTATTATCCTTATTCTATTATTACTATCCCTATTACTCTTGTCTCTATCCTTATAACTATTATTATTATCCTTATAACTATTATTATTATCCTTATTACTACTATTATTATCGCTATAACTATTATTATTATCCTTACTACTATTATTATTATCGCTATGACTGTTATTATTATCCTTATTCTATTATTACTATCCCTATTACTCTTCTCTTTATGTTTATAACTATTATTATTATCCTTATAACTATTATTATTATCCTTATTACTATTATTATTATCGCTATGACTGTTATTATTATCCTTATTCTATTATTACTATCCCTATTACTCTTGTCTTTATCCTGATATTTATTATTATTTCCCTTATTACTATTATTATTATCGCTATAACTGTTATTATTATCCTTATTACTAGTATTATTAGCACTATAACTATTATGGTTATCCTTATTACTATTATTATTCGCACTATAACTATTATTATTATCCTTATTACTATTATTATTATCGCTATGACTGTTATTATTATACTTATTCTATTATTACTATCCCTATTACTCTTCTCTTTATCCTTATAACTATTATTGTTATCCTCATTACTATTATTATTATCGCTATGACTGTTATTATTATCCTTATTCTATTATTACTATCCCTATTACTCTTCTCTTTATCCTTATAACTATTATTATTATCCTTATTACTATTATTATTGTCGCTATAACTATTATTATTATCCTTACTACTATTATTATTATCGCTATGACTGTTATTATTATCCTTATTCTATTATTACTATTCCTATTACTCTTCTCTTTATCCTTATAACTATTATTATTATCCTTATTACTATTATTATTATCGCTATGACTGTTATTATTATCCTTATTCTATTATTACTATCGCTATTACTCTTGTCTCTATCCTTATAAATTTATTATTATGCTTATTACTATTATTATTACCACTATAACTATTATTATTATCCTTATTTCTATTATTATTATCGCTATGACTGTTATTATTATACTTATTCTATTATTACTATCCCTAATACTCTTCTCTTTATCCTTATAACTATTATTATTATCCTTATAACTATTATTATTATCCTTATTACTAGTATTATTATCTCTATAACTATTATTGTTATCCTCATTACTATTATTATTATCGCTATGACTGTTATTATTATCCTTATTCTATTATTACTATCCCTATTACTCTTCTCTTTATCCTTATAACTATTATTATTATCCTTATTACTATTATTATTATCGCTATAACTATTATTATTATCCTTACTACTATTATTATTATCGCTATGACTGTTATTATTATCCTTATTCTATTATTACTATTCCTATTACTCTTCTCTTTATCCTTATAACTATTATTATTATCCTTATAACTATTATTATTATCCTTATTACTATTATTATTATCTCTATAACTATTATTGTTATCCTCATTACTATTATTATTATCGCTATGACTGTTATTATTATCCTTATTCTATTATTACTATTCCTATTACTCTTCTCTTTATCCTTATAACTATTATTATTATCCTTATAACTATTATTATTATCCTTATTACTATTATTATTATCGCTATGACTGTTATTATTATACTTATTCTATTATTACTATCCCTATTACTCTTGTCTTTATCCTTATTACTATTATTATTTCCCTTATTACTATTATTATTATCATTATAACTGTTATTATGATCCTTATTACTATTATTGTTAGCACTATAACTATTATTGTTATCCTCATTACTATTATTATTATCGCTATGACTGTTATTATTATCCTTGTTCTATTATTACTTTCCCTATTACTCTTGTCTTTATCCTGATATTTATTATTATTTCCCTTATTACTATTATTATTATCGCTATAACTGCTATTATTATCCTTATTACTAGTATTATTAGCACTATAACTATTATGTTTATCCTTATTACTATTATTATTCGCACTATAACTATTATTATTATCCTTATTACTCTTATTATTATCGCTATGACTGTTATTATTATCCTTATTCTATTATTACTATCCCTATTACTCTTGTCTTTATCCTGATATTTATTATTATTTCCCTTATTACTATTATTATTATCGCTATAACTGTTATTATTATCCTTATTACTAGTATTATTAGCACTATAACTATTATGGTTATCCTTATTACTATTATTATTCGCACTATAACTATTATTATTATCCTTATTACTATTATTATTATCGCTATGACTGTTATTATTATACTTATTCTATTATTACTATCCCTATTACTCTTCTCTTTATCCTTATAACTATTATTATTATCCTTATAACTATTATTATTATCGCTATAACTATTATTATTATCCTTATTACTATTATTATTATCGCTATGACTGTTATTATTATACTTATTCTATTATTACTATCCCTATTACTCTTGTCTTTATCCTGATAATTATTATTATTTCCCTTAGTACAATTATTATTATCGCTATAACTATTTTTATTATCCTTATTACTATTATTATTCGCACTATAACTATTATTATTATCCTTATTACTATTATTATTATTGCTATAACTGTTATTATTATCCTTATTCTATTATTACTATCCCTATTACTCTTGTCTCTATCCTTATAACTATTATTATTATGCTTATTACTATTATTGTTAGCACTATAACTATTATTATTATCCTTATTTCTATTATTATTATCGCTATGACTGTTATTATTATACTTATTCTATTATTACTATCCCTATTACTCTTGTCTTTATCCTTATTACTATTATTATTATCATTATAACTGTTATTATTATCCTTATTACTAGTATTATTATCTCTATAACTATTATTATTATCCTTATTACTATTATTATTATCGCTATAACTAGTATTATTATCTCTATAACTATTATTGTTATCCTCATTACTATTATTATTATCGCTATGACTGTTATTATTATCCTTATTCTATTATTACTATCCCTATTACTCTTCTCTTTATCCTTATAACTATTATTATTATCCTTATTACTATTATTATTAGCACTAAAACTATTATTATTATCCTTATTACTCTTATTATTATCGCTATGACTGTTATTATTATCCTTATTCTATTATTACTATCCCTAGTACTCTTGTCTTTATCCTGATATTTATTATTATTTCCCTTATTACTATTATTATTATCGCTATAACTGTTATTATTATCCTTATTACTAGTATTATTAGCACTATAACTATTATGGTTATCCTTATTACTATTATTATTCGCACTATAACTATTATTATTATCCTTATTACTATTATTATTATCGCTATGACTGTTATTATTATACTTATTCTATTATTACTATCCCTATTACTCTTCTCTTTATCCTTATAACTATTATTATTATCCTTATTACTAGTATTATTATCTCTATAACTATTATTGTTACCCTCATTACTATTATTATTATCGCTATGACTGTTATTATTATCCTTATTCTATTATTACTATCCCTATTACTCTTGTCTCTATCCTTATAACTATTATTATTATGCTTATTACTATTATTATTATCGCTATAACTGTTATTATTATCCTTACTACTATTATTATTATCGCTATGACTGTTATTATTATCCTTATTCTATTATTACTATCCCTATTACTCTTCTCTTTATGTTTATAACTATTATTATTATCCTTATAACTATTATTATTATCCTTATTACTATTATTATTATCGCTATGACTGTTATTATTATACTTATTCTATTATTACTATCCCTATTACTCTTGTCTCTATCCTTATAACTATTATTATTATCCTTATTACTATTATTATTATCGCTATAACTATTATTATTATCCTTATTACTATTATTATTATCGCTATGACTGTTATTATTATACTTATTCTATTATTACTATCCCTATTACTCTTGTCTTTATCGTGATAATTATTATTATTTCCCTTATTACAATTATTATTATCGCTATAACTATTATTATTATCCTTATTACTATTATTATTCGCACTATAACTATTATTATTATCCTTATTACTATTATTATTATTGCTATAACTGTTATTATTATCCTTATTCTATTATTACTATCCCTATTACTCTTGTCTCTATCCTTATAACTATTATTATTATGCTTATTACTATTATTGTTAGCACTATAACTATTATTATTATCCTTATTTCTATTATTATTATCGCTATGACTGTTATTATTATACTTATTCTATTATTACTATCGCTATTACTCTTGTCTTTATCCTTATTACTATTATTATTATCATTATAACTGTTATTATTATCCTTATTACTAGTATTATTATCTCTATAACTATTATTGTTATCCTCATTACTATTATTATTATCGCTATGACTGTTATTATTATCCTTATTCTATTATTACTATCCCTATTACTCTTGTCTCTATCCTTATAACTATTATTATTATCCTTATTACTAGTATTATTATCTCTATAACTATTATTGTTATCCTCATTACTATTATTATTATCGCTATGACTGTTATTATTATCCTTATTCTATTATTACTATCCCTATTACTCTTCTCTTTATCCTTATAACTATTATTATTATCCTTATTACTATTATTATTATCGCTATAACTATTATTATTATCCTTACTACTATTATTATTATCGCTATGACTGTTATTATTATCCTTATTCTATTATTACTATTCCTATTACTCTTCTCTTTATCCTTATAACTATTATTATTATCCTTATTACTATTATTATTATCGCTATGACTGTTATTATTATCCTTATTCTATTATTACTATCCCTATTACTCTTGTCTCTATCCTTATAAATTTATTATTATGCTTATTACTATTATTATTACCACTATAACTATTATTATTATCCTTATTTCTATTATTATTATCGCTATGACTGTTATTATTATACTTATTCTATTATTACTATCCCTATTACTCTTGTCTTTATCCTGATAATTATTATTATTTCCCTTATTACAATTATTATTATCGCTATGACTGTTATTATTATCCTTATTCTATTATTACTATTCCTATTACTCTTCTCTTTATCCTTATAACTATTATTATTATCCTTATTACTATTATTATTATCGCTATGACTGTTATTATTATCCTTATTCTATTATTACTATCCCTATTACTCTTTTCTCTATCCTTATAAATTTATTATTATGCTTATTACTATTATTATTACCACTATAACTATTATTATTATCCTTATTTCTATTATTATTATCGCTATGACTGTTATTATTATACTTATTCTATTATTACTATCCCTATTACTCTTGTCTTTATCCTGATAATTATTATTATTTCCCTTATTACAATTATTATTATCGCTATAACTATTATTATTATCCTTATTACTATTATTATTCGCACTATAACTATTATTATTATCCTTATTACTATTATTATTATTGCTATAACTGTTATTATTATCCTTATTCTATTATTACTATCCCTATTACTCTTGTCTTTATCCTTATAACTATTATTATTATCCTTATTACTATTATTATTATCGCTATAACTAGTATTATTATCTCTATAACTATTATTGTTATCCTCATTACTATTATTATTATCGCTATGACTGTTATTATTATCCTTATTCTATTATTACTATCCCTATTACTCTTCTCTTTATCCTTATAACTATTATTATTATCCTTATTACTATTATTATTATCGCTATAACTATTATTATTATCCTTACTACTATTATTATTATCGCTATGACTGTTATTATTATCCTTATTCTATTATTACTATTCCTATTACTCTTCTCTTTATCCTTATAACTATTATTATTATCCTTATTACTATTATTATTATCGCTATGACTGTTATTATTATCCTTATTCTATTATTACTATCCCTATTACTCTTTTCTCTATCCTTATAAATTTATTATTATGCTTATTACTATTATTATTACCACTATAACTATTATTATTATCCTTATTTCTATTATTATTATCGCTATGACTGTTATTATTATACTTATTCTATTATTACTATCCCTATTACTCTTGTCTTTATCCTGATAATTATTATTATTTCCCTTATTACAATTATTATTATCGCTATAACTATTATTATTATCCTTATTACTATTATTATTCGCACTATAACTATTATTATTATCCTTATTACTATTATTATTATTGCTATAACTGTTATTATTATCCTTATTCTATTATTACTATCCCTATTACTCTTGTCTTTATCCTTATAACTATTATTATTATCCTTATTACTATTATTATTATCGCTATAACTATTATTATTATCCTTATTCCTATTATTATTATCCCAATGACTGTTATTATTATCCTTATTCTATTATTACTATCCCTAATACTCTTCTCTTTATCCTTATAACTATTATTATTATCCTTATAACTATTATTATTATCCTTATTGCTAGTATTATTATCTCTATAACTATTATTGTTATCCTCATTACTATTATTATTATCGCTATGACTGTTATTATTATCCTTATTCTATTATTACTATCCCTATTACTCTTCTCTTTATCCTTATAACTATTATTATTATCCTTATTACTATTATTATTATCCTTATTGCTAGTATTATTATCTCTATAACTATTATTGTTATCCTCATTACTATTATTATTATCGCTATGACTCTTATTATTATCCTTAATCTATTATTACTATCCCTATTACTCTTCTCTTTATCCTTATAACTATTATTATTATCCTTACTACTATTATTATTATCGCTATGACTGTTATTATTATCCTTATTCTATTATTACTATCCCTATTACTCTTGTCTTTATCCTTATAACAATTATTATTATCCTTATTACTATTATTATTATCGCTATAACTATTATTATTATCCTTATTACGATTATTATTATCCCAATGACTGTTATTATTATCCTTATTCTATTATTACTATCCCTATTACTCTTGTCTCTATCCTTATAACTATTATTATTATCCTTATTACTAGTATTATTATCTCTATAACTATTATTGTTATCCTCATTACTATTATTATTATCGCTATGACTGTTATTATTATCCTTATTCTATTATTACTATCCCTATTACTCTTCTCTTTATCCTTATAACTATTATTATTATCCTTATTACTATTATTATTATCGCTATAACTATTATTATTATCCTTACTACTATTATTATTATCGCTATGACTGTTATTATTATCCTTATTCTATTATTACTATTCCTATTACTCTTCTCTTTATCCTTATAACTATTATTATTATCCTTATTACTATAATTATTATCGCTATGACTGTTATTATTATCCTTATTCTATTATTACTATCCCTATTACTCTTGTCTCTATCCTTATAAATTTATTATTATGCTTATTACTATTATTATTACCACTATAACTATTATTATTATCCTTATTTCTATTATTATTATCGCTATGACTGTTATTATTATACTTATTCTATTATTACTATCCCTATTACTCTTGTCTTTATCCTGATAATTATTATTATTTCCCTTATTACAATTATTATTCTCGCTATAACTATTATTATTATCCTTATTACTATTATTATTCGCACTATAACTATTATTATTATCCTTATTACTATTATTATTATTGCTATAACTGTTATTATTATCCTTATTCTATTATTACTATCCCTATTACTCTTGTCTTTATCCTTATAACTATTATTATTATCCTTATTACTATTATTATTATCGCTATAACTAGTATTATTATCTCTATAACTATTATTGTTATCCTCATTACTATTATTATTATCGCTATGACTGTTATTATTATCCTTATTCTATTATTACTATCCCTATTACTCTTCTCTTTATCCTTATAACTATTATTATTATCCTTATTACTATTATTATTATCGCTATAACTATTATTATTATCCTTACTACTATTATTATTATCGCTATGACTGTTATTATTATCCTTATTCTATTATTACTATTCCTATTACTCTTCTCTTTATCCTTATAACTATTATTATTATCCTTATTACTATTATTATTATCGCTATGACTGTTATTATTATCCTTATTCTATTATTACTATCCCTATTACTCTTTTCTCTATCCTTATAAATTTATTATTATGCTTATTACTATTATTATTACCACTATAACTATTATTATTATCCTTATTTCTATTATTATTATCGCTATGACTGTTATTATTATACTTATTCTATTATTACTATCCCTATTACTCTTGTCTTTATCCTGATAATTATTATTATTTCCCTTATTACAATTATTATTATCGCTATAACTATTATTATTATCCTTATTACTATTATTATTCGCACTATAACTATTATTATTATCCTTATTACTATTATTATTATTGCTATAACTGTTATTATTATCCTTATTCTATTATTACTATCCCTATTACTCTTGTCTTTATCCTTATAACTATTATTATTATCCTTATTACTATTATTATTATCGCTATAACTATTATTATTATCCTTATTACTATTATTATTATCCCAATGACTGTTATTATTATCCTTATTCTATTATTACTATCCCTAATACTCTTCTCTTTATCCTTATAACTATTATTATTATCCTTATAACTATTATTATTATCCTTATTGCTAGTATTATTATCTCTATAACTATTATTGTTATCCTCATTACTATTATTATTATCGCTATGACTGTTATTATTATCCTTATTCTATTATTACTATCCCTATTACTCTTCTCTTTATCCTTATAACTATTATTATTATCCTTATTACTATTATTATTATCCTTATTGCTAGTATTATTATCTCTATAACTATTATTGTTATCCTCATTACTATTATTATTATCGCTATGACTGTTATTATTATCCTTATTCTATTATTACTATCCCTATTACTCTTCTCTTTATCCTTATAACTATTATTATTATCCTTACTACTATTATTATTATCGCTATGACTGTTATTATTATCCTTATTCTATTATTACTATCCCTATTACTCTTGTCTTTATCCTTATAACAATTATTATTATCCTTATTACTATTATTATTATCGCTATAACTATTATTATTATCCTTATTACGATTATTATTATCCCAATGACTGTTATTATTATCCTTATTCTATTATTACTATCCCTAATACTCTTCTCTTTATCCTTATAACTATTATTATTATCCTTATAACTATTATTATTATCGTTATTGCTAGTATTATTATCTCTATAACTATTATTGTTATCCTCATTACTATTATTATTATCGCTATGACTGTTATTATTATCCTTATTCTATTATTACTATCCCTATTACTCTTCTCTTTATCCTTATAACTATTATTATTATCCTCATTACTATTATTATTATCGCTATAACTATTATTATTATCCTTACTACTATTATTATTATCGCTATGACTGTTATTATTATCCTTATTCTATTATTACTATTCCTATTACTCTTCTCTTTATCCTTATAACTATTATTATTATCCTTATTACTATTATTATTATCGCTATGACTGTTATTATTATCCTTATTCTATTATTACTATCCCTATTACTCTTGTCTCTATCCTTATAAATTTATTATTATGCTTATTACTATTATTATTACCACTATAACTATTATTATTATCCTTATTTCTATTATTATTATCGCTATGACTGTTATTATTATACTTATTCTATTATTACTATCCCTATTACTCTTGTCTTTATCCTGATAATTATTATTATTTCCCTTATTACAATTATTATTATCGCTATAACTATTATTAGTATCCTTATTACTATTATTATTCGCACTATAACTATTATTATTATCCTTATTACTATTATTATTATTGCTATAACTGTTTTTATTATCCTTATTCTATTATTACTATCCCTATTACTCTTGTCTTTATCCTTATAACTATTATTATTATCCTTATTACTATTATTATTATCGCTATAACTATTATTATTATCCTTATTACTATTATTATTATCCCAATGACTGTTATTATTATCCTTATTCTATTATTACTATCCCTAATACTCTTCTCTTTATCCTTATAACTATTATTATTATCCTTATAACTATTATTATTATCCTTATTGCTAGTATTATTATCTCTATAACTATTATTGTTATCCTCATTACTATTATTATTATCGCTATGACTGTTATTATTATCCTTATTCTATTATTACTATCCCTATTACTCTTCTCTTTATCCTTATAACTATTATTATTATCCTTATTACTATTATTATTATCGCTATAACTATTATTATTATCCTTACTACTATTATTATTATCGCTATGACTTTTATTATTATCCTTATTCTATTATTACTATTCCTATTACTCTTCTCTTTATCCTTATAACTATTATTATTATCCTTATTACTATTATTATTATCGCTATGACTGTTATTATTATACTTATTCTATTATTACTATCCCTATTACTCTTGTCTTTATCCTTATTACTATTATTATTTCCCTTATTACTATTATTATTATCATTATAACTGTTATTATGATCCTTATTACTATTATTGTTAGCACTATAACTATTATTATTATCCTTACTACTATTATTATTATCGCTATGACTGTTATTATTATCCTTATTCTATTATTACTATCCCTATTACTCTTCTCTTTATCCTTATAACTATTATTATTATCCTTATTACTATTATTATTCGCACTATAACTATTATTATTATCCTTATTACTATTATTATTATTGCTATAACTGTTATTATTATCCTTATTCTATTATTACTATCCCTATTACTCTTGTCTTTATCCTTATAACTATTATTATTATCCTTATTACTATTATTATTATCGCTATAACTATTATTATTATCCTTATTACTATTATTATTATCCCAATGACTGTTATTATTATCCTTATTCTATTATTACTATCCCTAATACTCTTCTCTTTATCCTTATAACTATTATTATTATCCTTATAACTATTATTATTATCCTTATTGCTAGTATTATTATCTCTATAACTATTATTGTTATCCTCATTACTATTATTATTATCGCTATGACTGTTATTATTATCCTTATTCTATTATTACTATCCCTATTACTCTTCTCTTTATCCTTATAACTATTATTATTATCCTTATTACTATTATTATTATCGCTATAACTATTATTATTATCCTTACTACTATTATTATTATCGCTATGACTGTTATTATTATCCTTATTCTATTATTACTATTCCTATTACTCTTCTCTTTATCCTTATAACTATTATTATTATCCTTATTACTATTATTATTATCGCTATGACTGTTATTATTATACTTATTCTATTATTACTATCCAAATTACTCTTGTCTTTATCCTTATTGCTATTATTATTTCCCTTATTACTATTATTATTATCATTATAACTGTTATTATGATCCTTATTACTATTATTGTTAGCACTATAACTATTATTATTATCCTTACTACTATTATTATTATCGCTATGACTGTTATTATTATCCTTATTCTATTATTACTATCCCTATTACTCTTCTCTTTATCCTTATAACTATTATTATTATCCTTATAACTATTATTATTATCCTTATTACTATTATTATTATCGCTATGACTGTTATTATTATACTTATTCTATTATTACTATCCCTATTACTCTTGTCTTTATCCTTATAACTATTATTATTATCCTTATTACTATTATTATTATCGCTATAACTATTATTATTATCCTTACTACTATTATTATTATCGCTATGACTGTTATTATTATCCTTATTCTATTATTACTATCCCTAATACTCTTCTCTTTATCCTTATAACTATTATTATTATCCTTATTACTATTATTATTATCGCTATGACTGTTATTATTATCCTTATTCTATTATTACTATCCCTATTACACTTGTCTCTATCCTTATAAATTTATTATTATGCTTATTACTATTATTATTACCACTATAACTATTATTATTATCCTTATTTCCATTATTATTATCGCTATGACTGTTATTATTATACTTATTCTATTATTACTATCCCTATTACTCTTGTCTTTATCCTGATAATTATTATTATTTCCCTTATTACAATTATTATTATCGCTATAACTATTATTATTATCCTTATTACTATTATTATTCGCACTATAACTATTATTATTATCCTTATTACTATTATTATTATTGCTATAACTGTTATTATTATCCTTATTCTATTATTACTATCCCTATTACTCTTGTCTTTATCCTTATAACTATTATTATTATCCTTATTACTATTATTATTATCGCCATAACTATTATTATTATCCTTATTACTATTATTATTATCCCAATGACTGTTATTATTATCCTTATTCTATTATTACTATCCCTAATACTCTTCTCTTTATCCTTATAACTATTATTATTATCCTTATAACTATTATTATTATCCTTATTGCTAGTATTATTATCTCTATAACTATTATTGTTATCCTCATTACTATTATTATTATCGCTATGACTGTTATTATTATCCTTATTCTATTATTACTATCCCTATTACTCTTCTCTTTATCCTTATAACTATTATTATTATCCTTATTACTATTATTATTATCGCTATAACTATTATTATTATCCTTACTACTATTATTATTATCGCTATGACTGTTATTATTATCCTTATTCTATTATTACTATTCCTATTACTCTTCTCTTTATCCTTATAACTATTATTATTATCCTTATTACTATTATTATTATCGCTATGACTGTTATTGTTATACTTATTCTATTATTACTATCCCTATTACTCTTGTCTTTATCCTTATTACTATTATTATTTCCCTTATTACTATTATTATTATCATTATAACTGTTATTATGATCCTTATTACTATTATTGTTAGCACTATAACTATTATTATTATCCTTACTACTATTATTATTATCGCTATGACTGTTATTATTATCCTTATTCTATTATTACTATCCCTATTACTCTTCTCTTTATCCTTATAACTATTATTATTATCCTTATAACTATTATTATTATCCTTATTACTATTATTATTATCGCTATGACTGTTATTATTATACTTATTCTATTATTACTATCCCTATTACTCTTGTCTTTATCCTTATAACTATTATTATTATCCTTATTACTATTATTATTATCGCTATAACTATTATTATTATCCTTACTACTATTATTATTATCGCTATGACTGTTATTATTATCCTTATTCTATTATTACTATCCCTATTACTCTTCTCTTTATCCTTATAACTATTATTATTATCCTTATAACTATTATTATTATCCTTATTACTATTATTATTATCGCTATGACTGTTATTATTATACTTATTCTATTATTACTATCCCTATTACTCTTGTCTTTATCCTTATTACTATTATTATCATCATTATAACTGTTATTATTATCCTTATTACTATTATTGTTAGCACTATAACTATTATTATTATCCTTATTTCTATTATTATTATCGCTATGACTGTTATTATTATCCTTATTCTATTATTACTATCCCTAATACTCTTCTCTTTATCCTTATAACTATTATTATTATCCTTATAACTATTATTATTATCCTTATTACTAGTATTATTATCTCTATAACTATTATTGTTATCCTCATTACTATTATTATTATCGCTATGACTGTTATTATTATCCTTATTCTATTATTACTATCCCTATTACTCTTGTCTTTATCCTTATAACTATTATTATTATCCTTATTACTATTATTATTATCGCTATAACTATTATTATTATCCTTACTACTATTATTATTATCGCTATGACTGTTATTATTATCCTTATTCTATTATTACTATCCCTATTACTCTTCTCTTTATCCTTATAACTATTATTATTATCCTTATTACTATTATTATTATCGCTATAACTATTATTATTATCCTTACTACTATTATTATTATCGCTATGACTGTTATTATTATCCTTATTCTATTATTACTATCCCTATTACTCTTCTCTTTATCCTTATAACTATTATTATTATCCTTATAACTATTATTATTATCCTTATTACTATTATTATTATCGCTATGACTGTTATTATTATACTTATTCTATTATTACTATCCCTATTACTCTTGTCTTTATCCTTATTACTATTATTATTTCCCTTAATACTATTATTATCATCATTATAACTGTTATTATTATCCTTATTACTATTATTGTTAGCACTATAACTATTATTATTATCCTTATTTCTATTATTATTATCGCTATGACTGTTATTATTATCCTTACTACTATTATTATTATCGCTATGACTGTTATTATTATCCTTATTCTATTATTACTATCCCTATTACTCTTGTCTTTATCCCTATTACTATTATTATTTCCCTTATTACTATTATTATTATCATTATAACTGTTATTATGATCCTTATTACTATTATTGTTAGCACTATAACTATTATTATTATCCTTATTACTATTATTATTCGCACTATAACTATTATTATTATCCATATTACTATTATTATTATTGCTATAACTGATACTATTATCCTTATTACTATTATTATTAACACTATAGCTATTATTATTATTATCGCTATGACTGTTATTATTATCCTTATTCTATTATTACTATCCCTATTACTCTTCTCTTTATCCTTATAACTATTATTATTATCCTTATAACTATTATTATTATCCTTATTACTATTATTATTATCGCTATGACTGTTATTATTATACTCATTCTATTATTACTATCCCTATTACTCTTGTCTTTATCCTTATAACTATTATTATTATCCTTATAACTATTATTATTATCCTTATTGCTAGTATTATTATCTCTATAACTATTATTGTTATCCTCATTACTATTATTATTATCGCTATGACTGTTATTATTATCCTTATTCTATTATTACAATCCCTATTACTCTTCTCTTTATCCTTATAACTATTATTATTATCCTTATTACTATTATTATTATCGCTATAACTATTATTATTATCCTTACTACTATTATTATTATCGCTATGACTGTTATTATTATCCTTATTCTATTATTACTATCCCTATTACTCTTCTCTTTATCCTTATAACTATTATTATTATCCTTATAACTATTATTATTATCCTTATTACTATTATTATTATCGCTATGACTGTTATTATTATACTTATTCTATTATTACTATCCCTATTACTCTTGTCTTTATCCTTATTACTATTATTATTTCCCTTAATACTATTATTATCATCATTATAACTGTTATTATTATCCTTATTACTATTATTGTTAGCACTATAACTATTATTATTATCCTTATTTCTATTATTATTATCGCTATGACTGTTATTATTATCCTTACTACTATTATTATTATCGCTATGACTGTTATTATTATCCTTATTCTATTATTACTATCCCTATTACTCTTGTCTTTATCCCTATTACTATTATTATTTCCCTTATTACTATTATTATTATCATTATAACTGTTATTATGATCCTTATTACTATTATTGTTAGCACTATAACTATTATTATTATCCTTATTACTATTATTATTCGCACTATAACTATTATTATTATCCATATTACTATTATTATTATTGCTATAACTGATACTATTATCCTTATTACTATTATTATTAACACTATAGCTATTATTATTATTATCGCTATGACTGTTATTATTATCCTTATTCTATTATTACTATCCCTATTACTCTTCTCTTTATCCTTATAACTATTATTATTATCCTTATAACTATTATTATTATCCTTATTACTATTATTATTATCGCTATGACTGTTATTATTATCCTTATTCTATTATTACAATCCCTATTACTCTTCTCTTTATCCTTATAACTATTATTATTATCGCTATAACTATTATTATTATCCTTACTACTATTATTATTATCGCTATGACTGTTATTATTATCCTTATTCTATTATTACTATTCCTATTACTCTTCTCTTTATCCTTATAACTATTATTATTATCCTTATTACTAATATTATTATCGCTATGACTGTTATTATTATACTTATTCTATTATTACTATCCCTATTACTCTTGTCTTTATCCTTATTACTATTATTATTTCCCTTATTACTATTATTATTATCATTATAACTGTTATTATGATCCTTATTACTATTATTGTTAGCACTATAACTATTATTATTATCCTTACTACTATTATTATTATCGCTATGACTGTTATTATTATCCTTATTCTATTATTACTATCCCTATTACTCTTCTCTTTATCCTTATAACTATTATTATTATCCTTATTACTATTATTATTATCGCTATGACTGTTATTATTATACTTATTCTATTATTACTATCCCTATTACTCTTGTCTTTATCCTTATAACTATTATTATTATCCTTATTACTATTATTATTATCGCTATAACTATTATTATTATCCTTACTACTATTATTATTATCGCTATGACTGTTATTATTATCCTTATTCTATTATTACTATCCCTATTACTCTTCTCTTTATCCTTATAACTATTATTATTATCCTTATAACTATTATTATTATCCTTATTACTATTATTATTATCGCTATGACTGTTATTATTATACTTATTCTATTATTACTATCCCTATTACTCTTGTCTTTATCCTTATTACTATTATTATTTCCCTTATTACTATTATTATCATCATTATAACTGTTATTATTATCCTTATTACTATTATTGTTAGCACTATAACTATTATTATTATCCTTATTTCTATTATTATTATCGCTATGACTGTTATTATTATCCTTATTCTATTATTACTATCCCTAATACTCTTCTCTTTATCCTTATAACTATTATTATTATCCTTATAACTATTATTATTATCCTTATTACTAGTATTATTATCTCTATAACTATTATTGTTATCCTCATTACTATTATTATTATCGCTATGACTGTTATTATTATCCTTATTCTATTATTACTATCCCTATTACTCTTCTCTTTATCCTTATAACTATTATTATTATCCTTATTACTATTATTATTATCGCTATAACTATTATTATTATCCTTACTACTATTATTATTATCGCTATGACTGTTATTATTATCCTTATTCTATTATTACTATCCCTATTACTCTTCTCTTTATCCTTATAACTATTATTATTATCCTTATAACTATTATTATTATCCTTATTACTATTATTATTATCGCTATGACTGTTATTATTATACTTATTCTATTATTACTATCCCTATTACTCTTGTCTTTATCCTTATTACTATTATTATTTCCCTTAATACTATTATTATCATCATTATAACTGTTATTATTATCCTTATTACTATTATTATTAACACTACAGCTATTATTATTATTATCGCTATGACTGTTATTATTATCCTTATTCTATTATTACTATCCCTATTACTCTTCTCTTTATCCTTATAACTATTATTATTATCCTTATTACTATTATCATTATCGCTATAACTATTATTATTATCCTTACTACTATTATTATTATCGCTATGACTGTTATTATTATCCTTATTCTATTATTACTATCCCTATTACTCTTCTCTTTATCCTTATAACTATTATTATTATCCTTATTGCTAGTATTATTATCTCTATAACTATTATTGTTATCCTCATTACTATTATTATTATCGCTATGACTGTTATTATTATCCTTATTCTATTATTACTATCCCTATTACTCTTCTCTTTATCCTTATAACTATTATTATTATCCTTATTACTATTATTATTATCGCTATGACTGTTATTATTATACTCATTCTATTATTACTATCCCTATTACTCTTGTCTTTATCCTTATAACTATTATTATTATCCTTATAACTATTATTATTATCCTTATTGCTAGTATTATTATCGCTATGACTGTTATTATTATACTTATTCTATTATTACTATCCCTATTACTCTTGTCTTTATCCTTATTACTATTATTATTTCCCTTAATACTATTATTATCATCATTATAACTGTTATTATTATCCTTATTACTATTATTGTTAGCACTATAACTATTATTATTATCCTTATTTCTATTATTATTATCGCTATGACTGTTATTATTATCCTTACTACTATTATTATTATCGCTATGACTGTTATTATTATCCTTATTCTATTATTACTATCCCTATTACTCTTGTCTTTATCCCTATTACTATTATTATTTCCCTTATTACTATTATTATTATCATTATAACTGTTATAATGATCCTTATTACTATTATTGTTAGCACTATAACTATTATTATTATCCTTATTACTATTATTATTCGCACTATAACTATTATTATTATCCATATTACTATTATTATTATTGCTATAACTGATACTATTATCCTTATTACTATTATTATTAACACTATAGCTATTATTATTATTATCGCTATGACTGTTATTATTATCCTTATTCTATTATTACTATCCCTATTACTCTTCTCTTTATCCTTATAACTATTATTATTATCCTTATAACTATTATTATTATCCTTATTACTATTATTATTATCGCTATGACTGTTATTATTATACTTATTCTATTATTACTATCCCTATTACTCTTGTCTTTATCCTTATAACTATTATTATTATCCTTATAACTATTATTATTATCCTTATTGCTAGTATTATTATCTCTATAACTATTATTGTTATCCTCATTACTATTATTATTATTGCTATGACTGTTATTATTATCCTTATTCTATTATTACAATCCCTATTACTCTTCTCTTTATCCTTATAACTATTATTATTATCCTTATTACTATTATTATTATCGCTATAACTATTATTATTATCCTTACTACTATTATTATTATCGCTATGACTGTTATTATTATCCTTATTCTATTATTACTATTCCTATTACTCTTCTCTTTATCCTTATAACTATTATTATTATCCTTATTACTATTATTATTATCGCTATGACTGTTATTATTATACTTATTCTATTATTACTATCCCTATTACTCTTGTCTTTATCCTTATTACTATTATTATTTCCCTTATTACTATTATTATTATCATTATAACTGTTATTATGATCCTTATTACTATTATTGTTAGCACTATAACTATTATTATTATCCTTACTACTATTATTATTATCGCTATGACTGTTATTATTATCCTTATTCTATTATTACTATCCCTATTACTCTTCTCTTTATCCTTATAACTATTATTATTATCCTTATTACTATTATTATTATCGCTATGACTGTTATTATTATACTTATTCTATTATTACTATCCCTATTACTCTTGTCTTTATCCTTATAACTATTATTATTATCCTTATTACTATTATTATTATCGCTATAACTATTATTATTATCCTTACTACTATTATTATTATCGCTATGACTGTTATTATTATCCTTATTCTATTATTACTATCCCTATTACTCTTCTCTTTATCCTTATAACTATTATTATTATCCTTATAACTATTATTATTATCCTTATTACTATTATTATTATCGCTATGACTGTTATTATTATACTTATTCTATTATTACTATCCCTATTACTCTTGTCTTTATCCTTATTACTATTATTATTTCCCTTATTACTATTATTATCATCATTATAACTGTTATTATTATCCTTATTACTATTATTGTTAGCACTATAACTATTATTATTATCCTTATTTCTATTATTATTATCGCTATGACTGTTATTATTATCCTTATTCTATTATTACTATCCCTAATACTCTTCTCTTTATCCTTATAACTATTATTATTATCCTTATAACTATTATTATTATCCTTATTACTAGTATTATTATCTCTATAACTATTATTGTTATCCTCATTACTATTATTATTATCGCTATGACTGTTATTATTATCCTTATTCTATTATTACTATCCCTATTACTCTTCTCTTTATCCTTATAACTATTATTATTATCCTTATTACTATTATTATTATCGCTATAACTATTATTATTATCCTTACTACTATTATTATTATCGCTATGACTGTTATTATTATCCTTATTCTATTATTACTATCCCTATTACTCTTCTCTTTATCCTTATAACTATTATTATTATCCTTATAACTATTATTATTATCCTTATTACTATTATTATTATCGCTATGACTGTTATTATTATACTTATTCTATTATTACTATCCCTATTACTCTTGTCTTTATCCTTATTACTATTATTATTTCCCTTAATACTATTATTATCATCATTATAACTGTTATTATTATCCTTATTACTATTATTGTTAGCACTATAACTATTATTATTATCCTTATTTCTATTATTATTATCGCTATGACTGTTATTATTATCCTTACTACTATTATTATTATCGCTATGACTGTTATTATTATCCTTATTCTATTATTACTATCCCTATTACTCTTGTCTTTATCCCTATTACTATTATTATTTCCCTTATTACTATTATTATTATCATTATAACTGTTATTATGATCCTTATTACTATTATTGTTAGCACTATAACTATTATTATTATCCTTATTACTATTATTATTCGCACTATAACTATTATTATTATCCATATTACTATTATTATTATTGCTATAACTGATACTATTATCCTTATTACTATTATTATTAACACTATAGCTATTATTATTATTATCGCTATGACTGTTATTATTATCCTTATTCTATTATTACTATCCCTATTACTCTTCTCTTTATCCTTATAACTATTATTATTATCCTTATTACTATTATCATTATCGCTATAACTATTATTATTATCCTTACTACTATTATTATTATCGCTATGACTGTTATTATTATCCTTATTCTATTATTACTATCCCTATTACTCTTCTCTTTATCCTTATAACTATTATTATTATCCTTATAACTATTATTATTATCCTTATTGCTAGTATTATTATCTCTATAACTATTATTGTTATCCTCATTACTATTATTATTATCGCTATGACTGTTATTATTATCCTTATTCTATTATTACTATCCCTATTACTCTTCTCTTTATCCTTATAACTATTATTATTATCCTTATTACTATTATTATTATCGCTATAACTATTATTATTATCCTTACTACTATTATTATTATCGCTATGACTGTTATTATTATCCTTATTCTATTATTACTATTCCTATTACTCTTCTCTTTATCCTTATAACTATTATTATTATCCTTATTACTATTATTATTATCGCTATGACTGTTATTGTTATACTTATTCTATTATTACTATCCCTATTACTCTTGTCTTTATCCTTATTACTATTATTATTTCCCTTATTACTATTATTATTATCATTATAACTGTTATTATGATCCTTATTACTATTATTGTTAGCACTATAACTATTATTATTATCCTTACTACTATTATTATTATCGCTATGACTGTTATTATTATCCTTATTCTATTATTACTATCCCTATTACTCTTCTCTTTATCCTTATAACTATTATTATTATCCTTATAACTATTATTATTATCCTTATTACTATTATTATTATCGCTATGACTGTTATTATTATACTTATTCTATTATTACTATCCCTATTACTCTTGTCTTTATCCTTATAACTATTATTATTATCCTTATTACTATTATTATTATCGCTATAACTATTATTATTATCCTTACTACTATTATTATTATCGCTATGACTGTTATTATTATCCTTATTCTATTATTACTATCCCTATTACTCTTCTCTTTATCCTTATAACTATTATTATTATCCTTATAACTATTATTATTATCCTTATTACTATTATTATTATCGCTATGACTGTTATTATTATACTTATTCTATTATTACTATCCCTATTACTCTTGTCTTTATCCTTATTACTATTATTATTTCCCTTATTACTATTATTATCATCATTATAACTGTTATTATTATCCTTATTACTATTATTGTTAGCACTATAACTATTATTATTATCCTTATTTCTATTATTATTATCGCTATGACTGTTATTATTATCCTTATTCTATTATTACTATCCCTAATACTCTTCTCTTTATCCTTATAACTATTATTATTATCCTTATAACTATTATTATTATCCTTATTACTATTATTATTATCGCTATGACTGTTATTATTATACTTATTCTATTATTACTATCCCTATTACTCTTGTCTTTATCCTTATAACTATTATTATTATCCTTACTACTATTATTATTATCGCTATGACTGTTATTATTATCCTTATTCTATTATTACTATCCCTATTACTCTTCTCTTTATCCTTATAACTATTATTATTATCCTTATAACTATTATTATTATCCTTATTACTATTATTATTATCGCTATGACTGTTATTATTATACTTATTCTATTATTACTATCCCTATTACTCTTGTCTTTATCCTTATTACTATTATTATTTCCCTTATTACTATTATTATCATCATTATAACTGTTATTATTATCCTTATTACTATTATTGTTAGCACTATAACTATTATTATTATCCTTATTTCTATTATTATTATCGCTATGACTGTTATTATTATCCTTATTCTATTATTACTATCCCTAATACTCTTCTCTTTATCCTTATAACTATTATTATTATCCTTATAACTATTATTATTATCCTTATTACTAGTATTATTATCTCTATAACTATTATTGTTATCCTCATTACTATTATTATTATCGCTATGACTGTTATTATTATCCTTATTCTATTATTACTATCCCTATTACTCTTGTCTTTATCCTTATAACTATTATTATTATCCTTATTACTATTATTATTATCGCTATAACTATTATTATTATCCTTACTACTATTATTATTATCGCTATGACTGTTATTATTATCCTTATTCTATTATTACTATCCCTATTACTCTTCTCTTTATCCTTATAACTATTATTATTATCCTTATAACTATTATTATTATCCTTATTACTATTATTATTATCGCTATGACTGTTATTATTATACTTATTCTATTATTACTATCCCTATTACTCTTGTCTTTATCCTTATTACTATTATTATTTCCCTTAATACTATTATTATCATCATTATAACTGTTATTATTATCCTTATTACTATTATTGTTAGCACTATAACTATTATTATTATCCTTATTTCTATTATTATTATCGCTATGACTGTTATTATTATCCTTATTCTATTATTACTATCCCTATTACTCTTGTCTTTATCCCTATTACTATTATTATTTCCCTTATTACTATTATTATTATCATTATAACTGTTATTATGATCCTTATTACTATTATTGTTAGCACTATAACTATTATTATTATCCTTATTACTATTATTATTCGCACTATAACTATTATTATTATCCATATTACTATTATTATTATTGCTATAACTGATACTATTATCCTTATTACTATTATTATTAACACTATAGCTATTATTATTATTATCGCTATGACTGTTATTATTATCCTTATTCTATTATTACTATCCCTATTACTCTTCTCTTTATCCTTATAACTATTATTATTATCCTTATTACTATTATCATTATCGCTATAACTATTATTATTATCCTTACTACTATTATTATTATCGCTATGACTGTTATTATTATCCTTATTCTATTATTACTATCCCTATTACTCTTCTCTTTATCCTTATAACTATTATTATTATCCTTATAACTATTATTATTATCCTTATTGCTAGTATTATTATCTCTATAACTATTATTGTTATCCTCATTACTATTATTATTATCGCTATGACTGTTATTATTATCCTTATTCTATTATTACTATCCCTATTACTCTTCTCTTTATCCTTATAACTATTATTATTATCCTTATTACTATTATTATTATCGCTATAACTATTATTATTATCCTTACTACTATTATTATTATCGCTATGACTGTTATTATTATCCTTATTCTATTATTACTATTCCTATTACTCTTCTCTTTATCCTTATAACTATTATTATTATCCTTACTACTATTATTATTATCGCTATGACTGTTATTATTATCCTTATTCTATTATTACTATCCCTATTACTCTTCTCTTTATCCTTATAACTATTATTATTATCCTTATTACTATTATTATTATCGCTATGACTGTTATTATTATACTTATTCTATTATTACTATCCCTATTACTCTTGTCTTTATCCTTATTACTATTATTATTTCCCTTATTACTATTATTATCATCATTATAACTGTTATTATTATCCTTATTACTATTATTGTTAGCACTATAACTATTATTATTATCCTTATTTCTATTATTATTATCGCTATGACTGTTATTATTATCCTTATTCTATTATTACTATCCCTAATACTCTTCTCTTTATCCTTATAACTATTATTATTATCCTTATAACTATTATTATTATCCTTATTACTAGTATTATTATCTCTATAACTATTATTGTTATCCTCATTACTATTATTATTATCGCTATGACTGTTATTATTATCCTTATTCTATTATTACTATCCCTATTACTCTTGTCTTTATCCTTATAACTATTATTATTATCCTTATTACTATTATTATTATCGCTATAACTATTATTATTATCCTTACTACTATTATTATTATCGCTATGACTGTTATTATTATCCTTATTCTATTATTACTATCCCTATTACTCTTCTCTTTATCCTTGTAACTATTATTATTATCCTTATAACTATTATTATTATCCTTATTACTATTATTATTATCGCTATGACTGTTATTATTATACTTATTCTATTATTACTATCCCTATTACTCTTGTCTTTATCCTTATTACTATTATTATTTCCCTTAATACTATTATTATCATCATTATAACTGTTATTATTATCCTTATTACTATTATTGTTAGCACTATAACTATTATTATTATCCTTATTTCTATTATTATTATCGCTATGACTGTTATTATTATCCTTATTCTATTATTACTATCCCTAATACTCTTCTCTTTATCCTTATAACTATTATTATTATCCTTATAACTATTATTATTATCCTTATTACTAGTATTATTATCTCTATAACTATTATTGTTATCCTCATTACTATTATTATTATCGCTATGACTGTTATTATTATCCTTATTCTATTATTACTATCCCTATTACTCTTCTCTTTATCCTTATAACTATTATTATTATCCTTATTACTATTATTATTATCGCTATAACTATTATTATTATCCTTACTACTATTATTATTATCGCTATGACTGTTATTATTATCCTTATTCTATTATTACTATCCCTATTACTCTTCTCTTTATCCTTATAACTATTATTATTATCCTTATAACTATTATTATTATCCTTATTACTATTATTATTATCGCTATGACTGTTATTATTATACTTATTCTATTATTACTATCCCTATTACTCTTGTCTTTATCCTTATTACTATTATTATTTCCCTTAATACTATTATTATCATCATTATAACTGTTATTATTATCCTTATTACTATTATTGTTAGCACTATAACTATTATTATTATCCTTACTTCTATTATTATTATCGCTATGACTGTTATTATTATCCTTACTACTATTATTATTATCGCTATGACTGTTATTATTATCCTTATTCTATTATTACTATCCCTATTACTCTTATCTTTATCCCTATTACTATTATTATTTCCCTTATTACTATTATTATTATCATTATAACTGTTATTATGATCCTTATTACTATTATTGTTAGCACTATAACTATTATTATTATCCTTATTACTATTATTATTCGCACTATAACTATTATTATTATCCATATTACTATTATTATTATTGCTATAACTGATACTATTATCCTTATTACTATTATTATTAACACTATAGCTATTATTATTATTATCGCTATGACTGTTATTATTATCCTTATTCTATTATTACTATCCCTATTACTCTTCTCTTTATCCTTATAACTATTATTATTATCCTTATAACTATTATTATTATCCTTATTACTATTATTATTATCGCTATGACTGTTATTATTATACTTATTCTATTATTACTATCCCTATTACTCTTGTCTTTATCCTTATAACTATTATTATTATCCTTATAACTATTATTATTATCCTTATTACTATTATTATTATCGCTATAACTATTATTATTATCCTTACTACTATTATTATTATCGCTATGACTGTTATTATTATCCTTATTCTATTATTACTATTCCTATTACTCTTCTCTTTATCCTTATAACTATTATTATTATCCTTATTACTATTATTATTATCGCTATGACTGTTATTATTATACTTATTCTATTATTACTATCCCTATTACTCTTGTCTTTATCCTTATTACTATTATTATTTCCCTTATTACTATTATTATTATCATTATAACTGTTATTATGATCCTTATTACTATTATTGTTAGCACTATAACTATTATTATTATCCTTACTACTATTATTATTATCGCTATGACTGTTATTATTATCCTTATTCTATTATTACTATCCCTATTACTCTTCTCTTTATCCTTATAACTATTATTATTATCCTTATTACTATTATTATTATCGCTATGACTGTTATTATTATACTTATTCTATTATTACTATCCCTATTACTCTTGTCTTTATCCTTATTACTATTATTATTTCCCTTATTACTATTATTATTATCATTATAACTGTTATTATGATCCTTATTACTATTATTGTTAGCACTATAACTATTATTATTATCCTTACTACTATTATTATTATCGCTATGACTGTTATTATTATCCTTATTCTATTATTACTATCCCTATTACTCTTCTCTTTATCCTTATAACTATTATTATTATCCTTATTACTATTATTATTATCGCTATGACTGTTATTGTTATACTTATTCTATTATTACTATCCCTATTACTCTTGTCTTTATCCTTATTACTATTATTATTTCCCTTATTACTATTATTATTATCATTATAACTGTTATTATGATCCTTATTACTATTATTGTTAGCACTATAACTATTATTATTATCCTTACTACTATTATTATTATCGCTATGACTGTTATTATTATCCTTATTCTATTATTACTATCCCTATTACTCTTCTCTTTATCCTTATAACTATTATTATTATCCTTATAACTATTATTATTATCCTTATTACTATTATTATTATCGCTATGACTGTTATTATTATACTTATTCTATTATTACTATCCCTATTACTCTTGCCTTTATCCTTATAACTATTATTATTATCCTTATTACTATTATTATTATCGCTATAACTATTATTATTATCCTTACTACTATTATTATTATCGCTATGACTGTTATTATTATCCTTATTCTATTATTACTATCCCTATTACTCTTCTCTTTATCCTTATAACTATTATTATTATCCTTATAACTATTATTATTATCCTTATTACTATTATTATTATCGCTATGACTGTTATTATTATACTTATTCTATTATTACTATCCCTATTACTCTTGTCTTTATCCTTATTACTATTATTATTTCCCTTATTACTATTATTATCATCATTATAACTGTTATTATTATCCTTATTACTATTATTGTTAGCACTATAACTATTATTATTATCCTTATTTCTATTATTATTATCGCTATGACTGTTATTATTATCCTTATTCTATTATTACTATCCCTAATACTCTTCTCTTTATCCTTATAACTATTATTATTATCCTTATAACTATTATTATTATCCTTATTACTAGTATTATTATCTCTATAACTATTATTGTTATCCTCATTACTATTATTATTATCGCTATGACTGTTATTATTATCCTTATTCTATTATTACTATCCCTATTACTCTTGTCTTTATCCTTATAACTATTATTATTATCCTTATTACTATTATTATTATCGCTATAACTATTATTATTATCCTTACTACTATTATTATTATCGCTATGACTGTTATTATTATCCTTATTCTATTATTACTATCCCTATTACTCTTCTCTTTATCCTTATAACTATTATTATTATCCTTATAACTATTATTATTATCCTTATTACTATTATTATTATCGCTATGACTGTTATTATTATACTTATTCTATTATTACTATCCCTATTACTCTTGTCTTTATCCTTATTACTATTATTATTTCCCTTAATACTATTATTATCATCATTATAACTGTTATTATTATCCTTATTACTATTATTGTTAGCACTATAACTATTATTATTATCCTTATTTCTATTATTATTATCGCTATGACTGTTATTATTATCCTTATTCTATTATTACTATCCCTAATACTCTTCTCTTTATCCTTATAACTATTATTATTATCCTTATAACTATTATTATTATCCTTATTACTAGTATTATTATCTCTATAACTATTATTGTTATCCTCATTACTATTATTATTATCGCTATGACTGTTATTATTATCCTTATTCTATTATTACTATCCCTATTACTCTTCTCTTTATCCTTATAACTATTATTATTATCCTTATTACTATTATTATTATCGCTATAACTATTATTATTATCCTTACTACTATTATTATTATCGCTATGACTGTTATTATTATCCTTATTCTATTATTACTATCCCTATTACTCTTCTCTTTATCCTTATAACTATTATTATTATCCTTATAACTATTATTATTATCCTTATTACTATTATTATTATCGCTATGACTGTTATTATTATACTTATTCTATTATTACTATCCCTATTACTCTTGTCTTTATCCTTATTACTATTATTATTTCCCTTAATACTATTATTATCATCATTATAACTGTTATTATTATCCTTATTACTATTATTGTTAGCACTATAACTATTATTATTATCCTTATTTCTATTATTATTATCGCTATGACTGTTATTATTATCCTTACTACTATTATTATTATCGCTATGGCTGTTATTATTATCCTTATTCTATTATTACTATCCCTATTACTCTTATCTTTATCCCTATTACTATTATTATTTCCCTTATTACTATTATTATTATCATTATAACTGTTATTATGATCCTTATTACTATTATTGTTAGCACTATAACTATTATTATTATCCTTATTACTATTATTATTCGCACTATAACTATTATTATTATCCATATTACTATTATTATTATTGCTATAACTGATACTATTATCCTTATTACTATTATTATTAACACTATAGCTATTATTATTATTGTCGCTATGACTGTTATTATTATCCTTATTCTATTATTACTATCCCTATTACTCTTCTCTTTATCCTTATAACTATTATTATTATCCTTATAACTATTATTATTATCCTTATTACTATTATTATTATCGCTATGACTGTTATTATTATACTTATTCTATTATTACTATCCCTATTACTCTTGTCTTTATCCTTATAACTATTATTATTATCCTTATAACTATTATTATTATCCTTATTACTATTATTATTATCGCTATAACTATTATTATTATCCTTACTACTATTATTATTATCGCTATGACTGTTATTATTATCCTTATTCTATTATTACTATTCCTATTACTCTTCTCTTTATCCTTATAACTATTATTATTATCCTTATTACTATTATTATTATCGCTATGACTGTTATTATTATACTTATTCTATTATTACTATCCCTATTACTCTTGTCTTTATCCTTATTACTATTATTATTTCCCTTATTACTATTATTATTATCATTATAACTGTTATTATGATCCTTATTACTATTATTGTTAGCACTATAACTATTATTATTATCCTTACTACTATTATTATTATCGCTATGACTGTTATTATTATCCTTATTCTATTATTACTATCCCTATTACTCTTCTCTTTATCCTTATAACTATTATTATTATCCTTATTACTATTATTATTATCGCTATGACTGTTATTATTATACTTATTCTATTATTACTATCCCTATTACTCTTGTCTTTATCCTTATTACTATTATTATTTCCCTTATTACTATTATTATTATCATTATAACTGTTATTATGATCCTTATTACTATTATTGTTAGCACTATAACTATTATTATTATCCTTACTACTATTATTATTATCGCTATGACTGTTATTATTATCCTTATTCTATTATTACTATCCCTATTACTCTTCTCTTTATCCTTATAACTATTATTATTATCCTTATTACTATTATTATTATCGCTATGACTGTTATTGTTATACTTATTCTATTATTACTATCCCTATTACTCTTGTCTTTATCCTTATTACTATTATTATTTCCCTTATTACTATTATTATTATCATTATAACTGTTATTATGATCCTTATTACTATTATTGTTAGCACTATAACTATTATTATTATCCTTACTACTATTATTATTATCGCTATGACTGTTATTATTATCCTTATTCTATTATTACTATCCCTATTTCTCTTCTCTTTATCCTTATAACTATTATTATTATCCTTATAACTATTATTATTATCCTTATTACTATTATTATTATCGCTATGACTGTTATTATTATACTTATTCTATTATTACTATCCCTATTACTCTTGTCTTTATCCTTATAACTATTATTATTATCCTTATTACTATTATTATTATCGCTATAACTATTATTATTATCCTTACTACTATTATTATTATCGCTATGACTGTTATTATTATCCTTATTCTATTATTACTATCCCTATTACTCTTCTCTTTATCCTTATAACTATTATTATTATCCTTATAACTATTATTATTATCCTTATTACTATTATTATTATCGCTATGACTGTTATTATTATCCTTATTCTATTATTACTATCCCTATTACTCTTATCTTTATCCCTATTACTATTATTATTTCCCTTATTACTATTATTATTATCATTATAACTGTTATTATGATCCTTATTACTATTATTGTTAGCACTATAACTATTATTATTATCCTTATTACTATTATTATTCGCACTATAACTATTATTATTATCCATATTACTATTATTATTATTGCTATAACTGATACTATTATCCTTATTACTATTATTATTAACACTATAGCTATTATTATTATTATCGCTATGACTGTTATTATTATCCATATTCTATTATTACTATCCCTATTACTCTTCTCTTTATCCTTATAACTATTATTATTATCCTTATAACTATTATTATTATCCTTGTTACTATTATTATTATCGCTATGACTGTTATTATTATCCTTATTCTATTATTACTATCCCTATTACTCTTCTCTTTATCCTTATAACTATTATTATTATCCTTATAACTATTATTATTATCCTTATTACTATTATTATTATCGCTATGACTGTTATTATTATACTTATTCTATTATTACTATCCCTATTACTCTTGTCTTTATCCTTATAACTATTATTATTATCCTTATTACTATTATTATTATCGCTATAACTATTATTATTATCCTTACTACTATTATTATTATCGCTATGACTGTTATTATTATCCTTATTCTATTATTACTATCCCTATTACTCTTCTCTTTATCCTTATAACTATTATTATTATCCTTATAACTATTATTATTATCCTTATTACTATTATTATTATCGCTATGACTGTTATTATTATACTTATTCTATTATTACTATCCCTATTACTCTTGTCTTTATCCTTATTACTATTATTATTTCCCTTATTACTATTATTATCATCATTATAACTGTTATTATTATCCTTATTACTATTATTGTTAGCACTATAACTATTATTATTATCCTTATTTCTATTATTATTATCGCTATGACTGTTATTATTATCCTTATTCTATTATTACTATCCCTAATACTCTTCTCTTTATCCTTATAACTATTATTATTATCCTTATAACTATTATTATTTCCCTTATTACTATTATTATTATCATTATAACTGTTATTATGATCCTTATTACTATTATTGTTAGCACTATAACTATTATTATTATCCTTATTACTATTATTATTCGCACTATAACTATTATTATTATCCATATTACTATTATTATTATTGCTATAACTGATACTATTATCCTTATTACTATTATTATTAACACTATAGCTATTATTATTATTATCGCTATGACTGTTATTATTATCCTTATTCTATTATTACTATCCCTATTACTCTTCTCTTTATCCTTATAACTATTATTATTATCCTTATAACTATTATTATTATCCTTACTACTATTATTATTATCGCTATGACTGTTATTATTATCCTTATTCTATTATTACTATCCCTATTACTCTTCTCTTTATCCTTATAACTATTGTTATTATCCTTATAACTATTATTATTATCCTTATTACAATTATTATTATCGCTATGACTGTTATTATTATACTTATTCTATTATTACTATCCCTATTACTCTTGTCTTTATCCTTATAACTATTATTATTATCCTTATTACTATTATTATTATCGCTATAACTATTATTATTATCCTTACTACTATTATTATTATCGCTATGACTGTTATTATTATCCTTATTCTATTATTACTATCCCTATTACTCTTCTCTTTATCCTTATAACTATTATTATTATCCTTATAACTATTATTATTATCCTTATTACTATTATTATTATCGCTATGACTGTTATTATTATACTTATTCTATTATTACTATCCCTATTACTCTTGTCTTTATCCTTATTACTATTATTATTTCCCTTATTACTATTATTATCATCATTATAACTGTTATTATTATCCTTATTACTATTATTGTTAGCACTATAACTATTATTATTATCCTTATTGCTAGTATTATTATCTCTATAACTATTATTGTTATCCTCATTACTATTATTATTATCGCTATGACTGTTATTATTATCCTTATTCTATTATTACAATCCCTATTACTCTTCTCTTTATCCTTATAACTATTATTATTATCCTTATTACTATTATTATTATCGCTATAACTATTATTATTATCCTTACTACTATTATTATTATCGCTATGACTGTTATTATTATCCTTATTCTATTATTACTATTCCTATTACTCTTCTCTTTATCCTTATAACTATTATTATTATCCTTATTACTATTATTATTATCGCTATGACTGTTATTATTATACTTATTCTATTATTACTATCCCTATTACTCTTGTCTTTATCCTTATTACTATTATTATTTCCCTTAATACTATTATTATCATCATTATAACTGTTATTATTATCCTTATTACTATTATTGTTAGCACTATAACTATTATTATTATCCTTATTTCTATTATTATTATCGCTATGACTGTTATTATTATCCTTACTACTATTATTATTATCGCTATGACTGTTATTATTATCCTTATTCTATTATTACTATCCCTATTACTCTTGTCTTTATCCCTATTACTATTATTATTTCCCTTATTACTATTATTATTATCATTATAACTGTTATTATGATCCTTATTACTATTATTGTTAGCACTATAACTATTATTATTATCCTTATTACTATTATTATTCGCACTATAACTATTATTATTATCCATATTACTATTATTATTATTGCTATAACCGATACTATTATCCTTATTACTATTATTATTAACACTATAGCTATTATTATTATTATCGCTATGACTGTTATTATTATCCTTATTCTATTATTACTATCCCTATTACTCTTCTCTTTATCCTTATAACTATTATTATTATCCTTATTACTATTATCATTATCGCTATAACTATTATTATTATCCTTACTACTATTATTATTATCGCTATGACTGTTATTATTATACTTATTCTATTATTACTATCCCTATTACTCTTCTCTTTATCCTTATAACTATTATTATTATCCTTATAACTATTATTATTATCCTTATTGCTAGTATTATTATCTCTATAACTATTATTGTTATCCTCATTACTATTATTATTATCGCTATGACTGTTATTATTATCCTTATTCTATTATTACAATCCCTATTACTCTTCTCTTTATCCTTATAACTATTATTATTATCCTTATTACTATTATTATTATCGCTATAACTATTATTATTATCCTTACTACTATTATTATTATCGCTATGACTGTTATTATTATCCTTATTCTATTATTACTATTCCTATTACTCTTCTCTTTATCCTTATAACTATTATTATTATCCTTATTACTATTATTATTATCGCTATGACTGTTATTATTATACTTATTCTATTATTACTATCCCTATTACTCTTGTCTTTATCCTTATTACTATTATTATTTCCCTTATTACTATTATTATTATCATTATAACTGTTATTATGATCCTTATTACTATTATTGTTAGCACTATAACTATTATTATTATCCTTACTACTATTATTATTATCGCTATGACTGTTATTATTATCCTTATTCTATTATTACTATCCCTATTACTCTTCTCTTTATCCTTATAACTATTATTATTATCCTTATAACTATTATTATTATCCTTATTACTATTATTATTATCGCTATGACTGTTATTATTATACTTATTCTATTATTACTATCCCTATTACTCTTGTCTCTATCCTTATAACTATTATTATTATCCTTATTACTATTATTATTATCGCTATAACTATTATTATTATCCTTATTACTATTATTATTATCGCTATGACTGTTATTATTATACTTATTCTATTATTACTATCCCTATTACTCTTGTCTTTATCCTGATAATTATTATTATTTCCCTTATTACAATTATTATTATCGCTATAACTATTATTATTATCCTTATTACTATTATTATTATTGCTATAACTGTTATTATTATCCTTATTCTATTATTACTACCCCTATTACTCTTGTCTCTATCCTTATAACTATTATTATTATGCTTATTACTATTATTGTTAGCACTATAACTATTATTATTATCCTTATTTCTATTATTATTATCGCTATGACTGTTATTATTATACTTATTCTATTATTACTATCCCTATTACTCTTGTCTTTATCCTTATTACTATTATTATTATCATTATAACTGTTATTATTATCCTTATTACTAGTATTATTATCTCTATAACTATTATTGTTATCCTCATTACTATTATTATTATCGCTATGACTGTTATTATTATCCTTATTCTATTATTACTATCCCTATTACTCTTGTCTTTATCCTTATAACTATTATTATTATCCTTATTACTATTATTATTATCGCTATAACTATTATTATTATCCTTATTACTATTATTATTATCCCAATGACTGTTATTATTATCCTTATTCTATTATTACTATCCCTAATACTCTTCTCTTTATCCTTATAACTATTATTATTATCCTTATAACTATTATTATTATCCTTATTACTAGTATTATTATCTCTATAACTATTATTGTTATCCTCATTACTATTATTATTATCGCTATGACTGTTATTATTATCCTTATTCTATTATTACTATCCCTATTACTCTTCTCTTTATCCTTATAACTATTATTATTATCCTTATTACTATTATTATTATCGCTATAACTATTATTATTATCCTTACTACTATTATTATTATCGCTATGACTGTTATTATTATCCTTATTTCTATTATTATTATCGCTACGACTGTTATTATTATACTTATTCTATTATTACTATCCCTATTACTCTTGTCTTTATCCTTATAACTATTATTATTTCCCTTATTACTATTATTATTATCATTATAACTGTTATTATTATCCTTATTACTAGTATTATTATCTCTATAACTATTATTGTTATCCTCATTACTATTATTATTATCGCTATGACTGTTATTATTATCCTTATTCTATTATTACTATCCCTATTACTCTTGTCTCTATCCTTATAAATTTATTATTATGCTTATTACTATTATTATTACCACTATAACTATTATTATTATCCTTATTTCTATTATTATTATCGCTATGACTGTTATTATTATACTTATTCTATTATTACTATCCCTATTACTCTTGTCTTTATCCTGATAATTATTATTATTTCCCTTATTACAATTATTATTATCGCTATAACTATTATTATTATCCTTATTACTATTATTATTCGCACTATAACTATTATTATTATCCTTATTACTATTATTATTATTGCTATAACTGTTATTATTATCCTTATTCTATTATTACTATCCCTATTACTCTTGTCTCTATCCTTATAACTATTATTATTATGCTTATTACTATTATTGTTAGCACTATAACTATTATTATTATCCTTATTTCTATTATTATTATCGCTATGACTGTTATTATTATACTTATTCTATTATTACTATCCCTATTACTCTTGTCTTTATCCTGATAATTATTATTATTTCCCTTATTACAATTATTATTATCGCTATAACTATTATTATTATCCTTATTACTATTATTATTCGCACTATAACTATTATTATTATCCTTATTACTATTATTATTATTGCTATAACTGTTATTATTATCCTTATTCTATTATTACTATCCCTATTACTCTTGTCTCTATCCTTATAACTATTATTATTATGCTTATTACTATTATTGTTAGCACTATAACTATTATTATTATCCTTATTTCTATTATTATTATCGCTATGACTGTTATTATTATACTTATTCTATTATTACTATCCCTATTACTCTTGTCTTTATCCTTATAACTATTATTATTTCCCTTATTACTATTATTATTATCATTATAACTGTTATTATTATCCTTATTACTAGTATTATTATCTCTATAACTATTATTGTTATCCTCATTACTATTATTATTATCGCTATGACTGTTATTATTATCCTTATTCTATTATTACTATCCCTATTACTCTTCTCTTTATCCTTATAACTATTATTATTATCCTTATTACTATTATTATTATCGCTATAACTATTATTATTATCCTTACTACTATTATTATTATCGCTATGACTGTTATTATTATCCTTATTTCTATTATTATTATCGCTACGACTGTTATTATTATACTTATTCTATTATTACTATCCCTATTACTCTTGTCTTTATCCTTATAACTATTATTATTTCCCTTATTACTATTATTATTATCATTATAACTGTTATTATTATCCTTATTACTAGTATTATTATCTCTATAACTATTATTGTTATCCTCATTACTATTATTATTATCGCTATGACTGTTATTATTATCCTTATTCTATTATTACTATCCCTATTACTCTTGTCTCTATCCTTATAAATTTATTATTATGCTTATTACTATTATTATTACCACTATAACTATTATTATTATCCTTATTTCTATTATTATTATCGCTATGACTGTTATTATTATACTTATTCTATTATTACTATCCCTATTACTCTTGTCTTTATCCTGATAATTATTATTATTTCCCTTATTACAATTATTATTATCGCTATAACTATTATTATTATCCTTATTACTATTATTATTCGCACTATAACTATTATTATTATCCTTATTACTATTATTATTATTGCTATAACTGTTATTATTATCCTTATTCTATTATTACTATCCCTATTACTCTTGTCTCTATCCTTATAACTATTATTATTATGCTTATTACTATTATTGTTAGCACTATAACTATTATTATTATCCTTATTTCTATTATTATTATCGCTATGACTGTTATTATTATACTTATTCTATTATTACTATCCCTATTACTCTTGTCTTTATCCTGATAATTATTATTATTTCCCTTATTACAATTATTATTATCGCTATAACTATTATTATTATCCTTATTACTATTATTATTCGCACTATAACTATTATTATTATCCTTATTACTATTATTATTATTGCTATAACTGTTATTATTATCCTTATTCTATTACTACTATCCCTATTACTCTTGTCTCTATCCTTATAACTATTATTATTATGCTTATTACTATTATTGTTAGCACTATAACTATTATTATTATCCTTATTTCTATTATTATTATCGCTATGACTGTTATTATTATACTTATTCTATTATTACTATCCCTATTACTCTTGTCTTTATCCTTATAACTATTATTATTTCCCTTATTACTATTATTATTATCATTATAACTGTTATTATTATCCTTATTACTAGTATTATTATCTCTATAACTATTATTGTTATCCTCATTACTATTATTATTATCGCTATGACTGTTATTATTATCCTTATTCTATTATTACTATCCCTATTACTCTTGTCTCTATCCTTATAACTATTATTATTATGCTTATTACTATTATTGTTAGCACTATAACTATTATTATTATCCTTATTTCTATTTATTATCGCTATGGCTGTTATTATTATCCTTATTCTATTATTAGTATCCCTATTACTCTTGTCTTTATCCTTATAACTATTATTGTTATGCTTATTACTATTATTATTAGCACTAAAACTATTATTATTATCGCTATGACTGTTATTATTATCCTTATTCTATTATTACTATCCCTATTACTCTTGTCTTTATCCTGATATTTATTATTATTTCCCTTATTACTATTATTATTATCGCTATAACTGTTATTATTATCCTTATTACTAGTATTATTAGCACTATAACTATTATGGATATCCTTATTACTATTATTATTCGCACTATAACTATTATTATTATCCTTATTACTATTATTATTATCGCTATGACTGTTATTATTATACTTATTCTATTATTACTATCCCTATTACTCTTCTCTTTATCCTTATAACTATTATTATTATCCTTATAACTATTATTATTATCCTTATTACTAGTATTATTATCTCTATAACTATTATTGTTATCCTCATTACTATTATTATTATCGCTATGACTGTTATTATTATCCTTATTCTATTATTACTATCCCTATTACTCTTGTCTCTATCCTTATAACTATTATTATTATGCTTATTACTATTATTATTATCGCTATAACTATTATTATTATCCTTACTACTATTATTATTATCGCTATGTCTGTTATTATTATCCTTATTCTATTATTACTATCCCTATTACTCTTCTCTTTATGTTTATAACTATTATTATTATCCTTATAACTATTATTATTATCCTTATTACTATTATTATTATCGCTATGACTGTTATTATTATACTTATTCTATTATTACTATCCCTATTACTCTTGTCTCTATCCTTATAACTATTATTATTATCCTTATTACTATTATTATTATCGCTATAACTATTATTATTATCCTTATTACTATTATTATTATCGCTATGACTGTTATTATTATACTTATTCTATTATTACTATCCCTATTACTCTTGTCTTTATCCTGATAATTATTATTATTTCCCTTATTACAATTATTATTATCGCTATAACTATTATTATTATCCTTATTACTATTATTATTCGCACTATAACTATTATTATTATCCTTATTACTATTATTATTATTGCTATAACTGTTATTATTATCCTTATTCTATTATTACTATCCCTATTACTCTTGTCTCTATCCTTATAACTATTATTATTATGCTTATTACTATTATTATTATCGCTATAACTATTATTATTATCCTTACTACTATTATTATTATCGCTATGACTGTTATTATTATACTTATTCTATTATTACTATCCCTATTACTCTTGTCTTTATCCTTATTACTATTATTATTATCATTATAACTGTTATTATTATCCTTATTACTAGTATTATTATCCTTATAACTATTATTATTATCCTTATTACTATTATTATTATCGCTATGACTGTTATTATTATACTTATTCTATTATTACTATCCCTATTACTCTTGTCTCTATCCTTATAACTATTATTATTATCCTTATTACTATTATTATTATCGCTATAACTATTATTATTATCCTTATTACTATTATTATTCGCACTATAACTATTATTATTATCCTTATTACTATTATTATTATTGCTATAACTGTTATTATTATCCTTATTCTATTATTACTATCCCTATTACTCTTGTCTCTATCCTTATAACTATTATTATTATGCTTATTACTATTATTGTTAGCACTATAACTATTATTATTATCCTTATTTCTATTATTATTATCGCTATGACTGTTATTATTATACTTATACTATTATTACTATCCCTATTACTCTTGTCTTTATCCTTATTACTATTATTATTATCATTATAACTGTTATTATTATCCTTATTACTAGTATTATTATCTCTATAACTATTATTGTTATCCTCATTACTATTATTATTATCGCTATGACTGTTATTATTATCCTTATTCTATTATTACTATCCCTATTACTCTTGTCTCTATCCTTATAACTATTATTATTATCCTTATAACTATTATTATTATCCTTATTACTACTATTATTATCTCTATAACTATTATTGTTATCCTCATTACTATTATTATTATCGCTATGACTGTTATTATTATCCTTATTCTATTATTACTATCCCTATTACTCTTCTCTTTATCCTTATAACTATTATTATTATCCTTATTACTATTATTATTATCGCTATAACTATTATTATTATCCTTACTACTATTATTATTATCGCTATGACTGTTATTATTATCCTTATTCTATTATTACTATTCCTATTACTCTTCTCTTTATCCTTATAACTATTATTATTATCCTTATTACTATTATTATTATCGCTATAACTAGTATTATTATCTCTATAACTATTATTATTATCCTTATTACTATTATTATTATCGCTATAACTATTATTATTATCCTTACTACTATTATTATTATCGCTATGACTGTTATTATTATCCTTATTCTATTATTACTATCCCTATTACTCTTGTCTCTATCCTTATAAATTTATTATTATGCTTATTACTATTATTATTACCACTATAACTATTATTATTATCCTTATTTCTATTATTATTATCGCTATGACTGTTATTATTATACTTATTCTATTATTACTATCCCTATTACTCTTGTCTTTATCCTGATAATTATTATTATTTCCCTTATTACAATTATTATTATCGCTATAACTATTATTATTATCCTTATTACTATTATTATTCGCACTATAACTATTATTATTATCCTTATTACTATTATTATTATTGCTATAACTGTTATTATTATCCTTATTCTATTATTACTATCCCTATTACTCTTGTCTTTATCCTTATAACTATTATTATTATCCTTATTACTATTATTATTATCGCTATAACTATTATTATTATCCTTATTACTATTATTATTATCCCAATGACTGTTATTATTATCCTTATTCTATTATTACTATCCCTAATACTCTTCTCTTTATCCTTATAACTATTATTATTATCCTTATAACTATTATTATTATCCTTATTACTAGTATTATTATCTCTATAACTATTATTGTTATCCTCATTACTATTATTATTATCGCTATGACTGTTATTATTATCCTTATTCTATTATTACTATCCCTATTACTCTTGTCTCTATCCTTATAACTATTATTATTATGCTTATTACTATTATTGTTAGCACTATAACTATTATTATTATCCTTATTTCTATTTATTATCGCTATGGCTGTTATTATTATCCTTATTCTATTATTAGTATCCCTATTACTCTTGTCTTTATCCTGCTATTTATTATTATTTCCCGTATTACTATTATTATTATCGCTATAACTGCTATTATTATCCTTATTACTAGTATTATTAGCACTATAACAATTATGTTTATCCTTATTACTATTATTATTCGCACTATAACTATTATTATTATCCTTATTACTATTATTATTATCGCTATGACTGTTATTATTATACTTATTCTATTATTACTATCCCTATTACTCTTCTCTTTATCCTTATAACTATTATTATTATCCTTATAACTATTATTATTATCCTTATTACTAGTATTATTATCTCTATAACTATTATTGTTATCCTCATTACTATTATTATTATTGCTATAACTGTTATTATTATCCTTATTCTTTTATTACTATCCCTATTACTCTTGTCTCTATCCTTATAACTATTATTATTATGCTTATTACTATTATTATTATCGCTATAACTATTATTATTATCCTTACTACTATTATTATTATCGCTATGACTGTTATTATTATACTTATTCTATTATTACTATCCCTATTACTCTTGTCTTTATCCTTATTACTATTATTATTATCATTATAACTGTTATTATTATCCTTATTACTAGTATTATTATCCTTATAACTATTATTATTATCCTTATTACTATTATTATTATCGCTATGACTGTTATTATTATACTTATTCTATTATTACTATCCCTATTACTCTTGTCTCTATCCTTATAACTATTATTATTATCCTTATTACTATTATTATTATCGCTATAACTATTATTATTATCCTTATTACTATTATTATTCGCACTATAACTATTATTATTATCCTTATTACTATTATTATTATTGCTATAACTGTTATTATTATCCTTATTCTATTATTACTATCCCTATTACTCTTGTCTCTATCCTTATAACTATTATTATTATGCTTATTACTATTATTGTTAGCACTATAACTATTATTATTATCCTTATTTCTATTATTATTATCGCTATGACTGTTATTATTATACTTATACTATTATTACTATCCCTATTACTCTTGTCTTTATCCTTATTACTATTATTATTATCATTATAACTGTTATTATTATCCTTATTACTAGTATTATTATCTCTATAACTATTATTGTTATCCTCATTACTATTATTATTATCGCTATGACTGTTATTATTATCCTTATTCTATTATTACTATCCCTATTACTCTTGTCTCTATCCTTATAACTATTATTATTATCCTTATAACTATTATTATTATCCTTATTACTACTATTATTATCTCTATAACTATTATTGTTATCCTCATTACTATTATTATTATCGCTATGACTGTTATTATTATCCTTATTCTATTATTACTATCCCTATTACTCTTCTCTTTATCCTTATAACTATTATTATTATCCTTATTACTATTATTATTATCGCTATAACTATTATTATTATCCTTACTACTATTATTATTATCGCTATGACTGTTATTATTATCCTTATTCTATTATTACTATTCCTATTACTCTTCTCTTTATCCTTATAACTATTATTATTATCCTTATTACTATTATTATTATCGCTATAACTAGTATTATTATCTCTATAACTATTATTATTATCCTTATTACTATTATTATTATCGCTATAACTATTATTATTATCCTTACTACTATTATTATTATCGCTATGACTGTTATTATTATCCTTATTCTATTATTACTATCCCTATTACTCTTGTCTCTATCCTTATAAATTTATTATTATGCTTATTACTATTATTATTACCACTATAACTATTATTATTATCCTTATTTCTATTATTATTATCGCTATGACTGTTATTATTATACTTATTCTATTATTACTATCCCTATTACTCTTGTCTTTATCCTGATAATTATTATTATTTCCCTTATTACAATTATTATTATCGCTATAACTATTATTATTATCCTTATTACTATTATTATTCGCACTATAACTATTATTATTATCCTTATTACTATTATTATTATTGCTATAACTGTTATTATTATCCTTATTCTATTATTACTATCCCTATTACTCTTGTCTTTATCCTTATAACTATTATTATTATCCTTATTACTATTATTATTATCGCTATAACTATTATTATTATCCTTATTACTATTATTATTATCCCAATGACTGTTATTATTATCCTTATTCTATTATTACTATCCCTAATACTCTTCTCTTTATCCTTATAACTATTATTATTATCCTTATAACTATTATTATTATCCTTATTACTAGTATTATTATCTCTATAACTATTATTGTTATCCTCATTACTATTATTATTATCGCTATGACTGTTATTATTATCCTTATTCTATTATTACTATCCCTATTACTCTTGTCTCTATCCTTATAACTATTATTATTATGCTTATTACTATTATTGTTAGCACTATAACTATTATTATTATCCTTATTTCTATTTATTATCGCTATGGCTGTTATTATTATCCTTATTCTATTATTAGTATCCCTATTACTCTTGTCTTTATCCTGCTATTTATTATTATTTCCCGTATTACTATTATTATTATCGCTATAACTGCTATTATTATCCTTATTACTAGTATTATTAGCACTATAACAATTATGTTTATCCTTATTACTATTATTATTCGCACTATAACTATTATTATTATCCTTATTACTATTATTATTATCGCTATGACTGTTATTATTATACTTATTCTATTATTACTATCCCTATTACTCTTCTCTTTATCCTTATAACTATTATTATTATCCTTATAACTATTATTATTATCCTTATTACTAGTATTATTATCTCTATAACTATTATTGTTATCCTCATTACTATTATTATTATCGCTATGACTGTTATTATTATCCTTATTCTATTATTACTATCCCTATTACTCTTGTCTCTATCCTTATAACTATTATTATTATGCTTATTACTATTATTATTATCGCTATAACTATTATTATTATCCTTACTACTATTATTATTCTCGCTATGACTGTTATAATTATCCTTATTCTATTATTACTATCCCTATTACTCTTCTCTTTATGTTTATAACTATTATTATTATCCTTATAACTATTATTATTATCCTTATTACTATTATTATTATCGCTATGACTGTTATTATTATACTTATTCTATTATTACTATCCCTATTACTCTTGTCTCTATCCTTATAACTATTATTATTATCCTTATTACTATTATTATTATCGCTATAACTATTATTATTATCCTTATTACTATTATTATTATCGCTATGACTGTTATTATTATACTTATTCTATTATTACTATCCCTATTACTCTTGTCTTTATCCTGATAATTATTATTATTTCCCTTATTACAATTATTATTATCGCTATAACTATTATTATTATCCTTATTACTATTATTATTCGCAAAATAACTATTATTATTATCCTTATTACTATTATTATTATTGCTATAACTGTTATTATTATCCTTATTCTATTATTACTATCCCTATTACTCTTGTCTCTATCCTTATAACTATTATTATTATGCTTATTACTATTATTGTTAGCACTATAACTATTATTATTATCCTTATTTCTATTATTATTATCGCTATGACTGTTAATATTATACTTATTCTATTATTACTATCCCTATTACTCTTGTCTTTATCCTTATAACTATTATTATTTCCCTTATTACTATTATTATTATCATTATAACTGTTATTATTATCCTTATTACTAGTATTATTATCTCTATAACTATTATTGTTATCCTCATTACTATTATTATTATCGCTATGACTGTTATTATTATCCTTATTCTATTATTACTATCCCTATTACTCTTGTCTCTATCCTTATAACTATTATTATTATGCTTATTACTATTATTGTTAGCACTATAACTATTATTATTATCCTTATTTCTATTTATTATCGCTATGGCTGTTATTATTATCCTTATTCTATTATTAGTATCCCTATTACTCTTGTCTTTATCCTTATAACTATTATTGTTATGCTTATTACTATTATTATTAGCACTAAAACTATTATTATTATCCTTATTACTCTTATTATTATCGCTATGACTGTTATTATTATCCTTATTCTATTATTACTATCCCTATTACTCTTGTCTTTATCCTGATATTTATTATTATTTCCCTTATTACTATTATTATTATCGCTATAACTGTTATTATTATCCTTATTACTAGTATTACTAGCACTATAACTATTATGGTTATCCTTATTACTATTATTATTCGCACTATAACTATTATTATTATCCTTATTACTATTATTATTATCGCTATGACTGTTATTATTATACTTATTCTATTATTACTATCCCTATTACTCTTCTCTTTATCCTTATAACTATTATTATTATCCTTATAACTATTATTATTATCCTTATTACTAGTATTATTATCTCTATAACTATTATTGTTATCCTCATTACTATTATTATTATCGCTATGACTGTTATTATTATCCTTATTCTATTATTACTATCCCTATTACTCTTGTCTCTATCCTTATAACTATTATTATTATGCTTATTACTATTATTATTATCGCTATAACTATTATTATTATCCTTACTACTATTATTATTATCGCTATGTCTGTTATTATTATCCTTATTCTATTATTACTATCCCTATTACTCTTCTCTTTATGTTTATAACTATTATTATTATCCTTATAACTATTATTATTATCCTTATTACTATTATTATTATCGCTATGACTGTTATTATTATACTTATTCTATTATTACTATCCCTATTACTCTTGTCTCTATCCATATAACTATTATTATTATCCTTATTACTATTATTATTATCGCTATGACTATTATTATTATCCTTATTACTATTATTATTATCGCTATGACTGTTATTATTATACTTATTCTATTATTACTATCCCTATTACTCTTGTCTTTATCCTGATAATTATTATTATTTCCCTTATTACAATTATTATTATCGCTATAACTATTATTATTATCCTTATTACTATTATTATTCGCACTATAACTATTATTATTATCCTTATTACTATTATTATTATTGCTATAACTGTTATTATAATCCTTATTCTATTATTACTATCCCTATTACTCTTGTCTCTATCCTTATAACTATTATTATTATGCTTATTACTATTATTGTTAGCACTATAACTATTATTATTATCCTTATTTCTATTATTATTATCGCTATGACGATTATTATTATACTTATTCTATTATTACTATCCCTATTACTCTTGTCTTTATCCTTATTACTATTATTATTATCATTATAACTGTTATTATTATCCTTATTACTAGTATTATTATCTCTATAACTATTATTGTTATCCTCATTACTATTATTATTATCGCTATGACTGTTATTATTATCCTTATTCTATTATTACTATCCCTATTACTCTTGTCTCTATCCTTATAACTATTATTATTATCCTTATAACTATTATTATTATCCGTATTACTAGTATTATTATCTCTATAACTATTACTGTTATCCTCATTACTATTATTATTATCGCTATGACTGTTATTATTATCCTTATTCTATTATTACTATCCCTATTACTCTTCTCTTTATCCTTATAACTATTATTATTATCCTTATTACTATTATTATTATCGCTAAAACTATTATTATTATCCTTATTACTCTTATTATTATCGCTATGACTGTTATTATTATCCTTATTCTATTATTACTATCCCTATTACTCTTGTCTTTATCCTGATATTTATTATTATTTCCCTTATTACTATTATTATTATCGCTATAACTGTTATTATTATCCTTATTACTAGTATTATTAGCACTATAACTATTATGGTTATCCTTATTACTATTATTATTCGCACTATAACTATTATTATTATCCTTATTACTATTATTATTATCGCTATGACTGTTATTATTATACTTATTCTATTATTACTATCCCTATTACTCTTCTCTTTATCCTTATAACTATTATTATTATCCTTATAACTATTATTATTATCCTTATTACTAGTATTATTATCTCTATAACTATTATTGTTATCCTCATTACTATTATTATTACCGCTATGACTGTTATTATTATCCTTATTCTATTATTACTATCCCTATTACTCTTGTCTCTATCCTTATAACTATTATTATTATGCTTATTACTATTATTATTATCGCTATAACTATTATTATTATCCTTATTTCTATTATTATTATCGCTATGACTGTTATTATTATACTTATTCTATTATTACTATCCCCATTACTCTTGTCTCTATCCTTATAACTATTATTATTATCCTTATTACTATTATTATTATCGCTATAACTATTATTATTATCCTTATTACTATTATTATTCGCACTATAACTATTATTATTATCCTTATTACTATTATTATTATTGCTATAACTGTTATTATTATCCTTATTCTATTATTACTATCCCTATTACTCTTGTCTCTATCCTTATAACTATTATTATTATGCTTATTACTATTATTGTTAGCACTATAACTATTATTATTATCCTTATTTCTATTATTATTATCGCTATGACTGTTATTATTATACTTATTCTATTATTACTATCCCTATTACTCTTGTCTTTATCCTTATTACTATTATTATTATCATTATAACTGTTATTATTATCCTTATTACTAGTATTATTATCTCTATAACTATTATTGTTATCCTCATTACTATTATTATTATCGCTATGACTGTTATTATTATCCTTATTCTATTATTACTATCCCTATTACTCTTGTCTCTATCCTTATAACTATTATTATTATCCTTATAACTATTATTATTATCCTTATTACTACTATTATTATCGCTATAACTATTATTATTATCCTTACTACTATTATTATTATCGCTATGACTGTTATTATTATCCTTATTCTATTATTACTATCCCTATTACTCTTCTCTTTATGTTTATAACTATTATTATTATCCTTATAACTATTATTATTATCCTTATTACTATTATTATTATCGCTATGACTGTTATTATTATCCTTATTCTATTATTACTATCCCTATTACTCTTGTCTTTATCCTGATATTTATTATTATTTCCCTTATTACTATTATTATTATCGCTATAACTGTTATTATTATCCTTATTACTAGTATTATTAGCACTATAACTATTATGGTTATCCTTATTACTATTATTATTCGCACTATAACTATTATTATTATCCTTATTACTATTATTATTATCGCTATGACTGTTATTATTATACTTATTCTATTATTACTATCCCTATTACTCTTCTCTTTATCCTTATAACTATTATTGTTATCCTCATTACTATTATTATTATCGCTATGACTGTTATTATTATCCTTATTCTATTATTACTATCCCTATTACTCTTCTCTTTATCCTTATAACTATTATTATTATCCTTATTACTATTATTATTGTCGCTATAACTATTATTATTATCCTTACTACTATTATTATTATCGCTATGACTGTTATTATTATCCTTATTCTATTATTACTATTCCTATTACTCTTCTCTTTATCCTTATAACTATTATTATTATCCTTATTACTATTATTATTATCGCTATGACTGTTATTATTATCCTTATTCTATTATTACTATCGCTATTACTCTTGTCTCTATCCTTATAAATTTATTATTATGCTTATTACTATTATTATTACCACTATAACTATTATTATTATCCTTATTTCTATTATTATTATCGCTATGACTGTTATTATTATACTTATTCTATTATTACTATCCCTAATACTCTTCTCTTTATCCTTATAACTATTATTATTATCCTTATAACTATTATTATTATCCTTATTACTAGTATTATTATCTCTATAACTATTATTGTTATCCTCATTACTATTATTATTATCGCTATGACTGTTATTATTATCCTTATTCTATTATTACTATCCCTATTACTCTTCTCTTTATCCTTATAACTATTATTATTATCCTTATTACTATTATTATTATCGCTATAACTATTATTATTATCCTTACTACTATTATTATTATCGCTATGACTGTTATTATTATCCTTATTCTATTATTACTATTCCTATTACTCTTCTCTTTATCCTTATAACTATTATTATTATCCTTATAACTATTATTACTATCCTTATTACTATTATTATTATCTCTATAACTATTATTGTTATCCTCATTACTATTATTATTATCGCTATGACTGTTATTATTATCCTTATTCTATTATTACTATTCCTATTACTCTTCTCTTTATCCTTATAACTATTATTATTATCCTTATAACTATTATTATTATCCTTATTACTATTATTATTATCGCTATGACTGTTATTATTATACTTATTCTATTATTACTATCCCTATTACTCTTGTCTTTATCCTTATTACTATTATTATTTCCCTTATTACTATTATTATTATCATTATAACTGTTATTATGATCCTTATTACTATTATTGTTAGCACTATAACTATTATTGTTATCCTCATTACTATTATTATTATCGCTATGACTGTTATTATTATCCTTGTTCTATTATTACTTTCCCTATTACTCTTGTCTTTATCCTGATATTTATTATTATTTCCCTTATTACTATTATTATTATCGCTATAACTGCTATTATTATCCTTATTACTAGTATTATTAGCACTATAACTATTATGTTTATCCTTATTACTATTATTATTCGCACTATAACTATTATTATTATCCTTATTACTCTTATTATTATCGCTATGACTGTTATTATTATCCTTATTCTATTATTACTATCCCTATTACTCTTGTCTTTATCCTGATATTTATTATTATTTCCCTTATTACTATTATTATTATCGCTATAACTGTTATTATTATCCTTATTACTAGTATTATTAGCACTATAACTATTATGGTTATCCTTATTACTATTATTATTCGCACTATAACTATTATTATTATCCTTATTACTATTATTATTATCGCTATGACTGTTATTATTATACTTATTCTATTATTACTATCCCTATTACTCTTCTCTTTATCCTTATAACTATTATTATTATCCTTATAACTATTATTATTATCGCTATAACTATTATTATTATCCTTATTACTATTATTATTATCGCTATGACTGTTATTATTATACTTATTCTATTATTACTATCCCTATTACTCTTGTCTTTATCCTGATAATTATTATTATTTCCCTTAGTACAATTATTATTATCGCTATAACTATTTTTATTATCCTTATTACTATTATTATTCGCACTATAACTATTATTATTATCCTTATTACTATTATTATTATTGCTATAACTGTTATTATTATCCTTATTCTATTATTACTATCCCTATTACTCTTGTCTCTATCCTTATAACTATTATTATTATGCTTATTACTATTATTGTTAGCACTATAACTATTATTATTATCCTTATTTCTATTATTATTATCGCTATGACTGTTATTATTATACTTATTCTATTATTACTATCCCTATTACTCTTGTCTTTATCCTTATTACTATTATTATTATCATTATAACTGTTATTATTATCCTTATTACTAGTATTATTATCTCTATAACTATTATTATTATCCTTATTACTATTATTATTATCGCTATAACTAGTATTATTATCTCTATAACTATTATTGTTATCCTCATTACTATTATTATTATCGCTATGACTGTTATTATTATCCTTATTCTATTATTACTATCCCTATTACTCTTCTCTTTATCCTTATAACTATTATTATTATCCTTATTACTATTATTATTAGCACTAAAACTATTATTATTATCCTTATTACTCTTATTATTATCGCTATGACTGTTATTATTATCCTTATTCTATTATTACTATCCCTAGTACTCTTGTCTTTATCCTGATATTTATTATTATTTCCCTTATTACTATTATTATTATCGCTATAACTGTTATTATTATCCTTATTACTAGTATTATTAGCACTATAACTATTATGGTTATCCTTATTACTATTATTATTCGCACTATAACTATTATTATTATCCTTATTACTATTATTATTATCGCTATGACTGTTATTATTATACTTATTCTATTATTACTATCCCTATTACTCTTCTCTTTATCCTTATAACTATTATTATTATCCTTATTACTAGTATTATTATCTCTATAACTATTATTGTTACCCTCATTACTATTATTATTATCGCTATGACTGTTATTATTATCCTTATTCTATTATTACTATCCCTATTACTCTTGTCTCTATCCTTATAACTATTATTATTATGCTTATTACTATTATTATTATCGCTATAACTGTTATTATTATCCTTACTACTATTATTATTATCGCTATGACTGTTATTATTATCCTTATTCTATTATTACTATCCCTATTACTCTTCTCTTTATGTTTATAACTATTATTATTATCCTTATAACTATTATTATTATCCTTATTACTATTATTATTATCGCTATGACTGTTATTATTATACTTATTCTATTATTACTATCCCTTTTACTCTTGTCTCTATCCTTATAACTATTATTATTATCCTTATTACTATTATTATTATCGCTATAACTATTATTATTATCCTTATTACTATTATTATTATCGCTATGACTGTTATTATTATACTTATTCTATTATTACTATCCCTATTACTCTTGTCTTTATCCTGATAATTATTATTATTTCCCTTATTACAATTATTATTATCGCTATAACTATTATTATTATCCTTATTACTATTATTATTCGCACTATAACTATTATTATTATCCTTATTACTATTATTATTATTGCTATAACTGTTATTATTATCCTTATTCTATTATTACTATCCCTATTACTCTTGTCTCTATCCTTATAACTATTATTATTATGCTTATTACTATTATTGTTAGCACTATAACTATTATTATTATCCTTATTTCTATTATTATTATCGCTATGACTGTTATTATTATACTTATTCTATTATTACTATCGCTATTACTCTTGTCTTTATCCTTATTACTATTATTATTATCATTATAACTGTTATTATTATCCTTATTACTAGTATTATTATCTCTATAACTATTATTGTTATCCTCATTACTATTATTATTATCGCTATGACTGTTATTATTATCCTTATTCTATTATTACTATCCCTATTACTCTTGTCTCTATCCTTATAACTATTATTATTATCCTTATTACTAGTATTATTATCTCTATAACTATTATTGTTATCCTCATTACTATTATTATTATCGCTATGACTGTTATTATTATCCTTATTCTATTATTACTATCCCTATTACTCTTCTCTTTATCCTTATAACTATTATTATTATCCTTATTACTATTATTATTATCGCTATAACTATTATTATTATCCTTACTACTATTATTATTATCGCTATGACTGTTATTATTATCCTTATTCTATTATTACTATTCCTATTACTCTTCTCTTTATCCTTATAACTATTATTATTATCCTTATTACTATTATTATTATCGCTATGACTGTTATTATTATCCTTATTCTATTATTACTATCCCTATTACTCTTGTCTCTATCCTTATAAATTTATTATTATGCTTATTACTATTATTATTACCACTATAACTATTATTATTATCCTTATTTCTATTATTATTATCGCTATGACTGTTATTATTATACTTATTCTATTATTACTATCCCTATTACTCTTGTCTTTATCCTGATAATTATTATTATTTCCCTTATTACAATTATTATTATCGCTATGACTGTTATTATTATCCTTATTCTATTATTACTATTCCTATTACTCTTCTCTTTATCCTTATAACTATTATTATTATCCTTATTACTATTATTATTATCGCTATGACTGTTATTATTATCCTTATTCTATTATTACTATCCCTATTACTCTTTTCTCTATCCTTATAAATTTATTATTATGCTTATTACTATTATTATTACCACTATAACTATTATTATTATCCTTATTTCTATTATTATTATCGCTATGACTGTTATTATTATACTTATTCTATTATTACTATCCCTATTACTCTTGTCTTTATCCTGATAATTATTATTATTTCCCTTATTACAATTATTATTATCGCTATAACTATTATTATTATCCTTATTACTATTATTATTCGCACTATAACTATTATTATTATCCTTATTACTATTATTATTATTGCTATAACTGTTATTATTATCCTTATTCTATTATTACTATCCCTATTACTCTTGTCTTTATCCTTATAACTATTATTATTATCCTTATTACTATTATTATTATCGCTATAACTAGTATTATTATCTCTATAACTATTATTGTTATCCTCATTACTATTATTATTATCGCTATGACTGTTATTATTATCCTTATTCTATTATTACTATCCCTATTACTCTTCTCTTTATCCTTATAACTATTATTATTATCCTTATTACTATTATTATTATCGCTATAACTATTATTATTATCCTTACTACTATTATTATTATCGCTATGACTGTTATTATTATCCTTATTCTATTATTACTATTCCTATTACTCTTCTCTTTATCCTTATAACTATTATTATTATCCTTATTACTATTATTATTATCGCTATGACTGTTATTATTATCCTTATTCTATTATTACTATCCCTCTTACTCTTTTCTCTATCCTTATAAATTTATTATTATGCTTATTACTATTATTATTATCGCTATGACTGTTATTATTATACTTATTCTATTATTACTATCCCTATTACTCTTGTCTTTATCCTGATAATTATTATTATTTCCCTTATTACAATTATTATTATCGCTATAACTATTATTATTATCCTTATTACTATTATTATTCGCACTATAACTATTATTATTATCCTTATTACTATTATTATTATTGCTATAACTGTTATTATTATCCTTATTCTATTATTACTATCCCTATTACTCTTGTCTTTATCCTTATAACTATTATTATTATCCTTATTACTATTATTATTATCGCTATAACTATTATTATTATCCTTATTACTATTATTATTATCCCAATGACTGTTATTATTATCCTTATTCTATTATTACTATCCCTAATACTCTTCTCTTTATCCTTATAACTATTATTATTATCCTTATAACTATTATTATTATCCTTATTGCTAGTATTATTATCTCTATAACTATTATTGTTATCCTCATTACTATTATTATTATCGCTATGACTGTTATTATTATCCTTATTCTATTATTACTATCCCTATTACTCTTCTCTTTATCCTTATAACTATTATTATTATCCTTATTACTATTATTATTATCCTTATTGCTAGTATTATTATCTCTATAACTATTATTGTTATCCTCATTACTATTATTATTATCGCTATGACTCTTATTATTATCCTTATTCTATTATTACTATCCCTATTACTCTTCTCTTTATCCTTATAACTATTATTATTATCCTTACTACTATTATTATTATCGCTATGACTGTTATTATTATCCTTATTCTATTATTACTATCCCTATTACTCTTGTCTTTATCCTTATAACAATTATTATTATCCTTATTACTATTATTATTATCGCTATAACTATTATTATTATCCTTATTACGATTATTATTATCCCAATGACTGTTATTATTATCCTTATTCTATTATTACTATCCCTATTACTCTTGTCTCTATCCTTATAACTATTATTATTATCCTTATTACTAGTATTATTATCTCTATAACTATTATTGTTATCCTCATTACTATTATTATTATCGCTATGACTGTTATTATTATCCTTATTCTATTATTACTATCCCTATTACTCTTCTCTTTATCCTTATAACTATTATTATTATCCTTATTACTATTATTATTATCGCTATAACAATTATTATTATCCTTACTACTATTATTATTATCGCTATGACTGTTATTATTATCCTTATTCTATTATTACTATTCCTATTACTCTTCTCTTTATCCTTATAACTATTATTATTATCCTTATTACTATAATTATTATCGCTATGACTGTTATTATTATCCTTATTCTATTATTACTATCCCTATTACTCTTGTCTCTATCCTTATAAATTTATTATTATGCTTATTACTATTATTATTACCACTATAACTATTATTATTATCCTTATTTCTATTATTATTATCGCTATGACTGTTATTATTATACTTATTCTATTATTACTATCCCTATTACTCTTGTCTTTATCCTGATAATTATTATTATTTCCCTTATTACAATTATTATTCTCGCTATAACTATTATTATTATCCTTATTACTATTATTATTCGCACTATAACTATTATTATTATCCTTATTACTATTATTATTATTGCTATAACTGTTATTATTATCCTTATTCTATTATTACTATCCCTATTACTCTTGTCTTTATCCTTATAACTATTATTATTATCCTTATTACTATTATTATTATCGCTATAACTAGTATTATTATCTCTATAACTATTATTGTTATCCTCATTACTATTATTATTATCGCTATGACTGTTATTATTATCCTTATTCTATTATTACTATCCCTATTACTCTTCTCTTTATCCTTATAACTATTATTATTATCCTTATTACTATTATTATTATCGCTATAACTATTATTATTATCCTTACTACTATTATTATTATCGCTATGACTGTTATTATTATCCTTATTCTATTATTACTATTCCTATTACTCTTCTCTTTATCCTTATAACTATTATTATTATCCTTATTACTATTATTATTATCGCTATGACTGTTATTATTATCCTTATTCTATTATTACTATCCCTATTACTCTTTTCTCTATCCTTATAAATTTATTATTATGCTTATTACTATTATTATTACCACTATAACTATTATTATTATCCTTATTTCTATTATTATTATCGCTATGACTGTTATTATTATACTTATTCTATTATTACTATCCCTATTACTCTTGTCTTTATCCTGATAATTATTATTATTTCCCTTATTACAATTATTATTATCGCTATAACTATTATTATTATCCTTATTACTATTATTATTCGCACTATAACTATTATTATTATCCTTATTACTATTATTATTATTGCTATAACTGTTATTATTATCCTTATTCTATTATTACTATCCCTATTACTCTTGTCTTTATCCTTATAACTATTATTATTATCCTTATTACTATTATTATTATCGCTATAACTATTATTATTATCCTTATTACTATTATTATTATCCCAATGACTGTTATTATTATCCTTATTCTATTATTACTATCCCTAATACTCTTCTCTTTATCCTTATAACTATTATTATTATCCTTATAACTATTATTATTATCCTTATTGCTAGTATTATTATCTCTATAACTATTATTGTTATCCTCATTACTATTATTATTATCGCTATGACTGTTATTATTATCCTTATTCTATTATTACTATCCCTATTACTCTTCTCTTTATCCTTATAACTATTATTATTATCCTTATTACTATTATTATTATCCTTATTGCTAGTATTATTATCTCTATAACTATTATTGTTATCCTCATTACTATTATTATTATCGCTATGACTGTTATTATTATCCTTATTCTATTATTACTATCCCTATTACTCTTCTCTTTATCCTTATAACTATTATTATTATCCTTACTACTATTATTATTATCGCTATGACTGTTATTATTATCCTTATTCTATTATTACTATCCCTATTACTCTTGTCTTTATCCTTATAACAATTATTATTATCCTTATTACTATTATTATTATCGCTATAACTATTATTATTATCCTTATTACGATTATTATTATCCCAATGACTGTTATTATTATCCTTATTCTATTATTACTATCCCTAATACTCTTCTCTTTATCCTTATAACTATTATTATTATCCTTATAACTATTATTATTATCGTTATTGCTAGTATTATTATCTCTATAACTATTATTGTTATCCTCATTACTATTATTATTATCGCTATGACTGTTATTATTATCCTTATTCTATTATTACTATCCCTATTACTCTTCTCTTTATCCTTATAACTATTATTATTATCCTTATTACTATTATTATTATCGCTATAACTATTATTATTATCCTTACTACTATTATTATTATCGCTATGACTGTTATTATTATCCTTATTCTATTATTACTATTCCTATTACTCTTCTCTTTATCCTTATAACTATTATTATTATCCTTATTACTATTATTATTATCGCTATGACTGTTATTATTATCCTTATTCTATTATTACTATCCCTATTACTCTTGTCTCTATCCTTATAAATTTATTATTATGCTTATTACTATTATTATTACCACTATAACTATTATTATTATCCTTATTTCTATTATTATTATCGCTATGACTGTTATTATTATACTTATTCTATTATTACTATCCCTATTACTCTTGTCTTTATCCTGATAATTATTATTATTTCCCTTATTACAATTATTATTATCGCTATAACTATTATTAGTATCCTTATTACTATTATTATTCGCACTATAACTATTATTATTATCCTTATTACTATTATTATTATTGCTATAACTGTTTTTATTATCCTTATTCTATTATTACTATCCCTATTACTCTTGTCTTTATCCTTATAACTATTATTATTATCCTTATTACTATTATTATTATCGCTATAACTATTATTATTATCCTTATTACTATTATTATTATCCCAATGACTGTTATTATTATCCTTATTCTATTATTACTATCCCTAATACTCTTCTCTTTATCCTTATAACTATTATTATTATCCTTATAACTATTATTATTATCCTTATTGCTAGTATTATTATCTCTATAACTATTATTGTTATCCTCATTACTATTATTATTATCGCTATGACTGTTATTATTATCCTTATTCTATTATTACTATCCCTATTACTCTTCTCTTTATCCTTATAACTATTATTATTATCCTTATTACTATTATTATTATCGCTATAACTATTATTATTATCCTTACTACTATTATTATTATCGCTATGACTTTTATTATTATCCTTATTCTATTATTACTATTCCTATTACTCTTCTCTTTATCCTTATAACTATTATTATTATCCTTATTACTATTATTATTATCGCTATGACTGTTATTATTATACTTATTCTATTATTACTATCCCTATTACTCTTGTCTTTATCCTTATTACTATTATTATTTCCCTTATTACTATTATTATTATCATTATAACTGTTATTATGATCCTTATTACTATTATTGTTAGCACTATAACTATTATTATTATCCTTACTACTATTATTATTATCGCTATGACTGTTATTATTATCCTTATTCTATTATTACTATCCCTATTACTCTTCTCTTTATCCTTATAACTATTATTATTATCCTTATTACTATTATTATTATCGCTATAACTATTATTATTATCCTTACTACTATTATTATTATCGCTATGACTGTTATTATTATCCTTATTCTATTATTACTATTCCTATTACTCTTCTCTTTATCCTTATAACTATTATTATTATCCTTATTACTATTATTATTATCGCTATGACTGTTATTATTATACTTATTCTATTATTACTATCCCTATTACTCTTGTCTTTATCCTTATTACTATTATTATTTCCCTTATTACTATTATTATTATCATTATAACTGTTATTATGATCCTTATTACTATTATTGTTAGCACTATAACTATTATTATTATCCTTACTACTATTATTATTATCGCTATGACTGTTATTATTATCCTTATTCTATTATTACTATCCCTATTACTCTTCTCTTTATCCTTATAACTATTATTATTATCCTTATTACTATTATTATTATCGCTATGACTGTTATTATTATACTTATTCTATTATTACTATCCCTATTACTCTTGTCTTTATCCTTATAACTATTATTATTATCCTTATTACTATTATTATTATCCTTACTACTATTATTATTATCGCTATGACTGTTATTATTATCCTTATTCTATTATTACTATCCCTATTACTCTTCTCTTTATCCTTATAACTATTATTATTTCCCTTATTACTATTATTATCATCATTATAACTGTTATTATTATCCTTATTACTATTATTGTTAGCACTATAACTATTATTATTATCCTTATTTCTATTATTGTTATCGCTATGACTGTTATTATTATACTTATTCTATTATTACTATCCCTATTACTCTTGTCTTTATCCTGATAATTATTATTATTTCCCTTATTACAATTATTATTATCGCTATAACTATTATTATTATCCTTATTACTATTATTATTCGCACTATAACTATTATTATTATCCTTATTACTATTATTATTATTGCTATAACTGTTATTATTATCCTTATTCTATTATTACTATCCCTATTACTCTTGTCTTTATCCTTATAACTATTATTATTATCCTTATTACTATTATTATTATCCTTATTGCTAGTATTATTATCTCTATAACTATTATTGTTATCCTCATTACTATTATTATTATCGCTATGACTGTTATTATTATCCTTATTCTATTATTACTATCCCTATTACTCTTCTCTTTATCCTTATAACTATTATTATTATCCTTATTACTATTATTATTATCGCTATAACTATTATTATTATCCTTACTACTATTATTATTATCGCTATGACTGTTATTATTATCCTTATTCTATTATTACTATTCCTATTACTCTTCTCTTTATCCTTATAACTATTATTATTATCCTTATTACTATTATTATTATCGCTATGACTGTTATTATTATCCTTATTCTATTATTACTATCCCTATTACTCTTGTCTCTATCCTTATAAATTTATTATTATGCTTATTACTATTATTATTACCACTATAACTATTATTATTATCCTTATTTCTATTATTATTATCGCTATGACTGTTATTATTATCCTTATTCTATTATTACTATCCCTATTACTCTTCTCTTTATCCTTATAACTATTATTATTATCCTTATTACTATTATTATTATCGCTATAACTATTATTATTATCCTTACTACTATTATTATTATCGCTATGACTGTTATTATTATCCTTATTCTATTATTACTATTCCTATTACTCTTCTCTTTATCCTTATAACTATTATTATTATCCTTATTACTATTATTATTATCGGTATGACTGTTATTATTATCCTTATTCTATTATTACTATCCCTATTACTCTTGTCTCTATCCTTATAAATTTATTATTATGCTTATTACTATTATTATTACCACTATAACTATTATTATTATCCTTATTTCTATTATTATTATCGCTATGACTGTTATTATTATACTTATTCTATTATTACTATCCCTATTACTCTTGTCTTTATCCTGATAATTACTATTATTTCCCTTATTACAATTATTATTATCGCTATAACTATTATTATTATCCTTATTACTATTATTATTCGCACTATAACTATTATTATTATCCTTATTACTATTATTATTATTGCTATAACTGTTATTATTATCCTTATTCTATTATTACTATCCCTATTACTCTTGTCTTTATCCTTATAACTATTATTATTATCCTTATTACTATTATTATTATCGCTATAACTATTATTATTATCCTTATTACTATTATTATTATCCCAATGACTGTTATTATTATCCTTATTCTATTATTACTATCCCTAATACTCTTCTCTTTATCCTTATAACTATTATTATTATCCTTATAACTATTATTATTATCCTTATTGCTAGTATTATTATCTCTATAACTATTATTGTTATCCTCATTACTATTATTATTATCGCTATGACTGTTATTATTATCCTTATTCTATTATTACTATCCCTATTACTCTTCTCTTTATCCTTATAACTATTATTATTATCCTTATTACTATTATTATTATCGCTATAACTATTATTATTATCCTTACTACTATTATTATTATCGCTATGACTGTTATTATTATCCTTATTCTATTATTACTATTCCTATTACTCTTCTCTTTATCCTTATAACTATTATTATTATCCTTATTACTATTATTATTATCGCTATGACTGTTATTATTATACTTATTCTATTATTACTATCCAAATTACTCTTGTCTTTATCCTTATTGCTATTATTATTTCCCTTATTACTATTATTATTATCATTATAACTGTTATTATGATCCTTATTACTATTATTGTTAGCACTATAACTATTATTATTATCCTTACTACTATTATTATTATCGCTATGACTGTTATTATTATCCTTATTCTATTATTACTATCCCTATTACTCTTCTCTTTATCCTTATAACTATTATTATTATCCTTATAACTATTATTATTATCCTTATTACTATTATTATTATCGCTATGACTGTTATTATTATACTTATTCTATTATTACTATCCCTATTACTCTTGTCTTTATCCTTATAACTATTATTATTATCCTTATTACTATTATTATTATCGCTATAACTATTATTATTATCCTTACTACTATTATTATTATCGCTATGACTGTTATTATTATCCTTATTCTATTATTACTATCCCTAATACTCTTCTCTTTATCCTTATAACTATTATTATTATCCTTATTACTATTATTATTATCGCTATGACTGTTATTATTATCCTTATTCTATTATTACTATCCCTATTACACTTGTCTCTATCCTTATAAATTTATTATTATGCTTATTACTATTATTATTACCACTATAACTATTATTATTATCCTTATTTCCATTATTATTATCGCTATGACTGTTATTATTATACTTATTCTATTATTACTATCCCTATTACTCTTGTCTTTATCCTGATAATTATTATTATTTCCCTTATTACAATTATTATTATCGCTATAACTATTATTATTATCCTTATTACTATTATTATTCGCACTATAACTATTATTATTATCCTTATTACTATTATTATTATTGCTATAACTGTTATTATTATCCTTATTCTATTATTACTATCCCTATTACTCTTGTCTTTATCCTTATAACTATTATTATTATCCTTATTACTATTATTATTATCGCTATAACTATTATTATTATCCTTATTACTATTATTATTATCCCAATGACTGTTATTATTATCCTTATTCTATTATTACTATCCCTAATACTCTTCTCTTTATCCTTATAACTATTATTATTATCCTTATAACTATTATTATTATCCTTATTGCTAGTATTATTATCTCTATAACTATTATTGTTATCCTCATTACTATTATTATTATCGCTATGACTGTTATTATTATCCTTATTCTATTATTACTATCCCTATTACTCTTCTCTTTATCCTTATAACTATTATTATTATCCTTATTACTATTATTATTATCGCTATAACTATTATTATTATCCTTACTACTATTATTATTATCGCTATGACTGTTATTATTATCCTTATTCTATTATTACTATTCCTATTACTCTTCTCTTTATCCTTATAACTATTATTATTATCCTTATTACTATTATTATTATCGCTATGACTGTTATTGTTATACTTATTCTATTATTACTATCCCTATTACTCTTGTCTTTATCCTTATTACTATTATTATTTCCCTTATTACTATTATTATTATCATTATAACTGTTATTATGATCCTTATTACTATTATTGTTAGCACTATAACTATTATTATTATCCTTACTACTATTATTATTATCGCTATGACTGTTATTATTATCCTTATTCTATTATTACTATCCCTATTACTCTTCTCTTTATCCTTATAACTATTATTATTATCCTTATAACTATTATTATTATCCTTATTACTATTATTATTATCGCTATGACTGTTATTATTATACTTATTCTATTATTACTATCCCTATTACTCTTGTCTTTATCCTTATAACTATTATTATTATCCTTATTACTATTATTATTATCGCTATAACTATTATTATTATCCTTACTACTATTATTATTATCGCTATGACTGTTATTATTATCCTTATTCTATTATTACTATCCCTATTACTCTTCTCTTTATCCTTATAACTATTATTATTATCCTTATAACTATTATTATTATCCTTATTACTATTATTATTATCGCTATGACTGTTATTATTATACTTATTCTATTATTACTATCCCTATTACTCTTGTCTTTATCCTTATTACTATTATTATCATCATTATAACTGTTATTATTATCCTTATTACTATTATTGTTAGCACTATAACTATTATTATTATCCTTATTTCTATTATTATTATCGCTATGACTGTTATTATTATCCTTATTCTATTATTACTATCCCTAATACTCTTCTCTTTATCCTTATAACTATTATTATTATCCTTATAACTATTATTATTATCCTTATTACTAGTATTATTATCTCTATAACTATTATTGTTATCCTCATTACTATTATTATTATCGCTATGACTGTTATTATTATCCTTATTCTATTATTACTATCCCTATTACTCTTGTCTTTATCCTTATAACTATTATTATTATCCTTATTACTATTATTATTATCGCTATAACTATTATTATTATCCTTACTACTATTATTATTATCGCTATGACTGTTATTATTATCCTTATTCTATTATTACTATCCCTATTACTCTTCTCTTTATCCTTATAACTATTATTATTATCCTTATAACTATTATTATTATCCTTATTACTATTATTATTATCGCTATGACTGTTATTATTATACTTATTCTATTATTACTATCCCTTTTACTCTTGTCTTTATCCTTATTACTATTATTATTTCCCTTAATACTATTATTATCATCATTATAACTGTTATTATTATCCTTATTACTATTATTGTTAGCACTATAACTATTATTATTATCCTTATTTCTATTATTATTATCGCTATGACTGTTATTATTATCCTTATTCTATTATTACTATACCTAATACTCTTCTCTTTATCCTTATAACTATTATTATTATCCTTATAACTATTATTATTATCCTTATTACTAGTATTATTATCTCTATAACTATTATTGTTATCCTCATTACTATTATTATTATCGCTATGACTGTTATTATTATCCTTATTCTATTATTACTATCCCTATTACTCTTCTCTTTATCCTTATAACTATTATTATTATCCTTATTACTATTATTATTATCGCTATAACTATTATTATTATCCTTACTACTATTATTATTATCGCTATGACTGTTATTATTATCCTTATTCTATTATTACTATCCCTATTACTCTTCTCTTTATCCTTATAACTATTATTATTATCCTTATAACTATTATTATTATCCTTATTACTATTATTATTATCGCTATGACTGTTATTATTATACTTATTCTATTATTACTATCCCTATTACTCTTGTCTTTATCCTTATTACTATTATTATTTCCCTTAATACTATTATTATCATCATTATAACTGTTATTATTATCCTTATTACTATTATTGTTAGCACTATAACTATTATTATTATCCTTATTTCTATTATTATTATCGCTATGACTGTTATTATTATCCTTACTACTATTATTATTATCGCTATGACTGTTATTATTATCCTTATTCTATTATTACTATCCCTATTACTCTTGTCTTTATCCCTATTACTATTATTATTTCCCTTATTACTATTATTATTATCATTATAACTGTTATTATGATCCTTATTACTATTATTGTTAGCACTATAACTATTATTATTATCCTTATTACTATTATTATTCGCACTATAACTATTATTATTATCCATATTACTATTATTATTATTGCTATAACTGATACTATTATCCTTATTACTATTATTATTAACACTATAGCTATTATTATTATTATCGCTATGACTGTTATTATTATCCTTATTCTATTATTACTATCCCTATTACTCTTCTCTTTATCCTTATAACTATTATTATTATCCTTATAACTATTATTATTATCCTTATTACTATTATTATTATCGCTATGACTGTTATTATTATACTCATTCTATTATTACTATCCCTATTACTCTTGTCTTTATCCTTATAACTATTATTATTATCCTTATAACTATTATTATTATCCTTATTGCTAGTATTATTATCTCTATAACTATTATTGTTATCCTCATTACTATTATTATTATCGCTATGACTGTTATTATTATCCTTATTCTATTATTACAATCCCTATTACTCTTCTCTTTATCCTTATAACTATTATTATTATCCTTATTACTATTATTATTATCGCTATAACTATTATTATTATCCTTACTACTATTATTATTATCGCTATGACTGTTATTATTATCCTTATTCTATTATTACTATCCCTATTACTCTTCTCTTTATCCTTATAACTATTATTATTATCCTTATAACTATTATTATTATCCTTATTACTATTATTATTATCGCTATGACTGTTATTATTATACTTATTCTATTATTACTATCCCTATTACTCTTGTCTTTATCCTTATTACTATTATTATTTCCCTTAATACTATTATTATCATCATTATAACTGTTATTATTATCCTTATTACTATTATTGTTAGCACTATAACTATTATTATTATCCTTATTTCTATTATTATTATCGCTATGACTGTTATTATTATCCTTACTACTATTATTATTATCGCTATGACTGTTATTATTATCCTTATTCTATTATTACTATCCCTATTACTCTTGTCTTTATCCCTATTACTATTATTATTTCCCTTATTACTATTATTATTATCATTATAACTGTTATTATGATCCTTATTACTATTATTGTTAGCACTATAACTATTATTATTATCCTTATTACTATTATTATTCGCACTATAACTATTATTATTATCCATATTACTATTATTATTATTGCTATAACTGATACTATTATCCTTATTACTATTATTATTAACACTATAGCTATTATTATTATTATCGCTATGACTGTTATTATTATCCTTATTCTATTATTACTATCCCTATTACTCTTCTCTTTATCCTTATAACTATTATTATTATCCTTATAACTATTATTATTATCCTTATTACTATTATTATTATCGCTATGACTGTTATTATTATCCTTATTCTATTATTACAATCCCTATTACTCTTCTCTTTATCCTTATAACTATTATTATTATCGCTATAACTATTATTATTATCCTTACTACTATTATTATTATCGCTATGACTGTTATTATTATCCTTATTCTATTATTACTATTCCTATTACTCTTCTCTTTATCCTTATAACTATTATTATTATCCTTATTACTATTATTATTATCGCTATGACTGTTATTATTATACTTATTCTATTATTACTATCCCTATTACTCTTGTCTTTATCCTTATTACTATTATTATTTCCCTTATTACTATTATTATTATCATTATAACTGTTATTATGATCCTTATTACTATTATTGTTAGCACTATAACTATTATTATTATCCTTACTACTATTATTATTATCGCTATGACTGTTATTATTATCCTTATTCTATTATTACTATCCCTATTACTCTTCTCTTTATCCTTATAACTATTATTATTATCCTTATTACTATTATTATTATCGCTATGACTGTTATTATTATACTTATTCTATTATTACTATCCCTATTACTCTTGTCTTTATCCTTATAACTATTATTATTATCCTTATTACTATTATTATTATCGCTATAACTATTATTATTATCCTTACTACTATTATTATTATCGCTATGACTGTTATTATTATCCTTATTCTATTATTACTATCCCTATTACTCTTCTCTTTATCCTTATAACTATTATTATTATCCTTATAACTATTATTATTATCCTTATTACTATTATTATTATCGCTATGACTGTTATTATTATACTTATTCTATTATTACTATCCCTATTACTCTTGTCTTTATCCTTATTACTATTATTATTTCCCTTATTACTATTATTATCATCATTATAACTGTTATTATTATCCTTATTACTATTATTGTTAGCACTATAACTATTATTATTATCCTTATTTCTATTATTATTATCGCTATGACTGTTATTATTATCCTTATTCTATTATTACTATCCCTAATACTCTTCTCTTTATCCTTATAACTATTATTATTATCCTTATAACTATTATTATTATCCTTATTACTATTATTATTATCGCTATAACTATTATTATTATCCTTACTACTATTATTATTATCGCTATGACTGTTATTATTATCCTTATTCTATTATTACTATTCCTATTACTCTTCTCTTTATCCTTATAACTATTATTATTATCCTTATTGCTAGTATTATTATCTCTATAACTATTATTGTTATCCTCATTACTATTATTATTATCGCTATGACTGTTATTATTATCCTTATTCTATTATTACTATCCCTATTACTCTTCTCTTTATCCTTATAACTATTATTATTATCCTTATAACTATTATTATTATCCTTATTACTATTATTATTATCGCTATGACTGTTATTATTATACTTATTCTATTATTACTATCCCTATTACTCTTGTCTTTATCCTTATTACTATTATTATTTCCCTTAATACTATTATTATCATCATTATAACTGTTATTATTATCCTTATTACTATTATTGTTAGCACTATAACTATTATTATTATCCTTATTTCTATTATTATTATCGCTATGACTGTTATTATTATCCTTACTACTATTATTATTATCGCTATGACTGTTATTATTATCCTTATTCTATTATTACTATCCCTATTACTCTTGTCTTTATCCCTATTACTATTATTATTTCCCTTATTACTATTATTATTATCATTATAACTGTTATAATGATCCTTATTACTATTATTGTTAGCACTATAACTATTATTATTATCCTTATTACTATTATTATTCGCACTATAACTATTATTATTATCCATATTACTATTATTATTATTGCTATAACTGATACTATTATCCTTATTACTATTATTATTCGCACTATAACTATTATTATTATCCATATTACTATTATTATTATTGCTATAACTGATACTATTATCCTTATTACTATTATTATTAACACTATAGCTATTATTATTATTATCGCTATGACTGTTATTATTATCCTTATTCTATTATTACTATCCCTATTACTCTTCTCTTTATCCTTATAACTATTATTATTATCCTTATAACTATTATTATTATCCTTATTACTATTATTATTATCGCTATAACTGATACTATTATCCTTATTACTATTATTATTAACACTATAGCTATTATTATTATTATCGCTATGACTGTTATTATTATCCTTATTCTATTATTACTATCCCTATTACTCTTCTCTTTATCCTTATAACTATTATTATTATCCTTATAACTATTATTATTATCCTTATTACTATTATTATTATCGCTATGACTGTTATTATTATACTTATTCTATTATTACTATCCCTATTACTCTTGTCTTTATCCTTATAACTATTATTATTATCCTTATAACTATTATTATTATCCTTATTGCTAGTATTATTATCTCTATAACTATTATTGTTATCCTCATTACTATTATTATTATTGTTATGACTGTTATTATTATCCTTATTCTATTATTACAATCCCTATTACTCTTCTCTTTATCCTTATAACTATTATTATTATCCTTATTACTATTATTATTATCGCTATAACTATTATTATTATCCTTACTACTATTATTATTATCGCTATGACTGTTATTATTATCCTTATTCTATTATTACTATTCCTATTACTCTTCTCTTTATCCTTATAACTATTATTATTATCCTTATTACTATTATTATTATCGCTATGACTGTTATTATTATACTTATTCTATTATTACTATCCCTATTACTCTTGTCTTTATCCTTATTACTATTATTATTTCCCTTATTACTATTATTATTATCATTATAACTGTTATTATGATCCTTATTACTATTATTGTTAGCACTATAACTATTATTATTATCCTTACTACTATTATTATTATCGCTATGACTGTTATTATTATCCTTATTCTATTATTACTATCCCTATTACTCTTCTCTTTATCCTTATAACTATTATTATTATCCTTATTACTATTATTATTATCGCTATGACTGTTATTATTATACTTATTCTATTATTACTATCCCTATTACTCTTGTCTTTATCCTTATAACTATTATTATTATCCTTATTACTACTATTATTATCGCTATAACTATTATTATTATCCTTACTACTATTATTATTATCGCTATGACTGTTATTATTATCCTTATTCTATTATTACTATCCCTATTACTCTTCTCTTTATCCTTATAACTATTATTATTATCCTTATAACTATTATTATTATCCTTATTACTATTATTATTATCGCTATGACTGTTATTATTATACTTATTCTATTATTACTATCCCTATTACTCTTGTCTTTATCCTTATTACTATTATTATTTCCCTTATTACTATTATTATCATCATTATAACTGTTATTATTATCCTTATTACTATTATTGTTAGCACTATAACTATTATTATTATCCTTATTTCTATTATTATTATCGCTATGACTGTTATTATTATCCTTATTCTATTATTACTATCCCTAATACTCTTCTCTTTATCCTTATAACTATTATTATTATCCTTATAACTATTATTATTATCCTTATTACTAGTATTATTATCTCTATAACTATTATTGTTATCCTCATTACTATTATTATTATCGCTATGACTGTTATTATTATCCTTATTCTATTATTACTATCCCTATTACTCTTCTCTTTATCCTTATAACTATTATTATTATCCTTATTACTATTATTATTATCGCTATAACTATTATTATTATCCTTACTACTATTATTATTATCGCTATGACTGTTATTATTATCCTTATTCTATTATTACTATCCCTATTACTCTTCTCTTTATCCTTATAACTATTATTATTATCCTTATAACTATTATTATTATCCTTATTACTATTATTATTATCGCTATGACTGTTATTATTATACTTATTCTATTATTACTATCCCTATTACTCTTGTCTTTATCCTTATTACTATTATTATTTCCCTTAATACTATTATTATCATCATTATAACTGTTATTATTATCCTTATTACTATTATTGTTAGCACTATAACTATTATTATTATCCTTATTTCTATTATTATTATCGCTATGACTGTTATTATTATCCTTACTACTATTATTATTATCGCTATGACTGTTATTATTATCCTTATTCTATTATTACTATCCCTATTACTCTTGTCTTTATCCCTATTACTATTATTATTTCCCTTATTACTATTATTATTATCATTATAACTGTTATTATGATCCTTATTACTATTATTGTTAGCACTATAACTATTATTATTATCCTTATTACTATTATTATTCGCACTATAACTATTATTATTATCCATATTACTATTATTATTATTGCTATAACTGATACTATTATCCTTATTACTATTATTATTAACACTATAGCTATTATTATTATTATCGCTATGACTGTTATTATTATCCTTATTCTATTATTACTATCCCTATTACTCTTCTCTTTATCCTTATAACTATTATTATTATCCTTATTACTATTATCATTATCGCTATAACTATTATTATTATCCTTACTACTATTATTATTATCGCTATGACTGTTATTATTATCCTTATTCTATTATTACTATCCCTATTACTCTTCTCTTTATCCTTATAACTATTATTATTATCCTTATAACTATTATTATTATCCTTATTGCTAGTATTATTATCTCTATAACTATTATTGTTATCCTCATTACTATTATTATTATCGCTATGACTGTTATTATTATCCTTATTCTATTATTACTATCCCTATTACTCTTCTCTTTATCCTTATAACTATTATTATTATCCTTATTACTATTATTATTATCGCTATAACTATTATTATTATCCTTACTACTATTATTATTATCGCTATGACTGTTATTATTATCCTTATTCTATTATTACTATTCCTATTACTCTTCTCTTTATCCTTATTCTATTATTACTATCCCTATTACTCTTGTCTTTATCCTTATTACTATTATTATTTCCCTTATTACTATTATTATTATCATTATAACTGTTATTATGATCCTTATTACTATTATTGTTAGCACTATAACTATTATTATTATCCTTACTACTATTATTATTATCGCTATGACTGTTATTATTATCCTTATTCTATTATTACTATCCCTATTACTCTTCTCTTTATCCTTATAACTATTATTATTATCCTTATAACTATTATTATTATCCTTATTACTATTATTATTATCGCTATGACTGTTATTATTATACTTATTCTATTATTACTATCCCTATTACTCTTGTCTTTATCCTTATAACTATTATTATTATCCTTATTACTATTATTATTATCGCTATAACTATTATTATTATCCTTACTACTATTATTATTATCGCTATGACTGTTATTATTATCCTTATTCTATTATTACTATCCCTATTACTCTTCTCTTTATCCTTATAACTATTATTATTATCCTTATAACTATTATTATTATCCTTATTACTATTATTATTATCGCTATGACTGTTATTATTATACTTATTCTATTATTACTATCCCTATTACTCTTGTCTTTATCCTTATTACTATTATTATTTCCCTTATTACTATTATTATTATCATTATAACTGTTATTATGATCCTTATTACTATTATTGTTAGCACTATAACTATTATTATTATCCTTACTACTATTATTATTATCGCTATGACTGTTATTATTATCCTTATTCTATTATTACTATCCCTATTACTCTTCTCTTTATCCTTATAACTATTATTATTATCCTTATAACTATTATTATTATCCTTATTACTATTATTATTATCGCTATGACTGTTATTATTATACTTATTCTATTATTACTATCCCTATTACTCTTGTCTTTATCCTTATAACTATTATTATTATCCTTATTACTATTATTATTATCGCTATAACTATTATTATTATCCTTACTACTATTATTATTATCGCTATGACTGTTATTATTATCCTTATTCTATTATTACTATCCCTATTACTCTTCTCTTTATCCTTATAACTATTATTATTATCCTTATAACTATTATTATTATCCTTATTACTATTATTATTATCGCTATGACTGTTATTATTATACTTATTCTATTATTACTATCCCTATTACTCTTGTCTTTATCCTTATTACTATTATTATTTCCCTTATTACTATTATTATCATCATTATAACTGTTATTATTATCCTTATTACTATTATTGTTAGCACTATAACTATTATTATTATCCTTATTTCTATTATTATTATCGCTATGACTGTTATTATTATCCTTATTCTATTATTACTATCCCTAATACTCTTCTCTTTATCCTTATAACTATTATTATTATCCTTATAACTATTATTATTATCCTTATTACTATTATTATTATCGCTATGACTGTTATTATTATACTTATTCTATTATTACTATCCCTATTACTCTTGTCTTTATCCTTATAACTATTATTATTATCCTTATTACTATTATTATTATCGCTATAACTATTATTATTATCCTTACTACTATTATTATTATCGCTATGACTGTTATTATTATCCTTATTCTATTATTACTATCCCTATTACTCTTCTCTTTATCCTTATAACTATTATTATTATCCTTATAACTATTATTATTATCCTTATTACTATTATTATTATCGCTATGACTGTTATTATTATACTTATTCTATTATTACTATCCCTATTACTCTTGTCTTTATCCTTATTACTATTATTATTTCCCTTATTACTATTATTATCATCATTATAACTGTTATTATTATCCTTATTACTATTATTGTTAGCACTATAACTATTATTATTATCCTTATTTCTATTATTATTATCGCTATGACTGTTATTATTATCCTTATTCTATTATTACTATCCCTAATACTCTTCTCTTTATCCTTATAACTATTATTATTATCCTTATAACTATTATTATTATCCTTATTACTAGTATTATTATCTCTATAACTATTATTGTTATCCTCATTACTATTATTATTATCGCTATGACTGTTATTATTATCCTTATTCTATTATTACTATCCCTATTACTCTTGTCTTTATCCTTATAACTATTATTATTATCCTTATTACTATTATTATTATCGCTATAACTATTATTATTATCCTTACTACTATTATTATTATCGCTATGACTGTTATTATTATCCTTATTCTATTATTACTATCCCTATTACTCTTCTCTTTATCCTTATAACTATTATTATTATCCTTATAACTATTATTATTATCCTTATTACTATTATTATTATCGCTATGACTGTTATTATTATACTTATTCTATTATTACTATCCCTATTACTCTTGTCTTTATCCTTATTACTATTATTATTTCCCTTAATACTATTATTATCATCATTATAACTGTTATTATTATCCTTATTACTATTATTGTTAGCACTATAACTATTATTATTATCCTTATTTCTATTATTATTATCGCTATGACTGTTATTATTATCCTTATTCTATTATTACTATCCCTATTACTCTTGTCTTTATCCCTATTACTATTATTATTTCCCTTATTACTATTATTATTATCATTATAACTGTTATTATGATCCTTATTACTATTATTGTTAGCACTATAACTATTATTATTATCCTTATTACTATTATTATTCGCACTATAACTATTATTATTATCCATATTACTATTATTATTATTGCTATAACTGATACTATTATCCTTATTACTATTATTATTAACACTATAGCTATTATTATTATTATCGCTATGACTGTTATTATTATCCTTATTCTATTATTACTATCCCTATTACTCTTCTCTTTATCCTTATAACTATTATTATTATCCTTATTACTATTATCATTATCGCTATAACTATTATTATTATCCTTACTACTATTATTATTATCGCTATGACTGTTATTATTATCCTTATTCTATTATTACTATCCCTATTACTCTTCTCTTTATCCTTATAACTATTATTATTATCCTTATAACTATTATTATTATCCTTATTGCTAGTATTATTATCTCTATAACTATTATTGTTATCCTCATTACTATTATTATTATCGCTATGACTGTTATTATTATCCTTATTCTATTATTACTATCCCTATTACTCTTCTCTTTATCCTTATAACTATTATTATTATCCTTATTACTATTATTATTATCGCTATAACTATTATTATTATCCTTACTACTATTATTATTATCGCTATGACTGTTATTATTATCCTTATTCTATTATTACTATTCCTATTACTCTTCTCTTTATCCTTATAACTATTATTATTATCCTTACTACTATTATTATTATCGCTATGACTGTTATTATTATCCTTATTCTATTATTACTATCCCTATTACTCTTCTCTTTATCCTTATAACTATTATTATTATCCTTATAACTATTATTATTATCCTTATTACTATTATTATTATCGCTATGACTGTTATTATTATACTTATTCTATTATTACTATCCCTATTACTCTTGTCTTTATCCTTATTACTATTATTATTTCCCTTATTACTATTATTATCATCATTATAACTGTTATTATTATCCTTATTACTATTATTGTTAGCACTATAACTATTATTATTATCCTTATTTCTATTATTATTATCGCTATGACTGTTATTATTATCCTTATTCTATTATTACTATCCCTAATACTCTTCTCTTTATCCTTATAACTATTATTATTATCCTTATAACTATTATTATTATCCTTATTACTAGTATTATTATCTCTATAACTATTATTGTTATCCTCATTACTATTATTATTATCGCTATGACTGTTATTATTATCCTTATTCTATTATTACTATCCCTATTACTCTTGTCTTTATCCTTATAACTATTATTATTATCCTTATTACTATTATTATTATCGCTATAACTATTATTATTATCCTTACTACTATTATTATTATCGCTATGACTGTTATTATTATCCTTATTCTATTATTACTATCCCTATTACTCTTCTCTTTATCCTTATAACTATTATTATTATCCTTATAACTATTATTATTATCCTTATTACTATTATTATTATCGCTATGACTGTTATTATTATACTTATTCTATTATTACTATCCCTATTACTCTTGTCTTTATCCTTATTACTATTATTATTTCCCTTAATACTATTATTATCATCATTATAACTGTTATTATTATCCTTATTACTATTATTGTTAGCACTATAACTATTATTATTATCCTTATTTCTATTATTATTATCGCTATGACTGTTATTATTATCCTTATTCTATTATTACTATCCCTAATACTCTTCTCTTTATCCTTATAACTATTATTATTATCCTTATAACTATTATTATTATCCTTATTACTAGTATTATTATCTCTATAACTATTATTGTTATCCTCATTACTATTATTATTATCGCTATGACTGTTATTATTATCCTTATTCTATTATTACTATCCCTATTACTCTTCTCTTTATCCTTATAACTATTATTATTATCCTTATTACTATTATTATTATCGCTATAACTATTATTATTATCCTTACTACTATTATTATTATCGCTATGACTGTTATTATTATCCTTATTCTATTATTACTATCCCTATTACTCTTCTCTTTATCCTTATAACTAGTATTATTATCCCTATAACTATTATTATTATCCTTATTACTATTATTATTATCGCTATGACTGTTATTATTATACTTATTCTATTATTACTATCCCTATTACTCTTGTCTTTATCCTTATTACTATTATTATTTCCCTTAATACTATTATTATCATCATTATAACTGTTATTATTATCCTTATTACTATTATTGTTAGCACTATAACTATTATTATTATCCTTACTTCTATTATTATTATCGCTATGACTGTTATTATTATCCTTACTACTATTATTATTATCGCTATGACTGTTATTATTATCCTTATTCTATTATTACTATCCCTATTACTCTTATCTTTATCCCTATTACTATTATTATTTCCCTTATTACTATTATTATTATCATTATAACTGTTATTATGATCCTTATTACTATTATTGTTAGCACTATAACTATTATTATTATCCTTATTACTATTATTATTCGCACTATAACTATTATTATTATCCATATTACTATTATTATTATTGCTATAACTGATACTATTATCCTTATTACTATTATTATTAACACTATAGCTATTATTATTATTATCGCTATGACTGTTATTATTATCCTTATTCTATTATTACTATCCCTATTACTCTTCTCTTTATCCTTATAACTATTATTATTATCCTTATAACTATTATTATTATCCTTATTACTATTATTATTATCGCTATGACTGTTATTATTATACTTATTCTATTATTACTATCCCTATTACTCTTGTCTTTATCCTTATAACTATTATTATTATCCTTATTACTATTATTATTATCGCTATAACTATTATTATTATCCTTACTACTATTATTATTATCGCTATGACTGTTATTATTATCCTTATTCTATTATTACTATTCCTATTACTCTTCTCTTTATCCTTATAACTATTATTATTATCCTTATTACTATTATTATTATCGCTATGACTGTTATTATTATACTTATTCTATTATTACTATCCCTATTACTCTTGTCTTTATCCTTATTACTATTATTATTTCCCTTATTACTATTATTATTATCATTATAACTGTTATTATGATCCTTATTACTATTATTGTTAGCACTATAACTATTATTATTATCCTTACTACTATTATTATTATCGCTATGACTGTTATTATTATCCTTATTCTATTATTACTATCCCTATTACTCTTCTCTTTATCCTTATAACTATTATTATTATCCTTATTACTATTATTATTATCGCTATGACTGTTATTGTTATACTTATTCTATTATTACTATCCCTATTACTCTTGTCTTTATCCTTATTACTATTATTATTTCCCTTATTACTATTATTATTATCATTATAACTGTTATTATGATCCTTATTACTATTATTGTTAGCACTATAACTATTATTATTATCCTTACTACTATTTTTATTATCGCTATGACTGTTATTATTATCCTTATTCTATTATTACTATCCCTATTACTCTTCTCTTTATCCTTATAACTATTATTATTATCCTTATAACTATTATTATTATCCTTATTACTATTATTATTATCGCTATGACTGTTATTATTATACTTATTCTATTATTACTATCCCTATTACTCTTGCCTTTATCCTTATAACTATTATTATTATCCTTATTACTATTATTATTATCGCTATAACTATTATTATTATCCTTACTACTATTATTATTATCGCTATGACTGTTATTATTATCCTTATTCTATTATTACTATCCCTATTACTCTTCTCTTTATCCTTATAACTATTATTATTATCCTTATAACTATTATTATTATCCTTATTACTATTATTATTATCGCTATGACTGTTATTATTATACTTATTCTATTATTACTATCCCTATTACTCTTGTCTTTATCCTTATTACTATTATTATTTCCCTTATTACTATTATTATCATCATTATAACTGTTATTATTATCCTTATTACTATTATTGTTAGCACTATAACTATTATTATTATCCTTATTTCTATTATTATTATCGCTATGACTGTTATTATTATCCTTATTCTATTATTACTATCCCTAATACTCTTCTCTTTATCCTTATAACTATTATTATTATCCTTATAACTATTATTATTATCCTTATTACTAGTATTATTATCTCTATAACTATTATTGTTATCCTCATTACTATTATTATTATCGCTATGACTGTTATTATTATCCTTATTCTATTATTACTATCCCTATTACTCTTGTCTTTATCCTTATAACTATTATTATTATCCTTATTACTATTATTATTATCGCTATAACTATTATTATTATCCTTACTACTATTATTATTATCGCTATGACTGTTATTATTATCCTTATTCTATTATTACTATCCCTATTACTCTTCTCTTTATCCTTATAACTATTATTATTATCCTTATAACTATTATTATTATCCTTATTACTATTATTATTATCGCTATGACTGTTATTATTATACTTATTCTATTATTACTATCCCTATTACTCTTGTCTTTATCCTTATTACTATTATTATTTCCCTTAATACTATTATTATCATCATTATAACTGTTATTATTATCCTTATTACTATTATTGTTAGCACTATAACTATTATTATTATCCTTATTTCTATTATTATTATCGCTATGACTGTTATTATTATCCTTACTACTATTATTATTATCGCTATGGCTGTTATTATTATCCTTATTCTATTATTACTATCCCTATTACTCTTATCTTTATCCCTATTACTATTATTATTTCCCTTATTACTATTATTATTATCATTATAACTGTTATTATGATCCTTATTACTATTATTGTTAGCACTATAACTATTATTATTATCCTTATTACTATTATTATTCGCACTATAACTATTATTATTATCCATATTACTATTATTATTATTGCTATAACTGATACTATTATCCTTATTACTATTATTATTAACACTATAGCTATTATTATTATTATCGCTATGACTGTTATTATTATCCTTATTCTATTATTACTATCCCTATTACTCTTCTCTTTATCCTTATAACTATTATTATTATCCTTATAACTATTATTATTATCCTTATTACTATTATTATTATCGCTATGACTGTTATTATTATACTTATTCTATTATTACTATCCCTATTACTCTTGTCTTTATCCTTATAACTATTATTATTATCCTTATAACTATTATTATTATCCTTATTACTATTATTATTATCGCTATAACTATTATTATTATCCTTACTACTATTATTATTATCGCTATGACTGTTATTATTATCCTTATTCTATTATTACTATTCCTATTACTCTTCTCTTTATCCTTATAACTATTATTATTATCCTTATTACTATTATTATTATCGCTATGACTGTTATTATTATACTTATTCTATTATTACTATCCCTATTACTCTTGTCTTTATCCTTATTACTATTATTATTTCCCTTATTACTATTATTATTATCATTATAACTGTTATTATGATCCTTATTACTATTATTGTTAGCACTATAACTATTATTATTATCCTTACTACTATTATTATTATCGCTATGACTGTTATTATTATCCTTATTCTATTATTACTATCCCTATTACTCTTCTCTTTATCCTTATAACTATTATTATTATCCTTATTACTATTATTATTATCGCTATGACTGTTATTATTATACTTATTCTATTATTACTATCCCTATTACTCTTGTCTTTATCCTTATTACTATTATTATTTCCCTTATTACTATTATTATTATCATTATAACTGTTATTATGATCCTTATTACTATTATTGTTAGCACTATAACTATTATTATTATCCTTACTACTATTATTATTATCGCTATGACTGTTATTATTATCCTTATTCTATTATTACTATCCCTATTACTCTTCTCTTTATCCTTATAACTATTATTATTATCCTTATTACTATTATTATTATCGCTATGACTGTTATTGTTATACTTATTCTATTATTACTATCCCTATTACTCTTGTCTTTATCCTTATTACTATTATTATTTCCCTTATTACTATTATTATTATCATTATAACTGTTATTATGATCCTTATTACTATTATTGTTAGCACTATAACTATTATTATTATCCTTACTACTATTATTATTATCGCTATGACTGTTATTATTATCCTTATTCTATTATTACTATCCCTATTACTCTTCTCTTTATCCTTATAACTATTATTATTATCCTTATAACTATTATTATTATCCTTATTACTATTATTATTATCGCTATGACTGTTATTATTATACTTATTCTATTATTACTATCCCTATTACTCTTGTCTTTATCCTTATAACTATTATTATTATCCTTATTACTATTATTATTATCGCTATAACTATTATTATTATCCTTACTACTATTATTATTATCGCTATGACTGTTATTATTATCCTTATTCTATTATTACTATCCCTATTACTCTTCTCTTTATCCTTATAACTATTATTATTATCCTTATAACTATTATTATTATCCTTATTACTATTATTATTATCGCTATGACTGTTATTATTATCCTTATTCTATTATTACTATCCCTATTACTCTTATCTTTATCCCTATTACTATTATTATTTCCCTTATTACTATTATTATTATCATTATAACTGTTATTATGATCCTTATTACTATTATTGTTAGCACTATAACTATTATTATTATCCTTATTACTATTATTATTCGCACTATAACTATTATTATTATCCATATTACTATTATTATTATTGCTATAACTGATACTATTATCCTTATTACTATTATTATTAACACTATAGCTATTATTATTATTATCGCTATGACTGTTATTATTATCCTTATTCTATTATTACTATCCCTATTACTCTTCTCTTTATCCTTATAACTATTATTATTATCCTTATAACTATTATTATTATCCTTGTTACTATTATTATTATCGCTATGACTGTTATTATTATACTTATTCTATTATTACTATCCCTATTACTCTTGTCTTTATCCTTATAACTATTATTATTATCCTTATTGCTAGTATTATTATCTCTATAACTATTATTGTTATCCTCATTACTATTATTATTATCGCTATGACTGTTATTATTATCCTTATTCTATTATTACAATCCCTATTACTCTTCTCTTTATCCTTATAACTATTATTATTATCCTTATTACTATTATTATTATCGCTATAACTATTATTATTATCCTTACTACTATTATTATTATCGCTATGACTGTTATTATTATCCTTATTCTATTATTACTATTCCTATTACTCTTCTCTTTATCCTTATAACTATTATTATTATCCTTATTACTATTATTATTATCGCTATGACTGTTATTATTATACTTATTCTATTATTACTATCCCTACTACTCTTGTCTTTATCCTTATTACTATTATTATTTCCCTTATTACTATTATTATTATCATTATAACTGTTATTATGATCCTTATTACTATTATTGTTAGCACTATAACTATTATTATTATCCTTACTACTATTATTATTATCGCTATGACTGTTATTATTATCCTTATTCTATTATTACTATCCCTATTACTCTTCTCTTTATCCTTATAACTATTATTATTATCCTTATAACTATTATTATTATCCTTATTACTATTATTATTATCGCTATGACTGTTATTATTATACTTATTCTATTATTACTATCCCTATTACTCTTGTCTTTATCCTTATAACTATTATTATTATCCTTATAACTATTATTATTATCCTTATTACTATTATTATTATCGCTATAACTATTATTATTATCCTTACTACTATTATTATTATCGCTATGACTGTTATTATTATCCTTATTCTATTATTACTATCCCTATTACTCTTCTCTTTATCCTTATAACTATTATTATTATCCTTATAACTATTATTATTATCCTTATTACTATTATTATTATCGCTATGACTGTTATTATTATACTTATTCTATTATTACTATCCCTATTACTCTTGTCTTTATCCTTATTACTATTATTATTTCCCTTATTACTATTATTATCATCATTATAACTGTTATTATTATCCTTATTACTATTATTGTTAGCACTATAACTATTATTATTATCCTTATTTCTATTATTATTATCGCTATGACTGTTATTATTATCCTTATTCTATTATTACTATCCCTAATACTCTTCTCTTTATCCTTATAACTATTATTATTATCCTTATAACTATTATTATTTCCCTTATTACTATTATTATTATCATTATAACTGTTATTATGATCCTTATTACTATTATTGTTAGCACTATAACTATTATTATTATCCTTATTACTATTATTATTCGCACTATAACTATTATTATTATCCATATTACTATTATTATTATTGCTATAACTGATACTATTATCCTTATTACTATTATTATTAACACTATAGCTATTATTATTATTATCGCTATGACTGTTATTATTATCCTTATTCTATTATTACTATCCCTATTACTCTTCTCTTTATCCTTATAACTATTATTATTATCCTTACTACTATTATTATTATCGCTATGACTGTTATTATTATCCTTATTCTATTATTACTATCCCTATTACTCTTCTCTTTATCCTTATAACTATTGTTATTATCCTTATAACTATTATTATTATCCTTATTACAATTATTATTATCGCTATGACTGTTATTATTATACTTATTCTATTATTACTATCCCTATTACTCTTGTCTTTATCCTTATAACTATTATTATTATCCTTATTACTATTATTATTATCGCTATAACTATTATTATTATCCTTACTACTATTATTATTATCGCTATGACTGTTATTATTATCCTTATTCTATTATTACTATCCCTATTACTCTTCTCTTTATCCTTATAACTATTATTATTATCCTTATAACTATTATTATTATCCTTATTACTATTATTATTATCGCTATGACTGTTATTATTATACTTATTCTATTATTACTATCCCTATTACTCTTGTCTTTATCCTTATTACTATTATTATTTCCCTTATTACTATTATTATCATCATTATAACTGTTATTATTATCCTTATTACTATTATTGTTAGCACTATAACTATTATTATTATCCTTATTGCTAGTATTATTATCTCTATAACTATTATTGTTATCCTCATTACTATTATTATTATCGCTATGACTGTTATTATTATCCTTATTCTATTATTACAATCCCTATTACTCTTCTCTTTATCCTTATAACTATTATTATTATCCTTATTACTATTATTATTATCGCTATAACTATTATTATTATCCTTACTACTATTATTATTATCGCTATGACTGTTATTATTATCCTTATTCTATTATTACTATTCCTATTACTCTTCTCTTTATCCTTATAACTATTATTATTATCCTTATTACTATTATTATTATCGCTATGACTGTTATTATTATACTTATTCTATTATTACTATCCCTATTACTCTTGTCTTTATCCTTATTACTATTATTATTTCCCTTAATACTATTATTATCATCATTATAACTGTTATTATTATCCTTATTACTATTATTGTTAGCACTATAACTATTATTATTATCCTTATTTCTATTATTATTATCGCTATGACTGTTATTATTATCCTTACTACTATTATTATTATCGCTATGACTGTTATTATTATCCTTATTCTATTATTACTATCCCTATTACTCTTGTCTTTATCCCTATTACTATTATTATTTCCCTTATTACTATTATTATTATCATTATAACTGTTATTATGATCCTTATTACTATTATTGTTAGCACTATAACTATTATTATTATCCTTATTACTATTATTATTCGCACTATAACTATTATTATTATCCATATTACTATTATTATTATTGCTATAACCGATACTATTATCCTTATTACTATTATTATTAACACTATAGCTATTATTATTATTATCGCTATGACTGTTATTATTATCCTTATTCTATTATTACTATCCCTATTACTCTTCTCTTTATCCTTATAACTATTATTATTATCCTTATTACTATTATCATTATCGCTATAACTATTATTATTATCCTTACTACTATTATTATTATCGCTATGACTGTTATTATTATACTTATTCTATTATTACTATCCCTATTACTCTTCTCTTTATCCTTATAACTATTATTATTATCCTTATAACTATTATTATTATCCTTATTGCTAGTATTATTATCTCTATAACTATTATTGTTATCCTCATTACTATTATTATTATCGCTATGACTGTTATTATTATCCTTATTCTATTATTACAATCCCTATTACTCTTCTCTTTATCCTTATAACTATTATTATTATCCTTATTACTATTATTATTATCGCTATAACTATTATTATTATCCTTACTACTATTATTATTATCGCTATGACTGTTATTATTATCCTTATTCTATTATTACTATTCCTATTACTCTTCTCTTTATCCTTATAACTATTATTATTATCCTTATTACTATTATTATTATCGCTATGACTGTTATTATTATACTTATTCTATTATTACTATCCCTATTACTCTTGTCTTTATCCTTATTACTATTATTATTTCCCTTATTACTATTATTATTATCATTATAACTGTTATTATGATCCTTATTACTATTATTGTTAGCACTATAACTATTATTATTATCCTTACTACTATTATTATTATCGCTATGACTGTTATTATTATCCTTATTCTATTATTACTATCCCTATTACTCTTCTCTTTATCCTTATAACTATTATTATTATCCTTATAACTATTATTATTATCCTTATTACTATTATTATTATCGCTATGACTGTTATTATTATACTTATTCTATTATTACTATCCCTATTACTCTTGTCTTTATCCTTATAACTATTATTATTATCCTTATTACTATTATTATTATCGCTATAACTATTATTATTATCCTTACTACTATTATTATTATCGCTATGACTGTTATTATTATCCTTATTCTATTATTACTATCCCTATTACTCTTCTCTTTATCCTTATAACTATTATTATTATCCTTATAACTATTATTATTATCCTTATTACTATTATTATTATCGCTATGACTGTTATTATTATACTTATTCTATTATTACTATCCCTATTACTCTTGTCTTTATCCTTATTACTATTATTATTTCCCTTATTACTATTATTATCATCATTATAACTGTTATTATTATCCTTATTACTATTATTGTTAGCACTATAACTATTATTATTATCCTTATTTCTATTATTATTATCGCTATGACTGTTATTATTATCCTTATTCTATTATTACTATCCCTAATACTCTTCTCTTTATCCTTATAACTATTATTATTATCCTTATTACTAGTATTATTATCTCTATAACTATTATTGTTATCCTCATTACTATTATTATTATCGCTATGACTGTTATTATTATCCTTATTCTATTATTACTATCCCTATTACTCTTGTCTTTATCCTTATAACTATTATTATTATCCTTATTACTATTATTATTATCGCTATAACTATTATTATTATCCTTACTACTATTATTATTATCGCTATGACTGTTATTATTATCCTTATTCTATTATTACTATCCCTATTACTCTTCTCTTTATCCTTATAACTATTATTATTATCCTTATAACTATTATTATTATCCTTATTACTATTATTATTATCGCTATGACTGTTATTATTATACTTATTCTATTATTACTATCCCTATTACTCTTGTCTTTATCCTTATTACTATTATTATTTCCCTTAATACTATTATTATCATCATTATAACTGTTATTATTATCCTTATTACTATTATTGTTAGCACTATAACTATTATTATTATCCTTATTTCTATTATTATTATCGCTATGACTGTTATTATTATCCTTATTCTATTATTACTATCCCTAATACTCTTCTCTTTATCCTTATAACTATTATTATTATCCTTATAACTATTATTATTATCCTTATTACTAGTATTATTATCTCTATAACTATTATTGTTATCCTCATTACTATTATTATTATCGCTATGACTGTTATTATTATCCTTATTCTATTATTACTATCCCTATTACTCTTGTCTTTATCCTTATAACTATTATTATTATCCTTATTACTATTATTATTATCGCTATAACTATTATTATTATCCTTACTACTATTATTATTATCGCTATGACTGTTATTATTATCCTTATTCTATTATTACTATCCCTATTACTCTTCTCTTTATCCTTATAACTATTATTATTATCCTTATAACTATTATTATTATCCTTATTACTATTATTATTATCGCTATGACTGTTATTATTATACTTATTCTATTATTACTATCCCTATTACTCTTGTCTTTATCCTTATTACTATTATTATTTCCCTTAATACTATTATTATCATCATTATAACTGTTATTATTATCCTTATTACTATTATTGTTAGCACTATAACTATTATTATTATCCTTATTTCTATTATTATTATCGCTATGACTGTTATTATTATCCTTATTCTATTATTACTATCCCTAATACTCTTCTCTTTATCCTTATAACTATTATTATTATCCTTATAACTATTATTATTATCCTTATTACTAGTATTATTATCTCTATAACTATTATTGTTATCCTCATTACTATTATTATTATCGCTATGACTGTTATTATTATCCTTATTCTATTATTACTATCCCTATTACTCTTCTCTTTATCCTTATAACTATTATTATTATCCTTATTACTATTATTATTATCGCTATAACTATTATTATTATCCTTACTACTATTATTATTATCGCTATGACTGTTATTATTATCCTTATTCTATTATTACTATCCCTATTACTCTTCTCTTTATCCTTATAACTATTATTATTATCCTTATAACTATTATTATTATCCTTATTACTATTATTATTATCGCTATGACTGTTATTATTATACTTATTCTATTATTACTATCCCTATTACTCTTGTCTTTATCCTTATTACTATTATTATTTCCCTTAATACTATTATTATCATCATTATAACTGTTATTATTATCCTTATTACTATTATTGATAGCACTATAACTATTATTATTATCCTTATTTCTATTATTATTATCGCTATGACTGTTATTATTATCCTTACTACTATTATTATTATCGCTATGACTGTTATTATTATCCTTATTCTATTATTACTATCCCTATTACTCTTGTCTTTATCCCTATTACTATTATTATTTCCCTTATTACTATTATTATTATCATTATAACTGTTATTATGATCCTTATTACTATTATTGTTAGCACTATAACTATTATTATTATCCTTATTACTATTATTATTCGCACTATAACTATTATTATTATCCATATTACTATTATTATTATTGCTATAACTGATACTATTATCCTTATTACTATTATTATTAACACTATAGCTATTATTATTATTATCGCTATGACTGTTATTATTATCCTTATTCTATTATTACTATCCCTATTACTCTTCTCTTTATCCTTATAACTATTATTATTGTCCTTATAACTATTATTATTATCCTTATTACTATTATTATTATCGCTATGACTGTTATTATTATACTTATTCTATTATTACTATCCCTATTACTCTTGTCTTTATCCTTATAACTATTATTATTATCCTTATAACTATTATTATTATCCTTATAACTATTATTATTATCCTTATTGCTAATATTATTATCTCTATAACTATTATTGTTATCCTCATTACTATTATTATTATCGCTATGACTGTTATTATTATCCTTATTCTATTATTACAATCCCTATTACTCTTCTCTTTATCCTTATAACTATTATTATTATCCTTATTACTATTATTATTATCGCTATAACTATTATTATTATCCTTATTACTATTATTATTCGCACTATAACTATTATTATTATCCATATTACTATTATTATTATTGCTATAACTGATACTATTATCCTTATTACTATTATTATTAACACTATAGCTATTATTATTATTATCGCTATGACTGTTATTATTATCCTTATTCTATTATTACTATCCCTATTACTCTTGTCTTTATCCTTATAACTATTATTATTATCCTTATAACTATTATTATTATCCTTATTACTATTATTATTATCGCTATAACTATTATTATTATCCTTACTACTATTATTATTATCGCTATGACTGTTATTATTATCCTTATTCTATTATTACTATCCCTATTACTCTTCTCTTTATCCTTATAACTATTATTATTATCCTTATAACTATTATTATTATCCTTATTACTATTATTATTATCGCTATGACTGTTATTATTATACTTATTCTATTATTACTATCCCTATTACTCTTGTCTTTATCCTTATAACTATTATTATTATCCTTATAACTATTATTATTATCCTTATTACTATTATTATTATCGCTATAACTATTATTATTATCCTTACTACTATTATTATTATCGCTATGACTGTTATTATTATCCTTATTCTATTATTACTATCCCTATTACTCTTCTCTTTATCCTTATAACTATTATTATTATCCTTATAACTATTATTATTATCCTTATTACTATTATTATTATCGCTATGACTGTTATTATTATACTTATTCTATTATTACTATCCCTATTACTCTTGTCTTTATCCTTATTACTATTATTATTTCCCTTATTACTATTATTATCATCATTATAACTGTTATTATTATCCTTATTACTATTATTGTTAGCACTATAACTATTATTATTATCCTTATTTCTATTATTATTATCGCTATGACTGTTATTATTATCCTTATTCTATTATTACTATCCCTAATACTCTTCTCTTTATCCTTATAACTATTATTATTATCCTTATAACTATTATTATTTCCCTTATTACTATTATTATTATCATTATAACTGTTATTATGATCCTTATTACTATTATTGTTAGCACTATAACTATTATTATTATCCTTATTACTATTATTATTCGCACTATAACTATTATTATTATCCATATTACTATTATTATTATTGCTATAACTGATACTATTATCCTTATTACTATTATTATTAACACTATAGCTATTATTATTATTATCGCTATGACTGTTATTATTATCCTTATTCTATTATTACTATCCCTATTACTCTTCTCTTTATCCTTATAACTATTATTATTATCCTTACTACTATTATTATTATCGCTATGACTGTTATTATTATCCTTATTCTATTATTACTATCCCTATTACTCTTCTCTTTATCCTTATAACTATTGTTATTATCCTTATAACTATTATTATTATCCTTATTACAATTATTATTATCGCTATGACTGTTATTATTATACTTATTCTATTATTACTATCCCTATTACTCTTGTCTTTATCCTTATAACTATTATTATTATCCTTATTACTATTATTATTATCGCTATAACTATTATTATTATCCTTACTACTATTATTATTATCGCTATGACTGTTATTATTATCCTTATTCTATTATTACTATCCCTATTACTCTTCTCTTTATCCTTATAACTATTATTATTATCCTTATAACTATTATTATTATCCTTATTACTATTATTATTATCGCTATGACTGTTATTATTATACTTATTCTATTATTACTATCCCTATTACTCTTGTCTTTATCCTTATTACTATTATTATTTCCCTTATTACTATTATTATCATCATTATAACTGTTATTATTATCCTTATTACTATTATTGTTAGCACTATAACTATTATTATTATCCTTATTGCTAGTATTATTATCTCTATAACTATTATTGTTATCCTCATTACTATTATTATTATCGCTATGACTGTTATTATTATCCTTATTCTATTATTACAATCCCTATTACTCTTCTCTTTATCCTTATAACTATTATTATTATCCTTATTACTATTATTATTATCGCTATAACTATTATTATTATCCTTACTACTATTATTATTATCGCTATGACTGTTATTATTATCCTTATTCTATTATTACTATTCCTATTACTCTTCTCTTTATCCTTATAACTATTATTATTATCCTTATTACTATTATTATTATCGCTATGACTGTTATTATTATACTTATTCTATTATTACTATCCCTATTACTCTTGTCTTTATCCTTATTACTATTATTATTTCCCTTAATACTATTATTATCATCATTATAACTGTTATTATTATCCTTATTACTATTATTGTTAGCACTATAACTATTATTATTATCCTTATTTCTATTATTATTATCGCTATGACTGTTATTATTATCCTTACTACTATTATTATTATCGCTATGACTGTTATTATTATCCTTATTCTATTATTACTATCCCTATTACTCTTGTCTTTATCCCTATTACTATTATTATTTCCCTTATTACTATTATTATTATCATTATAACTGTTATTATGATCCTTATTACTATTATTGTTAGCACTATAACTATTATTATTATCCTTATTACTATTATTATTCGCACTATAACTATTATTATTATCCATATTACTATTATTATTATTGCTATAACCGATACTATTATCCTTATTACTATTATTATTAACACTATAGCTATTATTATTATTATCGCTATGACTGTTATTATTATCCTTATTCTATTATTACTATCCCTATTACTCTTCTCTTTATCCTTATAACTATTATTATTATCCTTATTACTATTATCATTATCGCTATAACTATTATTATTATCCTTACTACTATTATTATTATCGCTATGACTGTTATTATTATACTTATTCTATTATTACTATCCCTATTACTCTTCTCTTTATCCTTATAACTATTATTATTATCCTTATAACTATTATTATTATCCTTATTGCTAGTATTATTATCTCTATAACTATTATTGTTATCCTCATTACTATTATTATTATCGCTATGACTGTTATTATTATCCTTATTCTATTATTACAATCCCTATTACTCTTCTCTTTATCCTTATAACTATTATTATTATCCTTATTACTATTATTATTATCGCTATAACTATTATTATTATCCTTACTACTATTATTATTATCGCTATGACTGTTATTATTATCCTTATTCTATTATTACTATTCCTATTACTCTTCTCTTTATCCTTATAACTATTATTATTATCCTTATTACTATTATTATTATCGCTATGACTGTTATTATTATACTTATTCTATTATTACTATCCCTATTACTCTTGTCTTTATCCTTATTACTATTATTATTTCCCTTATTACTATTATTATTATCATTATAACTGTTATTATGATCCTTATTACTATTATTGTTAGCACTATAACTATTATTATTATCCTTACTACTATTATTATTATCGCTATGACTGTTATTATTATCCTTATTCTATTATTACTATCCCTATTACTCTTCTCTTTATCCTTATAACTATTATTATTATCCTTATAACTATTATTATTATCCTTATTACTATTATTATTATCGCTATGACTGTTATTATTATACTTATTCTATTATTACTATCCCTATTACTCTTGTCTTTATCCTTATAACTATTATTATTATCCTTATTACTATTATTATTATCGCTATAACTATTATTATTATCCTTACTACTATTATTATTATCGCTATGACTGTTATTATTATCCTTATTCTATTATTACTATCCCTATTACTCTTCTCTTTATCCTTATAACTATTATTATTATCCTTATAACTATTATTATTATCCTTATTACTATTATTATTATCGCTATGACTGTTATTATTATACTTATTCTATTATTACTATCCCTATTACTCTTGTCTTTATCCTTATTACTATTATTATTTCCCTTATTACTATTATTATCATCATTATAACTGTTATTATTATCCTTATTACTATTATTGTTAGCACTATAACTATTATTATTATCCTTATTTCTATTATTATTATCGCTATGACTGTTATTATTATCCTTATTCTATTATTACTATCCCTAATACTCTTCTCTTTATCCTTATAACTATTATTATTATCCTTATTACTAGTATTATTATCTCTATAACTATTATTGTTATCCTCATTACTATTATTATTATCGCTATGACTGTTATTATTATCCTTATTCTATTATTACTATCCCTATTACTCTTGTCTTTATCCTTATAACTATTATTATTATCCTTATTACTATTATTATTATCGCTATAACTATTATTATTATCCTTACTACTATTATTATTATCGCTATGACTGTTATTATTATCCTTATTCTATTATTACTATCCCTATTACTCTTCTCTTTATCCTTATAACTATTATTATTATCCTTATAACTATTATTATTATCCTTATTACTATTATTATTATCGCTATGACTGTTATTATTATACTTATTCTATTATTACTATCCCTATTACTCTTGTCTTTATCCTTATTACTATTATTATTTCCCTTAATACTATTATTATCATCATTATAACTGTTATTATTATCCTTATTACTATTATTGTTAGCACTATAACTATTATTATTATCCTTATTTCTATTATTATTATCGCTATGACTGTTATTATTATCCTTATTCTATTATTACTATCCCTAATACTCTTCTCTTTATCCTTATAACTATTATTATTATCCTTATAACTATTATTATTATCCTTATTACTAGTATTATTATCTCTATAACTATTATTGTTATCCTCATTACTATTATTATTATCGCTATGACTGTTATTATTATCCTTATTCTATTATTACTATCCCTATTACTCTTGTCTTTATCCTTATAACTATTATTATTATCCTTATTACTATTATTATTATCGCTATAACTATTATTATTATCCTTACTACTATTATTATTATCGCTATGACTGTTATTATTATCCTTATTCTATTATTACTATCCCTATTACTCTTCTCTTTATCCTTATAACTATTATTATTATCCTTATAACTATTATTATTATCCTTATTACTATTATTATTATCGCTATGACTGTTATTATTATACTTATTCTATTATTACTATCCCTATTACTCTTGTCTTTATCCTTATTACTATTATTATTTCCCTTAATACTATTATTATCATCATTATAACTGTTATTATTATCCTTATTACTATTATTGTTAGCACTATAACTATTATTATTATCCTTATTTCTATTATTATTATCGCTATGACTGTTATTATTATCCTTATTCTATTATTACTATCCCTAATACTCTTCTCTTTATCCTTATAACTATTATTATTATCCTTATAACTATTATTATTATCCTTATTACTAGTATTATTATCTCTATAACTATTATTGTTATCCTCATTACTATTATTATTATCGCTATGACTGTTATTATTATCCTTATTCTATTATTACTATCCCTATTACTCTTCTCTTTATCCTTATAACTATTATTATTATCCTTATTACTATTATTATTATCGCTATAACTATTATTATTATCCTTACTACTATTATTATTATCGCTATGACTGTTATTATTATCCTTATTCTATTATTACTATCCCTATTACTCTTCTCTTTATCCTTATAACTATTATTATTATCCTTATAACTATTATTATTATCCTTATTACTATTATTATTATCGCTATGACTGTTATTATTATACTTATTCTATTATTACTATCCCTATTACTCTTGTCTTTATCCTTATTACTATTATTATTTCCCTTAATACTATTATTATCATCATTATAACTGTTATTATTATCCTTATTACTATTATTGATAGCACTATAACTATTATTATTATCCTTATTTCTATTATTATTATCGCTATGACTGTTATTATTATCCTTACTACTATTATTATTATCGCTATGACTGTTATTATTATCCTTATTCTATTATTACTATCCCTATTACTCTTGTCTTTATCCCTATTACTATTATTATTTCCCTTATTACTATTATTATTATCATTATAACTGTTATTATGATCCTTATTACTATTATTGTTAGCACTATAACTATTATTATTATCCTTATTACTATTATTATTCGCACTATAACTATTATTATTATCCATATTACTATTATTATTATTGCTATAACTGATACTATTATCCTTATTACTATTATTATTAACACTATAGCTATTATTATTATTATCGCTATGACTGTTATTATTATCCTTATTCTATTATTACTATCCCTATTACTCTTCTCTTTATCCTTATAACTATTATTATTGTCCTTATAACTATTATTATTATCCTTATTACTATTATTATTATCGCTATGACTGTTATTATTATACTTATTCTATTATTACTATCCCTATTACTCTTGTCTTTATCCTTATAACTATTATTATTATCCTTATAACTATTATTATTATCCTTATAACTATTATTATTATCCTTATTGCTAATATTATTATCTCTATAACTATTATTGTTATCCTCATTACTATTATTATTATCGCTATGACTGTTATTATTATCCTTATTCTATTATTACAATCCCTATTACTCTTCTCTTTATCCTTATAACTATTATTATTATCCTTATTACTATTATTATTATCGCTATAACTATTATTATTATCCTTACTACTATTATTATTATCGCTATGACTGTTATTATTATCCTTATTCTATTATTACTATTCCTATTACTCTTCTCTTTATCCTTATAACTATTATTATTATCCTTATTACTATTATTATTATCGCTATGACTGTTATTATTATACTTATTCTATTATTACTATCCCTATTACTCTTGTCTTTATCCTTATTACTATTATTATTTCCCTTATTACTATTATTATTATCATTATAACTGTTATTATGATCCTTTTTACTATTATTGTTAGCACTATAACTATTATTATTATCCTTACTACTATTATTATTATCGCTATGACTGTTATTATTATCCTTATTCTATTATTACTATCCCTATTACTCTTCTCTTTATCCTTATAACTATTATTATTATCCTTATTACTATTATTATTATCGCTATGACTGTTATTATTATACTTATTCTATTATTACTATCCCTATTACTCTTGTCTTTATCCTTATAACTATTATTATTATCCTTATTACTATTATTATTATCGCTATAACTATTATTATTATCCTTACTACTATTATTATTATCGCTATGACTGTTATTATTATCCTTATTCTATTATTACTATCCCTATTACTCTTCTCTTTATCCTTATAACTATTATTATTATCCTTATAACTATTATTATTATCCTTATTACTATTATTATTATCGCTATGACTGTTATTATTATACTTATTCTATTATTACTATCCCTATTACTCTTGTCTTTATCCTTATTACTATTATTATTTCCCTTATTACTATTATTATCATCATTATAACTGTAATTATTATCCTTATTACTATTATTGTTAGCACTATAACTACTATTATTATCCTTATTTCTATTATTATTATCGCTATGACTGTTATTATTATCCTTATTCTATTATTACTATCCCTAATACTCTTCTCTTTATCCTTATAACTATTATTATTATCCTTATAACTATTATTATTATCCTTATTACTAGTATTATTATCTCTATAACTATTATTGTTATCCTCATTACTATTATTATTATCGCTATGACTGTTATTATTATCCTTATTCTATTATTACTATCCCTATTACTCTTCTCTTTATCCTTATAACTATTATTATTATCCTTATAACTATTATTATTATCCTTATTACTATTATTATTATCGCTATGACTGTTATTATTATACTTATTCTATTATTACTATCCCTATTACTCTTGTCTTTATCCTTATAACTATTATTATTATCCTTATAACTATTATTATTATCCTTATTGCTAGTATTATTATCTCTATAACTATTATTGTTATCCTCATTACTATTATTATTATCGCTATGACTGTTATTATTATCCTTATTCTATTATTACAATCCCTATTACTCTTCTCTTTATCCTTATAACTATTATTATTATCCTTATTACTATTATTATTATCGCTATAACTATTATTATTATCCTTACTACTATTATTATTATCGCTATGACTGTTATTATTATCCTTATTCTATTATTACTATTCCTATTACTCTTCTCTTTATCCTTATAACTATTATTATTATCCTTATTACTATTATTATTATCGCTATGACTGTTATTATTATACTTATTCTATTATTACTATCCTTATTACTATTATTATTTCCCTTATTACTATTATTATTATCATTATAACTGTTATTATGATCCTTATTACTATTATTGTTAGCACTATAACTATTATTATTATCCTTACTACTATTATTATTATCGCTATGACTGTTATTATTATCCTTATTCTATTATTACTATCCCTATTACTCTTCTCTTTATCCTTATAACTATTATTATTATCCTTATAACTATTATTATTATCCTTATTACTATTATTATTATCGCTATGACTGTTATTATTATACTTATTCTATTATTACTATCCCTATTACTCTTGTCTTTATCCTTATAACTGTTATTATTATCCTTATTACTATTATTATTATCGCTATAACTATTATTATTATCCTTACTACTATTATTATTATCGCTATGACTGTTATTATTATCCTTATTCTATTATTACTATCCCTATTACTCTTCTCTTTATCCTTATAACTATTATTATTATCCTTACAACTATTATTATTATCCTTATTACTATTATTATTATCGCTATGACTGTTATTATTATACTTATTCTATTATTACTATCCCTATTACTCTTGTCTTTATCCTTATTACTATTATTATTTCCCTTATTACTATTATTATCATCATTATAACTGTTATTATTATCCTTATTACTATTATTGTTAGCACTATAACTATTATTATTATCCTTATTTCTATTATTATTATCGCTATGACTGTTATTATTATCCTTATTCTATTATTACTATCCCTAATACTCTTCTCTTTATCCTTATAACTATTATTATTATCCTTATAACTATTATTATTATCCTTATTACTAGTATTATTATCTCTATAACTATTATTGTTATCCTCATTACTATTATTATTATCGCTATGACTGTTATTATTATCCTTATTCTATTATTACTATCCCTATTACTCTTGTCTTTATCCTTATAACTATTATTATTATCCTTATTACTATTATTATTATCGCTATAACTATTATTATTATCCTTACTACTATTATTATTATCGCTATGACTGTTATTATTATCCTTATTCTATTATTACTATCCCTATTACTCTTCTCTTTATCCTTATAACTATTATTATTATCCTTATAACTATTATTATTATCCTTATTACTATTATTATTATCGCTATGACTGTTATTATTATACTTATTCTATTATTACTATCCCTATTACTCTTGTCTTTATCCTTATTACTATTATTATTTCCCTTAATACTATTATTATCATCATTATAACTGTTATTATTATCCTTATTACTATTATTGTTAGCACTATAACTATTATTATTATCCTTATTTCTATTATTATTATCGCTATGACTGTTATTATTATCCTTACTACTATTATTATTATCGCTATGACTGTTATTATTATCCTTATTCTATTATTACTATCCCTATTACTCTTGTCTTTATCCCTATTACTATTATTATTTCCCTTATTACTATTATTATTATCATTATAACTGTTATTATGATCCTTATTACTATTATTGTTAGCACTATAACTATTATTATTATCCTTATTACTATTATTATTCGCACTATAACTATTATTATTATCCATATTACTATTATTATTATTGCTATAACTGATACTATTATCCTTATTACTATTATTATTAACACTATAGCTATTATTATTATTATCGCTATGACTGTTATTATTATCCTTATTCTATTATTACTATCCCTATTACTCTTCTCTTTATCCTTATAACTATTATTATTATCCTTATAACTATTATTATTATCCTTATTACTATTATTATTATCGCTATGACTGTTATTATTATACTTATTCTATTATTACTATCCCTATTACTCTTGTCTTTATCCTTATAACTATTATTATTATCCTTATAACTATTATTATTATCCTTATTGCTAGTATTCTTATCTCTATAACTATTATTGTTATCCTCATTACTATTATTATTATCGCTATGACTGTTATTATTATCCTTATTCTATTATTACAATCCCTATTACTATTCTCTTTATCCTTATAACTATTATTATTATCCTTATTACTATTATTATTATCGCTATAACTATTATTATTATCCTTACTACTATTATTATTATCGCTATGACTGTTATTATTATCCTTATTCTATTATTACTATTCCTATTACTCTTCTCTTTATCCTTATAACTATTATTATTATCCTTATTACTATTATTATTATCGCTATGACTGTTATTATTATACTTATTCTATTATTACTATCCCTATTACTCTTGTCTTTATCCTTATTACTATTATTATTTCCCTTATTACTATTATTATTATCATTATAACTGTTATTATGATCCTTATTACTATTATTGTTAGCACTATAACTATTATTATTATCCTTACTACTATTATTATTATCGCTATGACTGTTATTATTATCCTTATTCTATTATTACTATCCCTATTACTCTTCTCTTTATCCTTATAACTATTATTATTATCCTTACTACTATTATTATTATCGCTATGACTGTTATTATTATCCTTATTCTATTATTACTATCCCTATTACTCTTCTCTTTATCCTTATAACTATTATTATTATCCTTATAACTATTATTATTATCCTTATTACTATTATTATTATCGCTATGACTGTTATTATTATACTTATTCTATTATTACTATCCCTATTACTCTTGTCTTTATCCTTATTACTATTATTATTTCCCTTATTACTATTATTATCATCATTATAACTGTTATTATTATCCTTATTACTATTATTGTTAGCACTATAACTATTATTATTATCCTTATTACTAGTATTATTATCTCTATAACTATTATTGTTATCCTCATTACTATTATTATTATCGCTATGACTGTTATTATTATCCTTATTCTATTATTACTATCCCTATTACTCTTCCCTTTATCCTTATAACTATTATTATTATCCTTATTACTATTATTATTATCGCTATAACTATTATTATTATCCTTACTACTATTATTATTATCGCTATGACTGTTATTATTATCCTTATTCTATTATTACTATTCCTATTACTCTTCTCTTTATCCTTATAACTATTATTATTATCCTTATAACTATTATTATTATCCTTATTACTATTATTATTATCGCTATGACTGTTATTATTATACTTATTCTATTATTACTATCCCTATTACTCTTGTCTTTATCCTTATTACTATTATTATTTCCCTTATTACTATTATTATCATCATTATAACTGTTATTATTATCCTTATTACTATTATTGTTAGCACTATAACTATTATTATTATCCTTATTTCTATTATTATTATCGCTATGACTGTTATTATTATCCTTACTACTATTATTATTATCGCTATGACTGTTATTATTATCCTTATTCTATTATTACTATCCCTATTACTCTTGTCTTTATCCCTATTACTATTATTATTTCCCTTATTACTATTATTATTATCATTATAACTGTTATTATGATCCTTATTACTATTATTGTTAGCACTATAACTATTATTATTATCCTTATTACTATTGTTATTCGCACTATAACTATTATTATTATCCATATTACTATTATTATTATTGCTATAACTGATACTATTATCCTTATTACTATTATTATTAACACTATAGCTATTATTATTATTATCGCTATGACTGTTATTATTATCCTTATTCTATTATTACTATCCCTATTATTCTTGTCTCTATCCTTATAACTATTATTATTATGCTTATTACTATTATTATTCGCACTATAACTATTATTATTACCCATATTACTATTATTATTATCGCTATAACTATTATTACTAGCACTATAACTATTATTATTATCCTTATTACTATTATTATTATCGCTATGACTGTTATTATTATGCTTATTCTACTATTACTATCCCTATTACTCTTGTCTCTATCCTTATAACTATTATTATTATGCTTATTACTATTATTGTTAGCACTATAACTATTATTATTATCCTTATTTCTATTATTATTATCGCTATGGCTGTTATTATTATCCTTATTCTATTATTAGTATCCCTATTACTCTTGTCTTTATCCTGCTATTTATTATTATTTCCCTTATTACTATTATTATTATCGCTATAACTGCTATTATTATCCTTATTACTAGTATTATTAGCACTATAACTATTATGTTTATCCTTATTACTATTATTATTCGCACTATAACTATTATTATTATCCTTATTACTATTATTATTATCGCTATGACTGTTATTATTATACTTATTCTATTATTACTATCCCTATTACTCTTGTCTTTATCCTTATAACTATTATTGTTATGCTTATTACTATTATTATTAGCACTAAAACTATTATTATTATCCTTATTACTATTATTATTATCGCTATGACTGTTATTATTATCCTTATTCTATTATTACTATCCCTATTACTCTTGTCTCTATCCTTATAAATTTATTATTATGCTTATTACTATTATTATTACCACTATAACTATTATTATTATCCTTATTTCTATTATTATTATCGCAATGACTGTTATTATTATGCTTATTCTACTATTACTATCCCTATTACTCTTGTCTCTATCCTTATAACTATTATTATTATGCTTATTACTATTATTGTTAGCACTATAACTATTATTATTATCCTTATTTCTATTATTATTATCGCTATGGCTGTTATTATTATCCTTATTCTATTATTAGTATCCCTATTACTCTTGTCTTTATCCTGCTATTTATTATTATTTCCCTTATTACTATTATTATTATCGCTATAACTGCTATTATTATCCTTATTACTAGTATTATTAGCACTATGACTATTATGTTTATCCTTATTACTATTATTATTCGCACTATAACTATTATTATTATCCTTATTACTATTATTATTATCGCTATGACTGTTATTATTATACTTATTCTATTATTACTATCCCTATTACTCTTGTCTTTATCCTTATAACTATTATTGTTATGCTTATTACTATTATTATTAGCACTAAAACTATTATTATTATCCTTATTACTATTATTATTATCGCTATGACTGTTATTATTATCCTTTTTCTATTATTACTATCCCTATTACTCTTGTCTCTATCCTTATAAATTTATTATTATGCTTATTACTATTATTATTACCACTATAACTATTATTATTATCCTTATTTCTATTATTATTATCGCAATGACTGTTATTATTATACTTCTTCCATTATTACTATCCCTATTACTCTTGTCTTTATCAAGATATTTATTATTATTTCCCTTATTACTATTATTATTATCGCTATAACTGTTATTATTATCCTTATTACTAGTATTATTAGCACTATAACTATTATGGTTATCCTTATTACTATTATTATTCGCACTATAACTATTATTATTATCCTTATTACTATTATTATTATCACTATGACTGTTATTATTATACTTATTCTATTATTACTATCCCTATTACTCTTGTCTCTATCCTTATAACTATTATTATTATCCTTATTACTATTATTATTATCGCTATGACTGTTATTATTATACTTATTCTATTATTACTATCCCTATTACTCTTGTCTTTATCCCTATTACTATTATTATTTCCCTTATTACTATTATTATCATCATTATAACTGTTATTATTATCCTTATTACTATTATTGTTAGCACTATAACTATTATTATTATCCTTATTTCTATTATTATTATCGCTATGACTGTTATTATTATCCTTACTACTATTATTATTATCGCTATGACTGTTATTATTATCCTTATTCTATTATTACTATCCCTATTACTCTTGTCTTTATCCCTATTACTATTATTATTTCCCTTATTACTATTATTATTATCATTATAACTGTTATTATGATCCTTATTACTATTATTGTTAGCACTATAACTATTATTATTATCCTTATTACTATTATTATTCGCACTATAACTATTATTATTATCCATATTACTATTATTATTATTGCTATAACTGATACTATTATCCTTATTACTATTATTATTAACACTATAGCTATTATTATTATTATCGCTATGACTGTTATTATTATCCTTATTCTATTATTACTATCCCTATTATTCTTGTCTCTATCCTTATAACTATTATTATTATGCTTATTACTATTATTATTCGCACTATAACTATTATTATTATCCATATTACTATTATTATTATCGCTATAACTATTATTACTAGCACTATAACTATTATTATTATCCTTATTACTATTATTATTATCGCTATGACTGTTATTATTATGCTTATTCTACTATTACTATCCCTATTACTCTTGTCTCTATCCTTATAACAATTATTATTATGCTTATTACTATTATTGTTAGCACTATAACTATTATTATTATCCTTATTTCTATTATTATTATCGCTATGGCTGTTATTATTATCCTTATTCTATTATTAGTATCCCTATTACTCTTGTCTTTATCCTGCTATTTATTATTATGCTTATTACTATTATTATTACCACTATAACTATTATTATTATCCTTATTTCTATTATTATTATCGCAATGACTGTTATTATTATGCTTATTCTACTATTACTATCCCTATTACTCTTGTCTCTATCCTTATAACTATTATTATTATGCTTATTACTATTATTGTTAGCACTATAACTATTATTATTATCCTTATTTCTATTATTATTATCGCTATGGCTGTTATTATTATCCTTATTCTATTATTAGTATCCCTATTATTCTTGTCTCTATCCTTATAACTATTATTATTATGCTTATTACTATTATTATTCGCACTATAACTATTATTATTATCCATATTACTATTATTATTATCGCTATAACTATTATTACTAGCACTATAACTATTATTATTATCCTTATTTCTATTATTATTATCGCAATGACTGTTATTATTATGCTTATTCTACTATTACTATCCCTATTACTCTTGTCTCTATCCTTATAACTATTATTATTATGCTTATTACTATTATTGTTAGCACTATAACTATTATTATTATCCTTATTTCTATTATTATTATCGCTATGGCTGTTATTATTATCCTTATTCTATTATTAGTATCCCTATTACTCTTGTCTTTATCCTGCTATTTATTATTATTTCCCTTATTACTATTATTATTATCGCTGTAACTGCTATTATTATCCTTATTACTAGTATTATTAGCACTATGACTATTATGTTTATCCTTATTACTATTATTATTCGCACTATAACTATTATTATTATCCTTATTACTATTATTATTATCGCTATGACTGTTATTATTATACTTATTCTATTATTACTATCCCTATTACTCTTGTCTTTATCCTTATAACTATTATTGTTATGCTTATTACTATTATTATTAGCACTAAAACTATTATTATTATCCTTATTACTATTATTATTATCGCTATGACTGTTATTATTATCCTTATTCTATTATTACTATCCCTATTACTCTTGTCTCTATCCTTATAAATTTATTATTATGCTTATTACTATTATTATTACCACTATAACTATTATTATTATCCTTATTTCTATTATTATTATCGCAATGACTGTTATTATTATACTTCTTCCATTATTACTATCCCTATTACTCTTGTCTTTATCAAGATATTTATTATTATTTCCCTTATTACTATTATTATTATCGCTATAACTGCTATTATTATCCTTATTACTAGTATTATTAGCACTATAACTATTATGTTTATCCTTATTACTATTATTATTCGCACTATAACTATTATTATTATCCTTATTACTATTATTATTATCGCTATGACTGTTATTATTATACTTATTCTATTATTACTATCCCTATTACTCTTGTCTTTATCCTTATAACTATTATTGTTATGCTTATTACTATTATTATTAGCACTAAAACTATTATTATTATCCTTATTACTATTATTATTATCGCTATGACTGTTATTATTATCCTTATTCTATTATTACTATCCCTATTACTCTTGTCTCTATCCTTATAAATTTATTATTATGCTTATTACTATTATTATTACCACTATAACTATTATTATTATCCTTATTTCTATTATTATTATCGCAATGACTGTTATTATTATACTTCTTCCATTATTACTATCCCTATTACTCTTGTCTTTATCAAGATATTTATTATTATTTCCCTTATTACTATTATTATTATCGCTATAACTGTTATTATTATCCTTATTACTAGTATTATTAGCACTATAACTATTATGGTTATCCTTATTACTATTATTATTCGCACTATAACTATTATTATTATCCTTATTACTATTATTATTATCGCTATGACTGTTATTATTATACTTATTCTATTATTACTATCCCTATTACTCTTGTCTCTATCCTTATAACTATTATTATTATGCTTATTACTATTATTGTTAGCACTATAACTATTATTATTATCCTTATTTCTATTATTATTATCGCTATGACTGTTATTATTATCCTTATTCTATTATTACTATCCCTAATACTCTTCTCTTTATCCTTATAACTATTATTATTATCCTTATAACTATTATTATTATCCTTATTACTAGTATTATTATCTCTATAACTATTATTGTTATCCTCATTACTATTATTATTCGCACTATAACTATTATTATTATCCTTATTCCTATTATTATTATCGCTATGACTGTTATTATTATACTTATTCTATTATTACTATCCCTATTACTCTTGTCTTTATCCTTATTACTATTATTATTTCCCTTATTACTATTATTATTATCATTATCACTGTTATTATGATCCTTATTACTATTATTGGTAGCACTATAACTATTATTATTATCCTTACTACTATTATTATTATCGCTATGACTGTTATTATTATCCTTATTCTATTATTACTATCCCTATTACTCTTCTCTTTATCCTTATAACTATTATTATTATCCTTATAACTATTATTATTATACTTATTACTATTATTATTATCGCTATGACTGTTATTATTCTACTTATTCTATTATTACTATCCCTATTACTCTTGTCTTTATCCTTATAACTATTATTATTATCCTTATTACTATTATTATTATCGCTATAACTATTATTATTATCCTTACTACTATTATTATTATCGCTATGACTGTTATTATTATCCTTATTCTATTATTACTATCCCCATTACTCTTCTTTTTATCCTTATAACTATTATTATTATCCTTATAACTATTATTATTATCCTTATTACTATTATTATTATCGCTATGACTGTTATTATTATACTTATTCTATTATTACTATCCCTATTACTCTTGTCTTTATCCTTATTACTATTATTATTTCCCTTATTACTATTATTATCATCATTATAACTGTTATTATTATCCTTATTACTATTATTGTTAGCACTATAACTATTATTATTATCCTTATTTCTATTATTATTATCGCTACGACTGTTATTATTATCCTTATTCTATTATTACTATCCCTATTACTCTTCTCTTTATCCTTATAACTATTATTATTATCCTTATTACTATTACTATTATCGCTATAACTATTATTATTATCCTTACTACTATTATTATTATCGCTATGACTGTTATTATTATCCTTATTCTATTATTACTATCCCTATTACTCTTCTCTTTATCCTTATAACTATTATTATTATCCTTATAACTATTATTATTATCCTTATTACTATTATTATTATCGCTATGACTGTTATTATTATACTTATTCTATTATTACTATCCCTATTACTCTTGTCTTCATCCTTATAACTATTATTATTATCCTTATTACCATTATTATTATCGCTATAACTATTATTATTATCCTTATTACTATTATTATTATCGCAATGACTGTTATTATTATCCTTATTCTATTATTACTATCCCTATTACTCTTCTCTTTATCCTTATAACTATTATTATTATCCTTATTACTATTATTATTATCGCTATAACTATTATTATTATCCTCACTACTATTATTATTATCGCTATGACTGTTATTATTATCCTTATTCTATTATTACTATCCCTATTACTCTTCTCTTTATCCTTATAACTATTATTATTATGCTTATTACTATTATTGTTAGCACTATAACTATTATTATTATCCTTATTTCTATTATTATTATCGCTATGACTGTTATTATTATCCTTATTCTATTATTACTATCCCTAATACTCTTCTCTTTATCCTTATAACTATTATTATTATCCTTATTACAATTATTATTATCGCTATAACTATTATTATTATCCTTATTACTATTATTATTCGCACTATAACTATTATTATTATCCATATTACTATTATTATTATTGCTATAACTGATACTATTATCCTTATTACTATTATTATTAACACTATAGCTATTATTATTATTATCGCTATGACTGTTATTATTATCCTTATTCTATTATTACTATCCCTATTACTCTTGTCTCTATCCTTATAACTATTATTATTATGCTTATTACTATTATTATTCGCACTATAACTATTATTATTATCCTTATTACTATTATTATTATCGCTATAACTATTATTACTAGCACTATAACTATTATTATTATCCTTATTACTATTATTATTATCGCTATGACTGTTATTATTATGCTTATTCTACTATTACTATCCCTATTACTCTTGTCTCTATTCTTATAACTATTATTATTATGCTTATTACTATTATTATTATCGCTATAACTATTATTATTATCCTTACTACTATTATTATTATCGCTATGACTGTTATTATTATCCTTATTCTATTATTACTATCCCTATTACTCTTGTCTTTATCCTTATAACTATTATTATTTCCCTTATTACTATTATTATTATCCTTATTACTAGTATTATTATCTCTATAACTATTATTGTTATCCTCATTACTATTATTATTATCGCTATGACTGTTATTATTATCCTTATTCTATTATTACTATCCCTATTACTCTTCTCTTTTTCGTTATAACTATTATTATTATCCTTATTACTATTATTATTATCGCTGTAACTATTATTATTATCCTTACTACTATTATTATTATCGCTATGACTGTTATTATTATTCTTATTCTATTATTACTATCCCTATTACTCTTCTCTTTATCCTTATAACTATTATTATTATCCTTATAACTATTATTATTATCCTTATTACTATTATTATTATCGCTATGACTGTTATTATTATACTTATTCTATTATTACTATCCCTATTACTCTTGTCTTTATCCTTATTACTATTATTATTTCCCTTATTACTATTATTATTATCATTATAACTGTTATTATTATCCTTATTACTATTATTGTTAGCACTATAACTATTATTATTATCCTTATTTCTATTATTATTATCGCTATGACTGTTATTATTATCCTTATTCTATTATTACTATCCCTATTACTCTTGTCTTTATCCTTATTACTATTATTATTTCCCTTATTACTATTATTATTATCATTATAACTGTTATTATTATCCTTATTACTATTATTGTTAGCACTATAACTATTACTATTATCCTTATTTCTATTATTATTATCGCTATGACTGTTATTATTATCGTTATTCTATTATTACTATCCCTATTACTCTTCTCTTTATCCTTATAACTATTATTATTATCCTTATAACTATTATTACTATCCCTATTACTCTTGTCTTTATCCTTATTACTATTATTATTTCCCTTATTACTATTATTATCATCATTATAACTGTTATTATTATCCTTATTACTATTATTGTTAGCACTATAACTATTATTATTATCCTTATTTCTATTATTATTATCGCTATGACTGTTATTATTATCCTTATTCTATTATTACTATCCCTAATACTCTTCTCTTTATCCTTATAACTATTATTATTATCCTTATAACTATTATTATTATCCTTATTACCTGTATTATTATCTCTATAACTATTATTGTTATCCTCATTACTATTATTATTATCGCTATGACTGTTATTATTATCCTTATTCTATTATTACTATCCCTATTACTCTTCTCTTTATCCTTATAACTATTATTATTATCCTTATTACTATTATTATTATCGCTATAACTATTATTATTATCCTTACTACTATTATTATTATCGCTATGACTGTTATTATTATCCTTATTCTATTATTACTATCCCTATTACTCTTCTCTTTATCCTTATAACTATTATTATTATCCTTATAACTATTATTATTATCCTTATTACTATTATTATTATCGCTATGACTGTTATTATTATACTTATTCTATTATTACTATCCCTATTACTCTTGTCTTTATCCTTATTACTATTATTATTTCCCTTATTATTATTATTATCATCATTATAACTGTTATTATTATCCTTATTACTATTATTGTTAGCAATATAACTATTATTATTATCCTTATTTCTATAATTATTATCGCTATGCCTGTTATTATTATCCTTATTCTATTATTACTATTCCTATTACTCTTCTCTTTATCCTTATAACTATTATTATTATCCTTATTACTATTATTATTATCGCTATGACTGTTATTATTATACTTATTCTATTATTACTATCCCTATTACTCTTGTCTTTATCCTTATTACTATTATTATTATCCTTATTACTATTATTATTATCGCTATAACTATTATTATTATCCTTATTACTATTATTATTATCGCAATGACTGTTATTATTATCCTTATTCTATTATTACTATCCCTATTACTATTCTCTTTATCCTTATAACTATTATTATTATCCTTATTACTATTATTATTATCGCTATAACTATTATTATTATCCTTACTACTATTATTATTATCGCTATGACTGTTATTATTATCCTTATTCTATTATTACTATCCCTATTACTCTTCTCTTTATCCTTATAACTATTATTATTATGCTTATTACTATTATTGTTAGCACTATAACTATTATTATTATCCTTATTTCTATTATTATTATCGCTATGACTGTTATTATTATCCTTATTCTATTATTACTATCCCTATTACTGTTGTCTTTATCCTTATAACTATTATTATTATCCTTATTACTATTATTATTATCGCTATAACTATTATTATTATCCTTATTACTATTATTATTATCGCAATGACTGTTATTATTATCCATATTCTATTATTACTATCCCTATTACTCTTGTCTCTATCCTTATAACTATTATTATTATGCTTATTACTATTATTGTTAGCACTATAACTATTATTATTATCCTTATTTCTATTATTATTATCGCTATGACTGTTATTATTATCCTTATTCTATTATTACTATCCCTAATACTCTTCTCTTTATCCTTATAACTATTATTATTATCCTTATAACTATTATTACTATCCTTATTACTAGTATTATTATCTCTATAACTATTATTGTTATCCTCATTACTATTATTATTATCGCTATGACTGTTATTATTATCCTTATTCTATTATTACTATCCCTATTACTCTTGTCTTTATCCTGATATTTATTATTATTTCCCTTATTACTATTATTATTATCGCTATAACTCTTATTATTATCCTTATTACTAGTATTATTAGCACTATAACTATTATGTTTATCCTTATTACTATTATTATTCGCACTATAACTATTATTATTATCCTTATTACTATTATTATTATCGCTATGACTGTTATTATTATACTTATTCTATTATTACTATCCCTATTACTCTTGTCTCTATCCTTATAACTATTATTATTATCCTCATTACTATTATTATTATCGCTATGACTGTTATTATTATCCTTATTCTATTATTACTATCCCTATTACTCTTGTCTCTATCCTTATAACTATTATTATTATGCTTATTACTATTATTGTTAGCACTATAACTATTATTATTATCCTTATTACTATTATTATTATCGCTATAACTATTATTACTAGCACTATAACTATTATTATTATCCTTATTACTATTATTATTATCGCTATGACTGTTATTATTATGCTTATTCTACTATTACTATCCCTATTACTCTTGTCTCTATTCTTATAACTATTATTATTATGCTTATTACTATTATTATTATCGCTATAACTATTATTATTATCCTCATTACTATTATTATTATCGCTATGACTGTTATTATTATCCTTATTCTATTATTACTATCCCTATTACTCTTGTCTTTATCCTTATAACTATTATTATTTCCCTCATTACTATTATTATTATCGCTATAACTGTTATTATTATCCTTATTACTAGTATTATTAGCACTATAACTATTATGTTTATCCTTATTACTATTATTATTCGCACTATAACTATTATTATTATCCTTATTACTATTATTATTATCGCTATTACTGTTATTATTATACTTATTCTATTATTACTATCCCTATTACTCTTGTCTTTATCCTTATAACTATTATTGTTATGCTTATTACTATTATTACTAGCACTATAACTATTATTATTATCCTTATTACTATTATTATTATCGCTATGACTGTTATTATTATACTTATTCTATTATTACTATCCCTATTACTCTTGTCTCCATTCTTATAACTATTATTATTATCCTCATTACTATTATTATTATCGCTATGACTGTTAATATTATCCTTATTCTATTATTACTATCCCTATTACTCTTCTCTTTATCCTTATAACTATTATTATTATCCTTATTACAATTATTATTATCGCTATAACTATTATTATTATCCTTATTACTATTATTATTCGCACTATAACTATTATTATTAACCTCACTACTATTATTATTATCGCTATGACTGTTATTATTATCCTTATTCTATTATTACTATCCCTATTACTCTTGTCTCTATCCTTATAACTATTATTATTATGCTTATTACTATTATTATTACCACTATAACTATTATTATTACCCTTATTGCTATTATTATTATCGCTATGACTGTTATTATTATCCTTATTCTATTATTACTATCCCTAATAGTCTTCTCTTTATCCTTATTACTATTATTATTATCGCTATTACTGTTATTATTATACTTATTCTATTATTACTATCCCTATTACTCTTGTCTCTATCCTTATAAATTTATTATTATGCTTATTACTATTATTATTGCCACTATAACTATTATTATTATCCTTATTTCTATTATTATTATCGCAATGACTGTTATTATTATACTTCTTCCATTATTACTATCCCTATTACTCTTGTCTTTATCCTGATATTTATTATTATTTCCCTTATTACTATTATTATTATCGCTATAACTGTTATTATTATCCTTATTACTAGTATTATTAGCACTATAACTATTATGGTTATCCTTATTACTATTATTATTCGCACTATAACTATTATTATTATCCTTATTTCTATTATTATTATCGCTATGACTGTTATTATTATACTTATTCTATTATTACTATCCCTATTACTCTTGTCTTTATCCTTATAACTATTATTGTTATGCTTATTACTATTATTACTAGCACTATAACTATAATTATTATCCTTATTACTGTTATTATTATCGCTATGACTGTTATTATTATACTTATTCTATTATTACTATCCTTATTACTCTTGTCTCCATTCTTATAACTATTATTATTATCCTCATTACTATTATTATTATCGCTATGACTGTTAATATTATCCTTACTACTATTATTATTATCGCTATGACTGTTAATATTATCCTTATTCTATTATTACTATCCCTATTACTCTTCTCTTTATCCTTATAACTATTATTATTATCCTTATTACAATTATTATTATCGCTATAACTATTATTATTATCCTTATTACTATTATTATTCGCACTATAACTATTATTATTAACCTCACTACTATTATTATTATCGCTATGACTGTTATTATTATCCTTATTCTATTATTACTATCCCTATTACTCTTGTCTCTATCCTTATAACTATTATTATTATGCTTATTACTATTATTATTACCACTATAACTATTATTATTATCCTTATTTCTATTATTATTATCGCCATGACTGTTATTATTATACTTCTTCCATTATTACTATCCCTATTACTCTTGTCTTTATCCTGATATTTATTATTATTTCCCTTATTACTATTATTATTATCGCTATAACTGTTATTATTATCCTTATTACTAGTATTATTAGCACTATAACTATTATGTTTATCCTTACTACTATTATTATTCGCACTATAACTATTATTATTATCCTTATTACTCTTATTATTATCGCTATGACTGTTATTATTATACTTATTCTATTATTACTATCCCTATTACTCTTGTCTCTATCCTTATAACTATTATTATTATCCTCATTACTATTATTATTATCGCTATGACTGTTAGTATTATCCTTACTACTATTATTATTATCGCTATGACTGTTAATATTATCCTTATTCTATTATTACTATCCCTATTACTCTTCTCTTTATCCTTATAACTATTATTATTATCCTTATTACAATTATTATTATCGCTATAACTATTATTATTATCCTTATTACTATTATTATTCGCACTATAACTATTATTATTAACCTCACTACTATTATTATTATCGCTATGACTGTTATTATTATCCTTATTCTATTATTACTATCCCTATTACTCTTGTCTTTATCCTTATAACTAATATTATTATCCTTATTACTATTATTATTATCGCTAAAACTATTATTATTATCCTTATTACTATTATTATTATCGCAATGACTGTTATTATTATCCTTATTCTATTATTACTATCCCTATTACTCTTGTCTCTATCCTTATAACTATTATTATTATGCTTATTACTATTATTGTTAGCACTATAACTATTATTATTATCCTTATTTCTATTATTATTATCGCTATGACTGTTATTATTATCCTTTTTCTATTATTACTATCCCTAATACTCTTCTCTTTATCCTTATAACTATTATTATTATCCTTATAACTATTATTACTATCCTTATTACTAGTATTATTATCTCTATAACTATTATTGTTATCCTCATTACTATTATTATTATCGCTATGACTGTTATTATTATCCTTATTCTATTATTACTATCCCTATTACTCTTGTCTTTATCCTTATAACTATTATTGTTATGCTTATTACTATTATTATTAGCACTAAAACTATTATTATTATCCTTATTACTATTATTATTATCGCTATTACTGTTATTATTATACTTATTCTATTATTACTATCCCTATTACTCTTGTCTCTATCCTTATAAATTTATTATTATGCTTATTACTATTATTATTGCCACTATAACTATTATTATTATCCTTATTTCTATTATTATTATCGCAATGACTGTTATTATTATACTTCTTCCATTATTACTATCCCTATTACTCTTGTCTTTATCCTGATATTTATTATTATTTCCCTTATTACTATTATTATTATCGCTATAACTGTTATTATTATCCTTATTACTAGTATTATTAGCACTATAACTATTATGGTTATCCTTATTACTATTATTATTCGCACTATAACTATTATTATTATCCTTATTACTATTATTATTATCGCTATGACTGTTATTATTATACTTATTCTATTATTACTATCCCTATTACTCTTGTCTTTATCCTTATAACTATTATTGTTATGCTTATTACTATTATTACTAGCACTATAACTATTATTATTATCCTTATTACTATTATTATTATCGCTATGACTGTTATTATTATACTTATTCTATTACTACTATCCCTATTACTCTTGTCTCCATTCTTATAACTATTATTATTATCCTCATTACTATTATTATTATCGCTATGACTGTTATTATTATCCTTACTACTATTATTATTATCGCTATGCCTGTTAATATTATCCTTATTCTATTATTACTATCCCTATTACTCTTCTCTTTATCCTTATAACTATTATTATTATCCTTATTACAATTATTATTATCGCTACAACTATTATTATTATCCTTATTACTATTATTATTCGCACTATAACTATTATTATTAACCTCACTACTATTATTATTATCGCTATGACTGTTATTATTATCCTTATTCTATTATTACTATCCCTATTACTCTTGTCTCTATCCTTATAACTATTATTATTATGCTTATTACTATTATTATTACCACTATAACTATTATTATTATCCTTATTTCTATTATTATTATCGCCATGACTGTTATTATTATACTTCTTTCATTATTACTATCCCTATTACTCTTGTCTTTATCCTGATATTTATTATTATTTCCCTTATTACTATTATTATTATCGCTATAACTGTTATTATTATCCTTATTACTAGTATTATTAGCACTATAACTATTATGTTTATCCTTACTACTATTATTATTCGCACTATAACTATTATTATTACCCTTATTGCTATTATTATTATCGCTATGACTGTTATTATTATCCTTATTCTATTATTACTATCCCTAATACTCTTCTCTTTATCCTTATAACTATTATTATTATCCTTATAACTATTATTATTATCCTTATTATTAGTATTATTATCGCTATAACTATTATTATTATCCTTATTACTATTATTATTATCGCAATGACTGTTATTATTATCCTTATTCTATTATTACTATCCCTATTACTCTTGTCTCTATCCTTATAACTATTATTATTATGCTTATTACTATTATTGTTAGCACTATAACTATTATTATTATCCTTATTTCTATTATTATTATCGCTATGACTGTTATTATTATCCTTATTCTATTATTACTATCCCTAATACTCTTCTCTTTATCCTTACAACTATTATTATTATCCTTATAACTATTATTATTATCCTTATTTCTAGTATTATTATCTCTATAACTATTATTGTTATCCTCATTACTATTATTATTATCGCTATGACTGTTATTATTATCCTTATTCTATTATTACTATCCCTATTACTCTTGTCTTTATCCTGATATTTATTATTATTTCCCTTATTACTATTATTATTATCGCTATAACTCTTATTATTATCCTTATTACTAGTATTATTAGCACTATAACTATTATGTTTATCCTTATTACTATTATTATTCGCACTATAACTATTATTATTATCCTTATTACTATTATTATTATCGCTATGACTGTTATTATTATACTTATTCTATTATTACTATCCCTATTACTCTTGTCTCTATCCTTATAACTATTATTATTATCCTCATTACTATTATTATTATCGCTATGACTGTTATTATTATCCTTATTCTATTATTACTATCCCTATTACTCTTGTCTCTATCCTTATAACTATTATTATTATGCTTATTACTATTATTGTTAGCACTATAACTATTATTATTATCCTTATTACTATTATTATTATCGCTATAACTATTATTACTAGCACTATAACTATTATTATTATCCTTATTACTATTATTATTATCGCTATGACTGTTATTATTATGCTTATTCTACTATTACTATCCCTATTACTCTTGTCTCTATTCTTATAACTATTATTATTATGCTTATTACTATTATTATTATCGCTATAACTATTATTATTATCCTCATTACTATTATTATTATCGCTATGACTGTTATTATTATCCTTATTCTATTATTACTATCCCTATTACTCTTGTCTTTATCCTTATAACTATTATTATTTCCCTCATTACTATTATTATTATCGCTATAACTGTTATTATTATCCTTATTACTAGTATTATTAGCACTATAACTATTATGTTTATCCTTATTACTATTATTATTCGCACTATAACTATTATTATTATCCTTATTACTATTATTATTATCGCTATTACTGTTATTATTATACTTATTCTATTATTACTATCCCTATTACTCTTGTCTTTATCCTTATAACTATTATTGTTATGCTTATTACTATTATTACTAGCACTATAACTATTATTATTATCCTTATTACTATTATTATTATCGCTATGACTGTTATTATTATACTTATTCTATTATTACTATCCCTATTACTCTTGTCTCCATTCTTATAACTATTATTATTATCCTCATTACTATTATTATTATCGCTATGACTGTTAATATTATCCTTATTCTATTATTACTATCCCTATTACTCTTCTCTTTATCCTTATAACTATTATTATTATCCTTATTACAATTATTATTATCGCTATAACTATTATTATTATCCTTATTACTATTATTATTCGCACTATAACTATTATTATTAACCTCACTACTATTATTATTATCGCTATGACTGTTATTATTATCCTTATTCTATTATTACTATCCCTATTACTCTTGTCTCTATCCTTATAACTATTATTATTATGCTTATTACTATTATTATTACTACTATAACTATTATTATTATCCTTATTTCTATTATTATTATCGCCATGACTGTTATTATTATACTTCTTCCATTATTACTATCCCTATTAGTCTTGTCTTTATCCTGATATTTATTATTATTTCCCTTATTACTATTATTATTATCGCTATAACTGTTATTATTATTCTTATTACTAGTATTATTAGCACTATAACTATTATGTTTATCCTTACTACTATTATTATTCGCACTATAACTATTATTATTATCCTTATTACTATTATTATTATCGCTATGACTGTTATTATTATACTTATTCTATTATTACTATCCATATTACTCTTGTCTGTATCCTTATAACTATTATTGTTATGCTTATTACTATTATTATTAGCACTAAAACTATTATTATTACCCTTATTGCTATTATTATTATCGCTATGACTGTTATTATTATCCTTATTCTATTATTACTATCCCTAATAGTCTTCTCTTTATCCTTATTACTATTATTATTATCGCTATTACTGTTATTATTATACTTATTCTATTATTACTATCCCTATTACTCTTGTCTCTATCCTTATAAATTTATTATTATGCTTATTACTATTATTATTGCCACTATAACTATTATTATTATCCTTATTTCTATTATTATTATCGCAATGACTGTTATTATTATACTTCTTCCATTATTACTATCCCTATTACTCTTGTCTTTATCCTGATATTTATTATTATTTCCCTTATTACTATTATTATTATCGCTATAACTGTTATTATTATCCTTATTACTAGTATTATTAGCACTATAACTATTATGGTTATCCTTATTACTATTATTATTCGCACTATAACTATTATTATTATCCTTATTTCTATTATTATTATCGCTATGACTGTTATTATTATACTTATTCTATTATTACTATCCCTATTACTCTTGTCTTTATCCTTATAACTATTATTGTTATGCTTATTACTATTATTACTAGCACTATAACTATAATTATTATCCTTATTACTGTTATTATTATCGCTATGACTGTTATTATTATACTTATTCTATTATTACTATCCTTATTACTCTTGTCTCCATTCTTATAACTATTATTATTATCCTCATTACTATTATTATTATCGCTATGACTGTTAATATTATCCTTACTACTATTATTATTATCGCTATGACTGTTAATATTATCCTTATTCTATTATTACTATCCCTATTACTCTTCTCTTTATCCTTATAACTATTATTATTATCCTTATTACAATTATTATTATCGCTATAACTATTATTATTATCCTTATTACTATTATTATTCGCACTATAACTATTATTATTAACCTCACTACTATTATTATTATCGCTATGACTGTTATTATTATCCTTATTCTATTATTACTATCCCTATTACTCTTGTCTCTATCCTTATAACTATTATTATTATGCTTATTACTATTATTATTACCACTATAACTATTATTATTATCCTTATTTCTATTATTATTATCGCCATGACTGTTATTATTATACTTCTTCCATTATTACTATCCCTATTACTCTTGTCTTTATCCTGATATTTATTATTATTTCCCTTATTACTATTATTATTATCGCTATAACTGTTATTATTATCCTTATTACTAGTATTATTAGCACTATAACTATTATGTTTATCCTTACTACTATTATTATTCGCACTATAACTATTAGTATTATCCTTATTACTCTTATTATTATCGCTATGACTGTTATTATTATACTTATTCTATTATTACTATCCCTATTACTCTTGTCTCTATCCTTATAACTATTATTATTATCCTCATTACTATTATTATTATCGCTATGACTGTTAGTATTATCCTTACTACTATTATTATTATCGCTATGACTGTTAATATTATCCTTATTCTATTATTACTATCCCTATTACTCTTCTCTTTATCCTTATAACTATTATTATTATCCTTATTACAATTATTATTATCGCTATAACTATTATTATTATCCTTATTACTATTATTATTCGCACTATAACTATTATTATTAACCTCACTACTATTATTATTATCGCTATGACTGTTATTATTATCCTTATTCTATTATTACTATCCCTATTACTCTTGTCTTTATCCTTATAACTAATATTATTATCCTTATTACTATTATTATTATCGCTAAAACTATTATTATTATCCTTATTACTATTATTATTATCGCAATGACTGTTATTATTATCCTTATTCTATTATTACTATCCCTATTACTCTTGTCTCTATCCTTATAACTATTATTATTATGCTTATTACTATTATTGTTAGCACTATAACTATTATTATTATCCTTATTTCTATTATTATTATCGCTATGACTGTTATTATTATCCTTTTTCTATTATTACTATCCCTAATACTCTTCTCTTTATCCTTATAACTATTATTATTATCCTTATAACTATTATTACTATCCTTATTACTAGTATTATTATCTCTATAACTATTATTGTTATCCTCATTACTATTATTATTATCGCTATGACTGTTATTATTATCCTTATTCTATTATTACTATCCCTATTACTCTTGTCTTTATCCTTATAACTATTATTGTTATGCTTATTACTATTATTATTAGCACTAAAACTATTATTATTATCCTTATTACTATTATTATTATCGCTATTACTGTTATTATTATACTTATTCTATTATTACTATCCCTATTACTCTTGTCTCTATCCTTATAAATTTATTATTATGCTTATTACTATTATTATTGCCACTATAACTATTATTATTATCCTTATTTCTATTATTATTATCGCAATGACTGTTATTATTATACTTCTTCCATTATTACTATCCCTATTACTCTTGTCTTTATCCTGATATTTATTATTATTTCCCTTATTACTATTATTATTATCGCTATAACTGTTATTATTATCCTTATTACTAGTATTATTAGCACTATAACTATTATGGTTATCCTTATTACTATTATTATTCGCACTATAACTATTATTATTATCCTTATTACTATTATTATTATCGCTATGACTGTTATTATTATACTTATTCTATTATTACTATCCCTATTACTCTTGTCTTTATCCTTATAACTATTATTGTTATGCTTATTACTATTATTACTAGCACTATAACTATTATTATTATCCTTATTACTATTATTATTATCGCTATGACTGTTATTATTATACTTATTCTATTACTACTATCCCTATTACTCTTGTCTCCATTCTTATAACTATTATTATTATCCTCATTACTATTATTATTATCGCTATGACTGTTATTATTATCCTTACTACTATTATTATTATCGCTATGACTGTTAATATTATCCTTATTCTATTATTACTATCCCTATTACTCTTCTCTTTATCCTTATAACTATTATTATTATCCTTATTACAATTATTATTATCGCTACAACTATTATTATTATCCTTATTACTATTATTATTCGCACTATAACTATTATTATTAACCTCACTACTATTATTATTATCGCTATGACTGTTATTATTATCCTTATTCTATTATTACTATCCCTATTACTCTTGTCTCTATCCTTATAACTATTATTATTATGCTTATTACTATTATTATTACCACTATAACTATTATTATTATCCTTATTTCTATTATTATTATCGCCATGACTGTTATTATTATACTTCTTTCATTATTACTATCCCTATTACTCTTGTCTTTATCCTGATATTTATTATTATTTCCCTTATTACTATTATTATTATCGCTATAACTGTTATTATTATCCTTATTACTAGTATTATTAGCACTATAACTATTATGTTTATCCTTACTACTATTATTATTCGCACTATAACTATTATTATTACCCTTATTGCTATTATTATTATCGCTATGACTGTTATTATTATCCTTATTCTATTATTACTATTACTAATACTCTTCTCTTTATCCTTATAACTATTATTATTATCCTTATAACTATTATTATTATCCTTATTATTAGTATTATTATCGCTATAACTATTATTATTATCCTTATTACTATTATTATTATCGCAATGACTGTTATTATTATCCTTATTCTATTATTACTATCCCTATTACTCTTGTCTCTATCCTTATAACTATTATTATTATGCTTATTACTATTATTGTTAGCACTATAACTATTATTATTATCCTTATTTCTATTATTATTATCGCTATGACTGTTATTATTATCCTTATTCTATTATTACTATCCCTAATACTCTTCTCTTTATCCTTACAACTATTATTATTATCCTTATAACTATTATTATTATCCTTATTTCTAGTATTATTATCTCTATAACTATTATTGTTATCCTCATTACTATTATTATTATCGCTATGACTGTTATTATTATCCTTATTCTATTATTACTATCCCTATTACTCTCGTCTTTATCCTTATTACTATTATTATTTCCCTTATTACTATTATTATTATCATTATAACTGTTATTATGATCCTTATTACTATTATTGTTAGCACTATAACTATTATTATTATCCTTACTACTATTATTATTATCGCTATGACTGTTATTATTATCCTTATTCTATTATTACTATCCCTATTACTCTTCTCTTTATCCTTATAACTATTATTATTATCCTTATAACTATTATTATTATCTCTATAACTATTATTGTTATCCTCATTACTATTATTATTATCGCTATGACTGTTATTATTATCCTTATTCTATTATTACTATCCCTATTACTCTTGTCTCTATCCTTATAACTATTATTATTATCCTTATAACTATTATTATTATCCTTATTACTAGTATTATTATCTCTATAACTATTATTGTTATCCTCATTACTATTATTATTATCGCTATGACTGTTATTATTATCCTTATTCTATTATTACTATCCCTATTACTCTTGTCTCTATCCTTATAACTATTATTATTATGCTTATTACTATTATTGTTAGCACTATAACTATTATTAGTATCCTTATTTCTATTATTATTGTCGCTATGACTGTTATTATTATCCTTATTCTATTATTACTATCCCTAATACTCTTCTTTTTATCCTTATAACTATTATTATTATCCTTATTACTAGTATTATTATCTCTATAACTATTATTGTTATCCTCATTACTATTATTATTATCGCTATGACTGTTATTATTATCCTTATTCTATTATTACTATCCCTATTACTCTTGTCTCTATCCTTATAACTATTATTATTATGCTTATTACTATTATTGTTAGCACTATAACTATTATTAGTATCCTTATTTCTATTATTATTATCGCTATGACTGTTATTATTATCCTTATTCTATTATTACTATCCCTAATACTCTTCTCTTTATCCTTATAACTATTATTATTATCCTTATTACTAGTATTATTATCTCTATAACTATTATTGTTATCCTCATTACTATTATTATTATCGCTATGACTGTTATTATTATCCTTATTCTATTATTACTTTCCCTATTACTCTTGTCTCTTTCCTTATAACTATTATTATTATGCTTATTACTATTATTGTTAGCACTATAACTATTATTATTATCCTTATTTCTATTATTATTATCGCTATGGCTGTTATTATTATCCTTATTCTATTATTACTATCCCTATTACTCTTGTCTTTATCCTGATATTTATTATTATTTCCCTTATTACTATTATTATTATCGCTATAACTGTTATTATTATCCTTATTACTAGTATTATTAGCACTATGACTGTTATTATTATCCTTACTACTATTATTATTATCGCTATGACTGTTATTATTATCCTTATTCTATTATTACTATCCCTATTACTCTTCTCTTTATCCTTATAACTATTATTGTTATCCTCATTACTATTATTATTATCGCTATGACTGTTATTATTATCCTTATTCTATTATTACTTTCCCTATTACTCTTGTCTCTTTCCTTATAACTATTATTATTATGCTTATTACTATTATTGTTAGCACTATAACTATTATTATTACCCTTATTGCTATTATTATTATCGCTATGACTGTTATTATTATCCTTATTCTATTATTACTATCCCTAATACTCTTCTCTTTATCCTCATAACTATTATTATTATCCTTATAACTATTATTATTATCCTTATTACTAGTATTATTATCTCTATAACTATTATTGTTATCCTCATTACTATTATTATTATCGCTATGACTGTTATTATTATCCTTATTCTATTATTACTATCCCTATTACTCTTGTCTTTATCCTTATAACTATTATTGTTATGCTTATTACTATTATTATTAGCACTAAAACTATTATTATTATCCTTATTACTATTATTATTATCGCTATTACTGTTATTATTATACTTATTCTATTATTACTATCCCTATTACTCTTGTCTCTATCCTTATAAATTTATTATTATGCCTATTACTATTATTATTGCCACTATAACTATTATTATTATCCTTATTTCTATTATTATTATCGCAATGACTGTTATTATTATACTTCTTCCATTATTACTATCCCTATTACTCTTGTCTTTATCCTGATATTTATTATTATTTCCCTTATTACTATTATTATTATCGCTATAACTGTTATTATTATCCTTATTACTAGTATTATTAGCACTATAACTATTATGGTTATCCTTATTACTATTATTATTCGCACTATAACTATTATTATTATCCTTATTACTATTATTATTATCGCTATGACTGTTATTATTATACTTATTCTATTATTACTATCCCTATTACTCTTGTCTTTATCCTTATAACTATTATTGTTATGCTTATTACTATTATTACTAGCACTATAACTATTATTATTATCCTTATTCTATTATTACTATCCCTATTACTCTTGTCTCTATCCTTATAACTATTATTATTATGCTTATTACTATTATTGTTAGCACTATAACTATTATTAGTATCCTTATTTCTATTATTATTATCGCTATGACTGTTATTATTATCCTTATTCTATTATTACTATCCCTAATACTCTTCTCTTTATCCTTATAACTATTATTATTATCCTTATTACTAGTATTATTATCTCTATAACTATTATTGTTATCCTCATTACTATTATTATTATCGCTATGACTGTTATTATTATCCTTATTCTATTATTACTTTCCCTATTACTCTTGTCTCTTTCCTTATAACTATTATTATTATGCTTATTACTATTATTGTTAGCACTATAACTATTATTATTATCCTTATTTCTATTATTATTATCGCTATGGCTGTTATTATTATCCTTATTCTATTATTACTATCCCTATTACTCTTGTCTTTATCCTGATATTTATTATTATTTCCCTTATTACTATTATTATTATCGCTATAACTGTTATTATTATCCTTATTACTAGTATTATTAGCACTATGACTGTTATTATTATCCTTACTACTATTATTATTATCGCTATGACTGTTATTATTATCCTTATTCTATTATTACTATCCCTATTACTCTTCTCTTTATCCTTATAACTATTATTGTTATCCTCATTACTATTATTATTATCGCTATGACTGTTATTATTATCCTTATTCTATTATTACTTTCCCTATTACTCTTGTCTCTTTCCTTATAACTATTATTATTATGCTTATTACTATTATTGTTAGCACTATAACTATTATTATTACCCTTATTGCTATTATTATTATCGCTATGACTGTTATTATTATCCTTATTCTATTATTACTATCCCTAATACTCTTCTCTTTATCCTCATAACTATTATTATTATCCTTATAGCTATTATTATTATCCTTATTACTAGTATTATTATCTCTATAACTATTATTGTTATCCTCATTACTATTATTATTATCGCTATGACTGTTATTATTATCCTTATTCTATTATTACTATCCCTATTACTCTTGTCTTTATCCTTATAACTATTATTGTTATGCTTATTACTATTATTATTAGCACTAAAACTATTATTATTATCCTTATTACTATTATTATTATCGCTATTACTGTTATTATTATACTTATTCTATTATTACTATCCCTATTACTCTTGTCTCTATCCTTATAAATTTATTATTATGCTTATTACTATTATTATTGCCACTATAACTATTATTATTATCCTTATTTCTATTATTATTATCGCAATGACTGTTATTATTATACTTCTTCCATTATTACTATCCCTATTACTCTTGTCTTTATCCTGATATTTATTATTATTTCCCTTATTACTATTATTATTATCGCTATAACTGTTATTATTATCCTTATTACTAGTATTATTAGCACTATAACTATTATGGTTATCCTTATTACTATTATTATTCGCACTATAACTATTATTATTATCCTTATTACTATTATTATTATCGCTATGACTGTTATTATTATACTTATTCTATTATTACTATCCCTATTACTCTTGTCTTTATCCTTATAACTATTATTGTTATGCTTATTACTATTATTACTAGCACTATAACTATTATTATTATCCTTATTACTATTATTATTATCGCTATGACTGTTATTATTATACTTATTCTATTATTACTATCCCTATTACTCTTGTCTCCATTCTTATAACTATTATTATTATCCTCATTACTATTATTATTATCGCTATGACTGTTATTATTATCCTTACTACTATTATTATTATCGCTATGACTGTTAATATTATCCTTATTCTATTATTACTATCCCTATTACTCTTCTCTTTATCCTTATAACTATTATTATTATCCTTATTACAATTATTATTATCGCTATAACTATTATTATTATCCTTATTACTATTATTATTCGCACTATAACTATTATTATTAACCTCACTACTATTATTATTATCGCTATGACTGTTATTATTATCCTTATTCTATTATTACTATCCCTATTACTCTTGTCTCTATCCTTATAACTATTATTATTATGCTTATTATTATTATTATTACCACTATAACTATTATTATTATCCTTATTTCTATTATTATTATCGCCATGACTGTTATTATTATACTTCTTCCATTATTACTATCCCTATTACTCTTGTCTTTATCCTGATATTTATTATTATTTCCCTTATTACTATTATTATTATCGCTATAACTGTTATTATTATCCTTATTACTAGTATTATTAGCACTATAACTATTATGTTTATCCTTACTACTATTATTATTCGCACTATAACTATTATTATTACCCTTATTGCTATTATTATTATCGCTATGACTGTTATTATTATCCTTATTCTATTATTACTATCCCTAATACTCTTCTCTTTATCCTTATAACTATTATTATTATCCTTATTACTAGTATTATTATCGCTATAACTATTATTATTATCCTTATTACTATTATTATTATCGCAATGACTGTTATTATTATCCTTATTCTATTATTACTATCCCTATTACTCTTGTCTCTATCCTTATAACTATTATTATTATGCTTATTACTATTATTGTTAGCACTATAACTATTATTATTATCCTTATTTCTATTATTATTATCGCTATGACTGTTATTATTATCCTTATTCTATTATCACTATCCCTAATACTCTTCTCTTTATCCTTATAACTATTATTATTATCCTTATAACTATTATTATTATCCTTATTTCTAGTATTATTATCTCTATAACTATTATTGTTATCCTCATTACTATTATTATTATCGCTATGACTGTTATTATTATCCTTATTCTATTATTACTATCCCTATTACTCTTGTCTTTATCCTTATTACTATTATTATTTCCCTTATTACTATTATTATTATCATTATAACTGTTATTATGATCCTTATTACTATTATTGTTAGCACTATAACTATTATTATTATCCTTACTACTATTATTATTATCGCTATGACTGTTATTATTATCCTTATTCTATTATTACTATCCCTATTACTCTTCTCTTTATCCTTATAACTATTATTATTATCCTTATAACTGTTATTATTATCCTTATTACTAGTATTATTATCTCTATAACTATTATTGTTATCCTCATTACTATTATTATTATCGCTATGACTGTTATTATTATCCTTATTCTATTATTACTATCCCTATTACTCTTGTCTCTATCCTTATAACTATTATTATTATCCTTATAACTATTATTATTATCCTTATTACTAGTATTATTATCTCTATAACTATTATTGTTATCCTCATTACTATTATTATTATCGCTATGACTGTTATTATTATCCTTATTCTATTATTACTATCCCTATTACTCTTGTCTCTATCCTTATAACTATTATTATTATGCTTATTACTATTATTGTTAGCACTATAACTATTATTAGTATCCTTATTTCTATTATTATTATCGCTATGACTGTTATTATTATCCTTATTCTATTATTACTATCCCTAATACTCTTCTTTTTATCCTTATAACTATTATTATTATCCTTATTACTAGTATTATTATCTCTATAACTATTATTGTTATCCTCATTACTATTATTATTATCGCTATGACTGTTATTATTATCCTTATTCTATTATTACTATCCCTATTACTCTTGTCTCTATCCTTATAACTATTATTATTATGCTTATTACTATTATTGTTAGCACTATAACTATTATTAGTATCCTTATTTCTATTATTATTATCGCTATGACTGTTATTATTATCCTTATTCTATTATTACTATCCCTAATACTCTTCTCTTTATCCTTATAACTATTATTATTATCCTTATTACTAGTATTATTATCTCTATAACTATTATTGTTATCCTCATTACTATTATTATTATCGCTATGACTGTTATTATTATCCTTATTCTATTATTACTTTCCCTATTACTCTTGTCTCTTTCCTTATAACTATTATTATTATGCTTATTACTATTATTGTTAGCACTATAACTATTATTATTATCCTTATTTCTATTATTATTATCGCTATGGCTGTTATTATTATCCTTATTCTATTATTACTATCCCTATTACTCTTGTCTTTATCCTGATATTTATTATTATTTCCCTTATTACTATTATTATTATCGCTATAACTGTTATTATTATCCTTATTACTAGTATTATTAGCACTATGACTGTTATTATTATCCTTACTACTATTATTATTATCGCTATGACTGTTATTATTATCCTTATTCTATTATTACTATCCCTACTACTCTTCTCTTTATCCTTATAACTATTATTGTTATCCTCATTACTATTATTATTATCGCTATGACTGTTATTATTATCCTTATTCTATTATTACTTTCCCTATTACTCTTGTCTCTTTCCTTATAACTATTATTATTATGCTTATTACTATTATTGTTAGCACTATAACTATTATTATTACCCTTATTGCTATTATTATTATCGCTATGACTGTTATTATTATCCTTATTCTATTATTACTATCCCTAAAACTCTTCTCTTTATCCTCATAACTATTATTATTATCCTTATAACTATTATTATTATCCTTATTACTAGTATTATTATCTCTATAACTATTATTGTTATCCTCATTACTATTATTATTATCGCTATGACTGTTATTATTATCCTTATTCTATTATTACTATCCCTATTACTCTTGTCTCTATCCTTATAACTATTATTATTATGCTTATTACTATTATTGTTCGCACTATAACTATTATTATTATCCTTATTTCTATTATTATTATCGCTATGACTGTTATTATTATCCTTATTCTATTATTACTATCCCTAATACTCTTCTCTTTATCCTTATAACTATTATTATTATCCTTATTACTAGTATTATTATCTCTATAACTATTATTATTATCCTCATTACTATTATTATTATCGCTATGACTGTTATTATTATCCTTATTCTATTATTACTATCCCTATTACTCTTGTCTTTATCCTTATAACTATTATTGTTATGCTTATTACTATTATTATTAGCACTAAAACTATTATTATTATCCTTATTACTATTATTATTATCGCTATTACTGTTATTATTATACTTATTCTATTATTACTATCCCTATTACTCTTGTCTCTATCCTTATAACTATTATTATTATCCTCATTACTATTATTATTATCGCTATGACTGTTATTATTATCCTTATTCTATTATTACTATCCCTATTACTCTTGTCTCTATCCTTATAACTATTATTATTATGCTTATTACTATTATTATTCGCACTATAACTATTATTATTATCCTCATTACTATTATTATTATCGCTATGACTGTTATTATTATCCTTATTCTATTATTACTATCCCTATTACTCTTGTCTTTATCCTTATAACTATTATTGTTATGCTTATTACTATTATTATTAGCACTAAAACTATTATTATTATCCTTATTACTATTATTATTATCGCTATTACTGTTATTATTATACTTATTCTATTATTACTATCCCTATTACTCTTGTCTGTTTCCTTATAACTATTATTATTATGCTTATTACTATTATTGTTAGCACTATAACTATTATTATTATCCTTATTTCTATTATTATTATCGCAATGACTGTTATTATTATACTTCTTCCATTATTACTATCCCTATTACTCTTGTCTTTATCCTGATATTTATTATTATTTCCCTTATTACTATTATTATTATCGCTATGACTGTTATTATTATACTTATTCTATTATTACTATCCCTATTACTCTTGTCTCCATTCTTATAACTATTATTATTAACCTCACTACTATTATTATTATCGCTATGACTGTTATTATTATCCTTATTCTATTATTACTATCCCTATTACTCATGTCTTTATCCTTATAACTATTATTATTATCCTTATTACTATTATTATTATCGCTATAACTATTATTATTATCCTTGTTACTATTATTATTATCGCAATGACTGTTATTATTATCCTTATTCTATTATTACTATCCCTATTACTCTTGTCTCTATCCTTATAACTATTATTATTATGCTTATTACTATTATTGTTAGCACTATAACTATTATTATTATCCTTATTTCTATTATTATTATCGCAATGACTGTTATTATTATACTTCTTCCATTATTACTATCCCTATTACTCTTGTCTTTATCCTGATATTTATTATTATTTCCCTTATTACTATTATTATTATCGCTATAACTGTTATTATTATCCTTATTACTAGTATTATTAGCACTATAACTATTATGGTTATCCTTATTACTATTATTATTCGCACTATAACTATTATTATTATCCTTATTACTATTATTATTATCGCTATGACTGTTATTATTATCCTTATTCTATTATTACTATCCCTATTACTCTTGTCTCTATCCTTATAACTATTATTATTATGCTTATTACTATTATTGTTAGCACTATAACTATTATTATTATCCTTATTTCTATTATTATTATCGCTATGGCTGCTATTATTATCCTTATTCTATTATTATTGTCATTATAACTGTTATTATTATCCTTATTACTAGTATTATTATCTCTATAACTATTATTGATATCCTCATTACTATTATTATTATCGCTATGACTGTTATTATTATCCTTATTCTATTATTACTATCCCTAATACTCTTCTCTTTATCCTTATAACTATTATTATTATCCTTATTACTAGTATTATTATCTCTATAACTATTATTGTTATCCTCATTACTATTATTATTATCGCTTTGACTGTTATTATTATCCTTATTCTATTATTACTATCCCTATTACTCTTGTCTTTATCCTGATATTTATTATTATTTCCCTTATTACTATTATAATTATCGCTATAACTGTTATTATTATCCTTATTACTAGTATTATTAGCACTATAACTATTATGTTTATCCTTATTACTATTACTATTCGCACTATAACTATTATTATTATCCTTATTACTATTATTATTATCGCTATGACTGTTATTATTATACTTATTCTATTATTACTATCCCTATTACTCTTGTCTCTATCCTTATAACTATTATTATTATCCTCATTACTATTATTATTATCGCTATGACTGTTATTATTATCCTTATTCTATTATTACTATCCCTATTACTCTTGTCTCTATCCTTATAACTATTATTATTATGCTTATTACTATTATTGTTAGCACTATTACTATTATTATTATCCTTATTACTATTATTATTATCGCTATAACTATTATTACTAGCACTATAACTATTATTATTATCCTTATTACTATTATTATTATCGCTATGACTGTTATTATTATGCTTATTCTACTATTACTATCCCTATTACTCTTGTCTCTATTCTTATAACTATTATTATTATCCTTATTACTAGTATTATTATCTCTATAACTATTATTGTTATCCTCATTACTATTATTATTATCGCTATGACTGTTATTATTATCCTTATTCTATTATTACTATCCCTATTACTCTTGTCTTTATCCTGATATTTATTATTATTTCCCTTATTACTATTATTATTATCGCTATAACTGTTATTATTATCCTTATTACTAGTATTATTAGCACTATAACTATTATGTTTATCCTTATTACTATTATTATTCGCACTATAACTATTATTATTATCCTTATTACTATTATTATTATCGCTATGACTGTTATTATTATACTTATTCTATTATTACTATCCCTATTACTCTTGTCTCTATCCTTATAACTATTATTATTATCCTCATTACTATTATTATTATCGCTATGACTGTTATTATTATCCTTATTCTATTATTACTATCCCTATTACTCTTGTCTCTATCCTTATAACTATTATTATTATGCTTATTACTATTATTGTTAGCACTATAACTATTATTATTGTCCTTATTACTATTATTATTATCGCTATAACTATTATTACTAGCACTATAACTATTATTATTATCCTTATTACTATTATTATTATCGCTATGACTGTTATTATTATGCTTATTCTACTATTACTATCCCTATTACTCTTGTCTCTATTCTTATAACTATTATCATTGTGCTTATTACTATTATTATTATCGCTATAACTATTATTATTATCCTCATTACTATTATTATTATCGCTATGACTGTTATTATTATCCTTATTCTATTATTACTATCCCTATTACTCTTGTCTTTATCCTTATAACTATTATTATTATCCTTATAACTATTATTATTATCCTTATTACTAGTATTATTATCTCTATAACTATTATTGTTATCCTCATTACTATTATTATTATCGCTATGACTGTTATTATTATCCTTATTCTATTATTCCTATCCCTATTACTCTTGTCTTTATCCTTATAACTATTATTGTTATGCTTATTACTATTATTATTAGCACTAAAACTATTATTATTATCCTTATTACTATTATTATTATCGCTATTACTGTTATTATTATACTTATTCTATTATTACTATCCCTATTACTCTTGTCTCTTTCCTTATAACTATTATTATTATGCTTATTACTATTATTGTTAGCACTATAACTATTATTATTATCCTTATTTCTATTATTATTATCGCAATGACTGTTATTATTATACTTCTTCCATTATTACTATCCCTATTACTCTTGTCTTTATCCTGATATTTATTATTATTTCCCTTATTACTATTATTATTATCGCTATGACTGTTATTATTATACTTATTCTATTATTACTATCCCTATTACTCTTGTCTCCATTCTTATAACTATTATTATTAACCTCACTACTATTATTATTATCGCTATGACTGTTATTATTATCCTTATTCTATTATTACTATCCCTATTACTCATGTCTTTATCCTTATAACTATTATTATTATCCTTATTACTATTATTATTATCGCTATAACTATTATTATTATCCTTGTTACTATTATTATTATCGCAATGACTGTTATTATTATCCTTATTCTATTATTACTATCCCTATTACTCTTGTCTCTATCCTTATAACTATTATTATTATGCTTATTACTATTATTGTTAGCACTATAACTATTATTATTATCCTTATTTCTATTATTATTATCGCAATGACTGTTATTATTATACTTCTTCCATTATTACTATCCCAATTACTCTTGTCTTTATCCTGATATTTATTATTATTTCCCTTATTACTATTATTATTATCGCTATAACTGTTATTATTATCCTTATTACTAGTATTATTAGCACTATAACTATTATGGTTATCCTTATTACTATTATTATTCGCACTATAACTATTATTATTATCCTTATTACTATTATTATTATCGCTATGACTGTTATTATTATACTTATTCTATTATTACTATCCCTATTACTCTTGTCTTTATCCTTATAACTATTATTGTTATGCTTATTACTATTATTACTAGCACTATAACTATTATTATTATCCTTATTACTATTATTATTATCGCTATGACTGTTATTATTATCCTTATTCTATTATTACTATCCCTATTACTCTTGTCTTTATCCTTATAACTATTATTATTATCCTTATAACTATTATTATTATCCTTATTACTAGTATTATTATCTCTATAACTATTATTGTTATCCTCATTACTATTATTATTATCGCTATGACTGTTATTATTATCCTTATTCTATTATTACTATCCATATTACTCTTGTCTCTTTCCTTATAACTATTATTATTATGCTTATTACTATTACTGTTAGCACTATAACTATTATTATTATGCTTATTTCTATTATTATTATCGCTATGGCTGTTATTATTATCCTTATTCTATTATTACTATCCCTATTACTCTTGTCTTTATCCTTATAACTATTATTATTATCCTTATAACTATTATTATTATCCTTATTACTAGTATTATTATCTCTATAACTATTATTGTTATCCTCATTACTATTATTATTATCGCTATGACTGTTATTATTATCCTTATTCTATTATTACTATCCCTATTACTCTTGTCTCTATCCTTATAACTATTATTATTATGCTTATTACTATTATTGTTAGCACTATAACTATTATTATTATCCTTATTTCTATTATTATTATCGCTATGGCTGCTATTATTATCCTTATTCTATTATTATTGTCATTATAACTGTTATTATTATCCTTATTACTAGTATTATTATCTCTATAACTATTATTGATATCCTCATTACTATTATTATTATCGCTATGACTGTTATTATTATCCTTATTCTATTATTACTATCCCTAATACTCTTCTCTTTATCCTTATAACTATTATTATTATCCTTATTACTAGTATTATTATCTCTATAACTATTATTGTTATCCTCATTACTATTATTATTATCGCTTTGACTGTTATTATTATCCTTATTCTATTATTACTATCCCTATTACTCTTGTCTTTATCCTGATATTTATTATTATTTCCCTTATTACTATTATAATTATCGCGATAACTGTTATTATTATCCTTATTACTAGTATTATTAGCACTATAACTATTATGTTTATCCTGATTACTATTATTATTCGCACTATAACTATTATTATTATCCTTATTACTATTATTATTATCGCTATGACTGTTATTATTATACTTATTCTATTATTACTATCCCTATTACTCTTGTCTCTATCCTTATAACTATTATTATTATCCTCATTACTATTATTATTATCGCTATGACTGTTATTATTATCCTTATTCTATTATTACTATCCCTATTACTCTTGTCTCTATCCTTATAACTATTATTATTATGCTTATTACTATTATTGTTAGCACTATTACTATTATTATTATCCTTATTACTATTATTATTATCGCTATAACTATTATTACTAGCACTATAACTATTATTATTATCCTTATTACTATTATTATTATCGCTATGACTGTTATTATTATGCTTATTCTACTATTACTATCCCTATTACTCTTGTCTCTATTCTTATAACTATTATTATTATCCTTATTACTAGTATTATTATCTCTATAACTATTATTGTTATCCTCATTACTATTATTATTATCGCTATGACTGTTATTATTATCCTTATTCTATTATTACTATCCCTATTACTCTTGTCTTTATCCTGATATTTATTATTATTTCCCTTATTACTATTATTATTATCGCTATAACTGTTATTATTATCCTTATTACTAGTATTATTAGCACTATAACTATTATGTTTATCCTTATTACTATTATTATTCGCACTATAACTATTATTATTATCCTTATTACTATTATTATTATCGCTATGACTGTTATTATTATACTTATTCTATTATTACTATCCCTATTACTCTTGTCTCTATCCTTATAACTATTATTATTATCCTCATTACTATTATTATTATCGCTATGACTGTTATTATTATCCTTATTCTATTATTACTATCCCTATTACTCTTGTCTCTATCCTTATAACTATTATTATTATGCTTATTACTATTATTGTTAGCACTATAACTATTATTATTATCCTTATTACTATTATTATTATCGCTATAACTATTATTACTAGCACTATAACTATTATTATTATCCTTATTACTATTATTATTATCGCTATGACTGTTATTATTATGCTTATTCTACTATTACTATCCCTATTACTCTTGTCTCTATTCTTATAACTATTATCATTGTGCTTATTACTATTATTATTATCGCTATAACTATTATTATTATCGTCATTACTATTATTATTATCGCTATGACTGTTATTATTATCCTTATTCTATTATTACTATCCCTATTACTCTTGTCTTTATCCTTATAACTATTATTATTTCCCTTATTACTATTATTATTATCCTTATTACTAGTATTATTATCTCTATAACTATCATTGTTATCCTCATTACTATTATTATTATCGCTATGACTGTTATTATTATCCTTATTATATTATTACTATCCCTATTACTCTTGTCTCTATCCTTATAACTATTATTATTATGCTTATTACTATTATTGTTAGCACTATAACTATTATTATTATCCTTATTTCTATTATTATTATCGCTATGGCTGCTATTATTATCCTTATTCTATTATTATTGTCATTATAACTGTTATTATTATCCTTATTACTAGTATTATTATCTCTATAACTATTATTGATATCCTCATTACTATTATTATTATCGCTATGACTGTTATTATTATCCTTATTCTATTATTACTATCCCTATTACTCTTGTCTCTATCCTTATAACTATTATTATTATGCTTATTACTATTATTGTTAGCACTATAACTATTATTATTATCCTTATTTCTATTATTATTATCGCTATGACTGTTATTATTATCCTTATTCTATTATTACTATCCCTAATACTCTGCTCTTTATCCTTATAACTATTATTATTATCCTTATTACTAGTATTATTATCTCTATAACTATTATTGTTATCCTCATTACTATTATTATTATCGCTATGACTGTTATTATTATCCTTATTCTATTATTACTATCCCTATTACTCTTGTCTTTATCCTTATAACTATTATTGTTATGCTTATTACTATTATTATTAGCACTAAAACTATTATTATTATCCTTATTACTATTATTATTATCGCTATTACTGTTATTATTATACTTATTCTATTATTACTATCCCTATTACTCTTGTCTCTTTCCTTATAACTATTATTATTATGCTTATTACTATTATTGTTAGCACTATAACTATTATTATTATCCTTATTTCTATTATTATTATCGCTATGGCTGCTATTATTATCCTTATTCTATTATTATTGTCATTATAACTGTTATTATTATCCTTATTACTAGTATTATTATCTCTATAACTATTATTGATATCCTCATTACTATTATTATTATCGCTATGACTGTTATTATTATCCTTATTCTATTATTACTATCCCTAATACTCTTCTCTTTATCCTTATAACTATTATTATTATCCTTATTACTAGTATTATTATCTCTATAACTATTATTGTTATCCTCATTACTATTATTATTATCGCTTTGACTGTTATTATTATCCTTATTCTATTATTACTATCCCTATTACTCTTGTCTTTATCCTGATATTTATTATTATTTCCCTTATTACTATTATAATTATCGCTATAACTGTTATTATTATCCTTATTACTAGTATTATTAGCACTATAACTATTATGTTTATCCTTATTACTATTATTATTCGCACTATAACTATTATTATTATCCTTATTACTATTATTATTATCGCTATGACTGTTATTATTATACTTATTCTATTATTACTATCCCTATTACTCTTGTCTCTATCCTTATAACTATTATTATTATCCTCATTACTATTATTATTATCGCTATGACTGTTATTATTATCCTTATTCTATTATTACTATCCCTATTACTCTTGTCTCTATCCTTATAACTATTATTATTATGCTTATTACTATTATTGTTAGCACTATTACTATTATTATTATCCTTATTACTATTATTATTATCGCTATAACTATTATTACTAGCACTATAACTATTATTATTATCCTTATTACTATTATTATTATCGCTATGACTGTTATTATTATGCTTATTCTACTATTACTATCCCTATTACTCTTGTCTCTATTCTTATAACTATTATTATTATCCTTATTACTAGTATTATTATCTCTATAACTATTATTGTTATCCTCATTACTATTATTATTATCGCTATGACTGTTATTATTATCCTTATTCTATTATTACTATCCCTATTACTCTTGTCTTTATCCTGATATTTATTATTATTTCCCTTATTACTATTATTATTATCGCTATAACTGTTATTATTATCCTTATAACTAGTATTATTAGCACTATAACTATTATGTTTATCCTTATTACTATTATTATTCGCACTATAACTATTATTATTATCCTTATTACTATTATTATTATCGCTATGACTGTTATTATTATACTTATTCTATTATTACTATCCCTATTACTCTTGTCTCTATCCTTATAACTATTATTATTATCCTCATTACTATTATTATTATCGCTATGACTGTTATTATTATCCTTATTCTATTATTACTATCCCTATTACTCTTGTCTCTATCCTTATAACTATTATTATTATGCTTATTACTATTATTGTTAGCACTATAACTATTATTATTATCCTTATTACTATTATTATTATCGCTATAACTATTATTACTAGCACTATAACTATTATTATTATCCTTATTACTATTATTATTATCGCTATAACTGTTATTATTATGCTTATTCTACTATTACTATCCCTATTACTCTTGTCTCTATTCTTATAACTATTATCATTGTGCTTATTACTATTATTATTATCGCTATAACTATTATTATTATCCTCATTACTATTATTATTATCGCTATGACTGTTATTATTATCCTTATTCTATTATTACTATCCCTAATACTCTTCTCTTTATCCTTATAACTATTATTATTATCCTTATTACTAGTATTATTATCTCTATAACTATTATTGTTATCCTCATTACTATTATTATTATCGCTATGACTGTTATTATTATCCTTATTCTATTATTACTATCCCTATTACTCTTGTCTTTATCCTTATAACTATTATTGTTATGCTTATTACTATTATTATTAGCACTAAAACTATTATTATTATCCTTATTACTATTATTATTATCGCTATTACTGTTATTATTATACTTATTCTATTATTACTATCCCTATTACTCTTGTCTCTTTCCTTATAACTATTATTATTATGCTTATTACTATTATTGTTAGCACTATAACTATTATTATTATCCTTATTTCTATTATTATTATCGCAATGACTGTTATTATTATACTTCTTCCATTATTACTATCCCTATTACTCTTGTCTTTATCCTGATATTTATTATTATTTCCCTTATTACTATTATTATTATCGCTATGACTGTTATTATTATACTTATTCTATTATTACTATCCCTATTACTCTTGTCTCCATTCTTATAACTATTATTATTAACCTCACTACTATTATTATTATCGCTATGACTGTTATTATTATCCTTATTCTATTATTACTATCCCTATTACTCTTGTCTCTATCCTTATAACTATTATTATTATGCTTATTACTATTATTGTTAGCACTATAACTATTATTATTATCCTTATTTCTATTATTATTATCGCTATGACCGTTATTATTATCCTTATTCTATTAGTACTATCCCTAATACTCTTCTCTTTATCCTTATAACTATTATTATTATCCTTATAACTATTATTATTATCCTTATTACTAGTATTATTATCTCTATAACTATTATTGTTATCCTCATTACTATTATTATTATCGCTATGACTGTTATTATTATCCTTATTCTATTATTACTATCCCTATTACTCTTGTCTCTATCCTTATAACTATTATTATTATGCTTATTACTATTATTGTTAGCACTATAACTATTATTATTATCCTTATTTCTATTATTATTATCGCTATGACCGTTATTATTATCCTTATTCTATTAGTACTATCCCTAATACTCTTCTCTTTATCCTTATAACTATTATTATTATCCTTATAACTATTATTATTATCCTTATTACTAGTATTATTATCTCTATAACTATTATTGTTATCCTCATTACTATTATTATTATCGCTATGACTGTTATTATTATCCTTATTATATTATTACTATCCCTATTACTCTTGTCTCTATCCTTATAACTATTATTATTATGCTTATTACTATTATTGTTAGCACTATAACTATTATTATTATCCGTATTTCTATTATTATTATCGCTATGGCTGCTATTATTATCCTTATTCTATTATTATTGTCATTATAACTGTTATTATTATCCTTATTACTAGTATTATTATCTCTATAACTATTATTGATATCCTCATTACTATTATTATTATCGCTATGACTGTTATTATTATCCTTATTCTACTATTACTATCCCTATTACTCTTGTCTCTATTCTTATAACTATTATTATTGTGCTTATTACTATTATTATTATCGCTATAACTATTATTATTATCCTCATTACTATTATTATTATCGCTATGACTGTTATTATTATACTTATTCTATTATTACTATCCCTATTACTCTTGTCTTTATCCTTATAACTATTATTGTTATGCTTATTACTATTATTACTAGCACTATAACTATTATTATTATCCTTATTACTATTATTATTATCGCTATGACTGTTATTATTATACTTATTCTATTATTACTATCCCTATTACTCTTGTCTCCATTCTTATAACTATTATTATTAACCTCACTACTATTATTATTATCGCTATGACTGTTATTATTATCCTTATTCTATTATTACTATCCCTATTACTCTTGTCTTTATCCTTATAACTATTATTATTATCCTTATAACTATTATTATTATCCTTATTACTAGTATTATTATCTCTATAACTATTATTGTTATCCTCATTACTATTATTATTATCGCTATGACTGTTATTATTATCCTTATTCTATTATTACTATCCATATTACTCTTGTCTCTTTCCTTATAACTATTATTATTATGCTTATTACTATTACTGTTAGCACTATAACTATTATTATTATGCTTATTTCTATTATTATTATCGCTATGGCTGTTATTATTATCCTTATTCTATTATTACTATCCCTATTACTCTTGTCTTTATCCTTATAACTATTATTATTATCCTTATTACTAGTATTATTATCTCTATAACTATTATTGTTATCCTCATTACTATTATTATTATCGCTATGACTGTTATTATTATCCTTATTCTATTATTACTATCCCTATTACTCTTGTCTCTTTCCTTATAACTATTATTATTATGCTTATTACTATTATTGTTAGCACTATAACTATTATTATTATCCTTATTTCTATTATTATTATCGCAATGACTGTTATTATTATACTTCTTCCATTATTACTATCCCTATTACTCTTGTCTTTATCCTGATATTTATTATTATTTCCCTTATTACTATTATTATTATCGCTTTGACTGTTATTATTATCCTTACTACTATTATTATTATCGCTATGACTGTTAATATTATCCTTATTCTATTATTACTATCCCTATTACTCTTGTCTTTATCCTGATATTTATTATTATTTCCCTTATTACTATTATTATTATCGCTATAACTGTTATTATTATCCTTATTACTAGTATTATTAGCACTATAACTATTATGTTTATCCTTATTACTATTATTATTCGCACTATAACTATTATTATTATCCTTATTACTATTATTATTATCGCAATGACTGTTATTATTATCCTTATTCTATTATTACTATCCCTATTACTCTTGTCTCTATCCTTATAACTATTATTATTATGCTTATTACTATTATTGTTAGCACTATAACTATTATTATTATCCTTATTTCAATTATTATTATCGCAATGACTGTTATTATTATACTTCTTCCATTATTACTATCCCTATTACTCTTGTCTTTATCCTGATATTTATTATTATTTCCCTTATTACTATTATTATTATCGCTATAACTGTTATTATTATCCTTATTACTAGTATTATTAGCACTATAACTATTATGGTTATCCTTATTACTATTATTATTCGCACTATAACTATTATTATTATCCTTATTACTATTATTATTATCGCTATGACTGTTATTATTATACTTATTCTATTATTACTATCCCTATTACTCTTGTCTTTATCCTTATAACTATTATTGTTATGCTTATTACAATTATTACTAGCACTAGAACTATTATTATTATCCTTATTACTATTATTATTATCGCTATGACTGTTATTATTATACTTATTCTATTATTACTATCCCTATTACTCTTGTCTCCATTCTTATAACTATTATTATTAACCTCACTACTATTATTATTATCGCTATGACTGTTATTATTATCCTTATTCTACTATTACTATCCCTATTACTCTTGTCTTTATCCTTATAACTATTATTATTATCCTTATTACTATTATTATTATCGCTATAACTATTATTATTATCCTTGTTACTATTATTATTATCGCAATGACTGTTATTATTATCCTTATTCTATTATTACTATCCCTACTACTCTTGTCTCTATCCTTATAACTATTATTATTATGCTTATTACTATTATTGTTAGCACTATAACTATTATTATTATCCTTATTTCTATTATTATTATCGCAATGACTGTTATTATTATACTTCTTCCATTATTACTATCCCTATTACTCTTGTCTTTATCCTGATATTTATTATTATTTCCCTTATTACTATTATTATTATCGCTATAACTGTTATTATTATCCTTATTACTAGTATTATTAGCACTATAACTATTATGATTTATCCTTATTACTATTATTATTCGCACTATAACTATTATTATTATCCTTATTACTATTATTATTATCGCTATGACTGTTATTATTATACTTATTCTATTATTACTATCCCTATTACTCTTGTCTTTATCCTTATAACTATTATTGTTATGCTTATTACTATTATTACTAGCACTATAACTATTATTATTATCCTTATTACTATTATTATTATCGCTATGACTGTTATTATTATACTTATTCTATTATTACTATCCCTATTACTCTTGTCTCCATTCTTATAACTATTATTATTAACCTCACTACTATTATTATTATCGCTATGACTGTTATTATTATCCTTATTCTATTATTACTATCCCTATTACTCTTGTCTTTATCCTTATAACTATTATTATTATCCTTATTACTATTATTATTATCGCTATAACTATTATTATTATCCTTGTTACTATTATTATTATCGCAATGACTGTTATTATTATCCTTATTCTATTATTACTATCCCTATTACTCTTGTCTCTATCCTTATAACTATTATTATTATGCTTATTACTATTATTGTTAGCACTATAACTATTATTATTATCCTTATTTCTATTATTATTATAGCTATGACTGTTATTATTATCCTTATTCTATTATTACTATCCCTAATACTCTTCTCTTTATCCTTATAACTATTATTATTATCCTTATAACTATTATTATTATCCTTATTACTAGTATTATTATCTCTATAACTATTATTGTTATGCTTATTACTATTATTATTAGCACTAAAACTATTATTATAATCCTTATTACTATTATTATTATCGCTATTACTGTTATTATTATACTTATTCTATTATTACTATCCCTATTACTCTTGTCTCTTTCCTTATAACTATTATTATTATGCTTATTACTATTATTGTTAGCACTATAACTATTATTATTATCCTTATTTCTATTATTATTATCGCAATGACTGTTATTATTATACTTCTTCCATTATTACTATCCCTATTACTCTTGTCTTTATCCTGATATTTATTATTATTTCCCTTATTACTATTATTATTATCGCTTTGACTGTTATTATTATCCTTACTACTATTATTATTATCGCTATGACTGTTAATATTATCCTTATTCTATTATTACTATCCCTATTACTCTTGTCTTTATCCTGATATTTATTATTATTTCCCTTATTACTATTATTATTATCGCTATAACTGTTATTATTATCCTTATTACTAGTATTATTAGCACTATAACTATTATGTTTATCCTTATTACTATTATTATTCGCACTATAACTATTATTATTATCCTTATTACTATTATTATTATCGCAATGACTGTTATTATTATCCTTATTCTATTATTACTATCCCTATTACTCTTGTCTCTATCCTTATAACTATTATTATTATGCTTATTACTATTATTGTTAGCACTATAACTATTATTATTATCCTTATTTCTATTATTATTATCGCAATGACTGTTATTATTATACTTCTTCCATTATTACTATCCCTATTACTCTTGTCTTTATCCTGATATTTATTATTATTTCCCTTATTACTATTATTATTATCGCTATAACTGTTATTATTATCCTTATTACTAGTATTATTAGCACTATAACTATTATGGTTATCCTTATTACTATTATTATTCGCACTATAACTATTATTATTATCCTTATTACTATTATTATTATCGCTATGACTGTTATTATTATACTTATTCTATTATTACTATCCCTATTACTCTTGTCTTTATCCTTATAACTATTATTGTTATGCTTATTACTATTATTACTAGCACTAGAACTATTATTATTATCCTTATTACTATTATTATTATCGCTATGACTGTTATTATTATACTTATTCTATTATTACTATCCCTATTACTCTTGTCTCCATTCTTATAACTATTATTATTAACCTCACTACTATTATTATTATCGCTATGACTGTTATTATTATCCTTATTCTACTATTACTATCCCTAGTACTCTTGTCTTTATCCTTATAACTATTATTATTATCCTTATTACTATTATTATTATCGCTATAACTATTATTATTATCCTTGTTACTATTATTATTATCGCAATGACTGTTATTATTATCCTTATTCTATTATTACTATCCCTACTACTCTTGTCTCTATCCTTATAACTATTATTATTATGCTTATTACTATTATTGTTAGCACTATAACTATTATTATTATCCTTATTTCTATTATTATTATCGCAATGACTGTTATTATTATACTTCTTCCATTATTACTATCCCTATTACTCTTGTCTTTATCCTGATATTTATTATTATTTCCCTTATTACTATTATTATTATCGCTATAACTGTTATTATTATCCTTATTACTAGTATTATTAGCACTATAACTATTATGGTTATCCTTATTACTATTATTATTCGCACTATAACTATTATTATTATCCTTATTACTATTATTATTATCGCTATGACTGTTATTATTATACTTATTCTATTATTACTATCCCTATTACTCTTGTCTTTATCCTTATAACTATTATTGTTATGCTTATTACTATTATTACTAGCACTATAACTATTATTATTATCCTTATTACTATTATTATTATCGCTATGACTGTTATTATTATACTTATTCTATTATTACTATCCCTATTACTCTTGTCTCCATTCTTATAACTATTATTATTAACCTCACTACTATTATTATTATCGCTATGACTGTTATTATTATCCTTATTCTATTATTACTATCCCTATTACTCTTGTCTTTATCCTTATAACTATTATTATTATCCTTATTACTATTATTATTATCGCTATAACTATTATTATTATCCTTGTTACTATTATTATTATCGCAATGACTGTTATTATTATCCTTATTCTATTATTACTATCCCTATTACTCTTGTCTCTATCCTTATAACTATTATTATTATGCTTATTACTATTATTGTTAACACTATAACTATTATTATTATCCTTATTTCTATTATTATTATAGCTATGACTGTTATTATTATCCTTATTCTATTATTACTATCCCTAATACTCTTCTCTTTATCCTTATAACTATTATTATTATCCTTATAACTATTATTATTATCCTTATTACTAGTATTATTATCTCTATAACTATTATTGTTATGCTTATTACTATTATTATTAGCACTAAAACTATTATTATAATCCTTATTACTATTATTATTATCGCTATTACTGTTATTATTATACTTATTCTATTATTACTATCCCTATTACTCTTGTCTCTATCCTTATAAATTTATTATTATGCTTATTACTATTATTATTACCACTATAACTATTATTATTATCCTTATTTCTATTATTATTATCGCAATGACTGTTATTATTATACTTCTTCCATTATTACTAACCCTATTACTCTTGTCTTTATCCTGATATTTATTATTATTTCCCTTATTACTATTATTATTATCGCTATAACTGTTATTATTATCCTTATTACTAGTATTATTAGCACTATAACTATTATGGTTATCCTTATTACTATTATTATTCGCACTATAACTATTATTATTATCCTTATTACTATTATTGTTAGCACTATAACTATTATTATTATCCTTATTTCTATTATTATTATCGCTATGACTGTTATTATTATCCTTATTCTATTATTACTATCCCTAATACTCTTCTCTTTATCCTTATAACTATTATTATTATCCTTATAACTATTATTATTATCCTTATTACTAGTATTATTATCTCTATAACTATTATTGTTATCCTCATTACTATTATTATTATCGCTATGACTGTTATTATTATCCTTATTCTATTATTACTATCCCTATTACTCTTGTCTCTTTCCTTATAACTATTATTGTTATGCTTATTACTATTATTATTAGCACTAAAACTATTATTATTATCCTTATTACTATTATTATTATCGCTATTACTGTTATTATTATACTTATTCTATTATTACTATCCCTATTACTCTTGTCTCTATCCTTATAAATTTATTATTATGCTTATTACTATTATTATTACCACTATAACTATTATTATTATCCTTATTTCTATTATTATTATCGCAATGACTGTTATTATTATACTTCTTCCATTATTACTATCCCTATTACTCTTGTCTTTATCCTGATATTTATTATTATTTCCCTTATTACTATTATTATTATCGCTATGACTGTTATTATTATACTTATTCTATTATTACTATCCCTATTACTCTTGTCTTTATCCTTATAACTATTATTGTTATGCTTATTACTATTATTACTAGCACTATAACTATTATTATTATCCTTATTACTATTATTATTATCGCTATGACTGTTATTATTATACTTATTCTATTATTACTATCCCTATTACTCTTGTCTGCATTCTTATAACTATTATTATTAACCTCACTACTATTATTATTATCGCTATGACTGTTATTATTATCCTTATTCTATTATTACTATCCCTATTACTCTTGTCTTTATCCTTATAACTATTATTATTATCCTTATTACTATTATTATTATCGCTATAACTATTATCATTATCCTTGTTACTATTATTATTATCGCAATGACTGTTATTATTATCCTTATTCTATTATTACTATCCCTATTACTCTTGTCTCTATCCTTATAACTATTATTATTATGCTTATTACTATTATTGTTAGCACTATAACTATTATTATTACCCTTATTTCTATTATTATTATCGCTATGACTGTTATTATTATCCTTATTCTATTATTACTATCCCTAATACTCTTCTCTTTATCCTTATAACTATTATTATTATCCTTATAACTATTATTATTATCCTTATTACTAGTATTATTATCTCTATAACTATTATTGTTATCCTCATTACTATTATTATTATCGCTATGACTGTTATTATTATCCTTATTCTATTATTACTATCCCTATTACTCTTGTCTCTTTCCTTATAACTATTATTGTTATGCTTATTACTATTATTATTAGCACTAAAACTATTATTATTATCCTTATTACTATTATTATTATCGCAATGACTGTTATTATTATCCTTATTCTATTATTACTATCCCTATTACTCTTGTCTCTATCCTTATAACTATTATTATTATGCTTATTACTATTATTGTTAGCACTATAACTATTATTATTATCCTTATTTCTATTATTATTATCGCTATGACTGTTATTATTATCCTTATTCTATTATTACTATCCCTAATACTCTTCTCTTTATCCTTATAACTATTATTATTATCCTTATTACTAGTATTATTATCTCTATAACTATTATTGTTATCCTCATTACTATTATTATTATCGCTATGACTGTTATTATTATCCTTATTCTATTATTACTATCCCTATTACTCTTGTCTCTTTCCTTATAACTATTATTGTTATGCTTATTACTATTATTATTAGCACTAAAACTATTATTATTATCCTTATTACTATTATTATTATCGCTATTACTGTTATTATTATACTTATTCTATTATTACTATCCCTATTACTCTTGTCTCTATCCTTATAAATTTATTATTATGCTTATTACTATTATTATTACCACTATAACTATTATTATTATCCTTATTTCTATTATTATTATCGCAATGACTGTTATTATTATACTTCTTCCATTATTACTATCCCTATTACTCTTGTCTTTATCCTGATATTTATTATTATTTCCCTTATTACTATTATTATTATCGCTATAACTGTTATTATTATCCTTATTACTAGTATTATTAGCACTATAACTATTATGGTTATCCTTATTACTATTATTATTCGCACTGTAACTATTATTATTATCCTTATTACTATTATTATTATCGCTATGACTGTTATTATTATACTTATTCTATTATTACTATCCCTATTACTCTTGTCTTTATCCTTATAACTATTATTGTTATGCTTATTACTATTATTACTAGCACTATAACTATTATTATTATCCTTATTACTATTATTATTATCGCTATGACTGTTATTATTATACTTATTCTATTATTACTATCCCTATTACTCTTGTCTGCATTCTTATAACTATTATTATTAACCTCACTACTATTATTATTATCGCTATGACTGTTATTATTATCCTTATTCTATTATTACTATCCCTATTACTCTTGTCTTTATCCTTATAACTATTATTATTATCCTTATTACTATTATTATTATCGCTATAACTATTATCATTATCCTTGTTACTATTATTATTATCGCAATGACTGTTATTATTATCCTTATTCTATTATTACTATCCCTATTACTCTTGTCTCTATCCTTATAACTATTATTATTATGCTTATTACTATTATTGTTAGCACTATAACTATTATTATTACCCTTATTTCTATTATTATTATCGCTATGACTGTTATTATTATCCTTATTCTATTATTACTATCCCTAATACTCTTCTCTTTATCCTTATAACTATTATTATTATCCTTATAACTATTATTATTATCCTTATTACTAGTATTATTATCTCTATAACTATTATTGTTATCCTCATTACTATTATTATTATCGCTATGACTGTTATTATTATCCTTATTCTATTATTACTATCCCTATTACTCTTGTCTCTTTCCTTATAACTATTATTGTTATGCTTATTACTATTATTATTAGCACTAAAACTATTATTATTATCCTTATTACTATTATTATTATCGCTATTACTGTTATTATTATACTTATTCTATTATTACTATCCCTATTACTCTTGTCTCTATCCTTATAAATTTATTATTATGCTTATTACTATTATTATTACCACTATAACTATTATTATTATCCTTATTTCTATTATTATTATCGCTATGACTGTTATTATTATCCTTATTCTATTATTACTATCCCTATTACTCTTGTCTCTTTCCTTATAACTATTATTGTTATGCTTATTACTATTATTATTAGCACTAAAACTATTATTATTATCCTTATTACTTTTATTATTATCGCTATTACTGTTATTATTATACTTATTCTATTATTACTATCCCTATTACTCTTGTCTCTATCCTTATAAATTTATTATTATGCTTATTACTATTATTATTACCACTATAACTATTATTATTATCCTTATTTCTATTATTATTATCGCAATGACTGTTATTATTATACTTCTTCCATTATTACTATCCCTATTACTCTTGTCTTTATCCTGATATTTATTATTATTTCCCTTATTACTATTATTATTATCGCTATAACTGTTATTATTATCCTTATTACTAGTATTATTAGCACTATAACTATTATGGTTATCCTTATTACTATTATTATTCGCACTATAACTCTTATTATTATCCTTATTACTATTATTATTATCGCTATGACTGTTATTATTATACTTATTCTATTATTACTATCCCTATTACTCTTGTCTTTATCCTTATAACTATTATTGTTATGCTTATTACTATTATTACTAGCACTATAACTATTATTATTATCCTTATTACTATTATTATTATCGCTATGACTGTTATTATTATACTTATTCTATTATTACTATCCCTATTACTCTTGTCTCCATTCTTATAACTATTATTATTAACCTCACTACTATTATTATTATCGCTATGACTGTTATTATTATCCTTATTCTATTATTACTATCCCTATTACTCTTGTCTTTATCCTTATAACTATTATTATTATCCTTATTACTATTATTATTATCGCTATAACTATTATTATTATCCTTGTTACTATTATTATTATCGCAATGACTGTTATTATTATCCTTATTCTATTATTACTATCCCTATTACTCTTGTCTCTATCCTTATAACTATTATTATTATGCTTATTACTATTATTGTTAGCACTATAACTATTATTATTATCCTTATTTCTATTATTATTATAGCTATGACTGTTATTATTATCCTTATTCTATTATTACTATCCCTAATACTCTTCTCTTTATCCTTATAACTATTATTATTATCCTTATAACTATTATTATTATCCTTATTACTAGTATTATTATCTCTATAACTATTATTGTTATGCTTATTACTATTATTATTAGCACTAAAACTATTATTATAATCCTTATTACTATTATTATTATCGCTATTACTGTTATTATTATACTTATTCTATTATTACTATCCCTATTACTCTTGTCTTTATCCTGATATTTATTATTATTTCCCTTATTACTATTATTATTATCGCTATAACTGTTATTATTATCCTTATTACTAGTATTATTAGCACTATAACTATTATGGTTATCCTTATTACTATTATTATTCGCACTATAACTATTATTATTATCCTTATTACTATTATTATTATCGCTATGACTGTTATTATTATACTTATTCTATTATTACTATCCCTATTACTCTTGTCTTTATCCTTATAACTATTATTGTTATGCTTATTACTATTATTACTAGCACTATAACTATTATTATTATCCTTATTACTATTATTATTATCGCTATGACTGTTATTATTATACTTATTCTATTATTACTCTCCCTATTACTCTTGTCTCCATTCTTATAACTATTATTATTAACCTCACTACTATTATTATTATCGCTATGACTGTTATTATTATCCTTATTCTATTATTACTATCCCTATTACTCTTGTCTTTATCCTTATAACTATTATTATTATCCTTATTACTATTATTATTATCGCTATAACTATTATTATTATCCTTGTTACTATTATTATTATCGCAATGACTGTTATTATTATCCTTATTCTATTATTACTATCCCTATTACTCTTGTCTCTATCCTTATAACTATTATTATTATGCTTATTACTATTATTGTTAGCACTATAACTATTATTATTATCCTTATTTCTATTATTATTATCGCTATGACTGTTATTATTATCCTTATTCTATTATTACTATCCCTAATACTCTTCTCTTTATCCTTATAACTATTATTATTATCCTTATAACTATTATTATTATCCTTATTACTAGTATTATTATCTCTATAACTATTATTGTTATCCTCATTACTATTATTATTATCGCTATGACTGTTATTATTATCCTTATTCTATTATTACTATCCCTATTACTCTTGTCTCTTTCCTTATAACTATTATTGTTATGCTTATTACTATTATTATTAGCACTAAAACTATTATTATTATCCTTATTACTATTATTATTATCGCTATTACTGTTATTATTATACTTATTCTATTATTACTATCCCTATTACTCTTGTCTCTATCCTTATAAATTTATTATTATGCTTATTACTATTATTATTACCACTATAACTATTATTATTATCCTTATTTCTATTATTATTATCGCAATGACTGTTATTATTATACTTCTTCCATTATTACTATCCCTATTACTCTTGTCTTTATCCTGATATTTATTATTATTTCCCTTATTACTATTATTATTATCGCTATAACTGTTATTATTATCCTTATTACTAGTATTATTAGCACTATAACTTTTATGGTTATCCTTATTACTATTATTATTCGCACTATAACTATTATTATTATCCTTATTACTATTATTATTATCGCTATGACTGTTATTATTATCCTTATTCTATTATTACTATCCCTATTACTCTTGTCCTTATCCTTATAACTATTATTATTATCCTTATTACTATTATTATTATCGCTATAACTATTATTATTATCCTTGTTACTATTATTATTATCGCAATGACTGTTATTATTGTCCTTATTCTATTATTACTATCCCTAATACTCTTCTCTTTATCCTTATAACTATTATTATTATCCCTATAACTATTATTATTATCCTTATTACTATTATTATTATCGCTATAACTATTATTATTATCCTTGTTACTATTATTATTATCGCTATGACTGTTATTATTATCCTTATTCTATTATTACTATCCCTATTACTCTTGTCTCTTTCCTTATAACTATTATTGTTATGCTTATTACTATTATTACTAGCACTATAACTATTATTATTATCCTTATTACTATTATTATTATCGCTATGACTGTTATTATTATACTTATTCTATTATTACTATCCCTATTACTCTTGTCTCCATTCTTATAACTATTATTATTAACCTCACTACTATTATTATTATCGCTATGACTGTTATTATTATCCTTATTCTATTATTACTATCCCTATTACTCTTGTCTTTATCCTTATAACTATTATTATTATCCTTATTACTATTATTATTATCGCTATAACTATTATTATTATCCTTGTTACTATTATTATTATCGCAATGACTGTTATTATTATACTTATTCTATTATTACTATCCCTATTACTCTTGTCTGTATCCTTATAACTATTATTATTATGCTTATTACTATTATTATTCGCACTATAACTATTATTATTATCCTTATTACTATTATTATTATCGCTATGACTGTTATTATTATACTTATTCTATTATTACTATCCCTATTACTCTTGTCTTTATCCTTATAACTATTATTATTATCCTTATAACTATTATTATTGTCCTTATTACTATTATTATTATCGCTATGACTGTTATTATTATACTTATTCTATTATTACTATCCCTATTACTCTTGTCTTTATCCTTATAACTATTATTATTTCCCTTATTACTATTATTATTATCATTATAACTGTTATTATTATCCTTATTACTAGTATTATTATCTCTATAACTATTATTGTTATCCTCATTACTATTATTATTATCGCTATGACTGTTACTATTATCCTTATTCTATTATTACTGTCCCTATTACTCTTGTCTCTATCCTTATAACTACTATTATTATGCTTATTACTATTATTATTAGCACTAAAACTATTATTATTATCCTTATTACTATTATTATTATCGCTATGACTGTTATTATTATACTTATTCTATTATTACTATCCCTATTACTCTTGTCTCTATCCTTATAACTATTATTATTATCCTCATTACTATTATTATTATCGCTATGACTGTTATTATTATCCTTATTCTATTATTACTATCCCTATTACTCTTGTCTTTATCCTTATAACTATTATTATTATCCTTATTACTATTATTATTATCGCTATAACTATTATTATTATCCTTATTACTATTATTATTATCGCAATGACTGTTATTATTATTATTATTCTATTATTACTATCCCTATTACTCTTCTCTTTATCCTTATAACTATTATTATTATCCTTATAACTATTATTATTACCCTTATTACTATTATTATTATCGCTATAACTATTATTATTATCGCTATGACTGTTATTATTATACTTATTCTATTATTACTATCCCTATTACTCTTGTCTTTATCCTGATAATTATTATTATTTCTCTTATTACAATTATTATTATCGCTATAACTATTATTATTATCCTTATTACTATTATTATTCGCACTATAACTATTATTATTATCCTTATTACTATTATTATTATCGCTATAACTATTATTATTATCCTTATTACTATTATTACTAGTACTATAACTATTATTATTATCCTTATTACTATTATTATTATCGCTATGACTGTTATTATTATGCTTATTCTACTATTACTATCCGTATTACTCTTGTCTCTATTCTTATAACTATTATTATTATGCTTATTACTATTATTATTATCGCTATAACTATTATTATTATCCTTACTACTATTATTATTATCGCAATGACTGTTATTATTATACTTCTCCTATTATTACTATTCCTATTACTCTTGTCTTTATCCTGATATTTATTATTATTTCCCTCATTACTATTATTATTATCGCTATAACTGTTATTATTATCATTATTACTAGTATTATTAGCACTATAACTATTATGTTTATCCTTATTACTATTATTATTCGCACTATAACTATTATTATTATCCTTATTACTATTATTATTATCGCTATGACTGTTATTATTATACTTATTCTATTATTACTATCCCTATTACTCTTGTCTCTATCCTTATAACTATTATTATTATCCTCATTACTATTATTATTATCGCTATGACTGTTATTATTATCCTTATTCTATTATTACTATCCCTATTACTCTTGTCTTTATCCTTATAACTATTATTATTATCCTTATTACTATTATTATTATCGCTATAACTATTATTATTATCCTTATTCTATTATTACTATCCCTATTACTCTTGTCTTTATCCTTATAACTATTATTATTATCCTTATTACTATTATTATTATCGCTATAACTATTATTATTATCCGTATTACTATTATTATTATCGCAATGACTGTTACTATTATCCTTATTCTATTATTACTATCCCTATTACTCTTCTCTTTATCCTTATAACTATTATTATTATCCTTATAACTATTATTATGACCCTTATTACTATTATTATTATCGCTATGACTGTTATTATTATACTTATTCTATTATTACTATCCCTATTACTCTTGTCTCTATCCTTATAACTATTATTATTATCCTCATTACTATTATTATTATCGCTATGACTGTTATTATTATCCTTATTCTATTATTACTATCCCTATTACTCTTGTCTTTATCCTTATAACTATTATTATTATCCTTATTACTATTATTATTATCGCTATAACTATTATTATTATCCTTATTCTATTATTACTATCCCTATTACTCTTGTCTTTATCCTTATAACTATTATTATTATCCTTATTACTATTATTATTATCGCTATAACTATTATTATTATCCTTATTACTATTATTATTATCGCAATGACTGTTATTATTATCCTTATTCTATTATTACTATCCCTATTACTCTTCTCTTTATCCTTATAACTATTATTATTATCCTTATAACTATTATTATGACCCTTATTACTATTATTATTATCGCTATAACTATTATTATTATCGCTATGACTGTTATTATTATACTTATTCTATTAATACTATCCCTATTACTCTTGTCTTTATCCTGATAATTATTATTATTTCCCTTATTACAATTATTATTATCGCTATAACTATTATTATTATCCTTATTACTATTATTATTCGCACTATAACTATTATTATTATCCTTAATACTATTATTATTATTGCTATAACTGTTATTATTATCCTTATTACTATTATTATTAGCACTATAGCTATTATTATTATTATCGCTATGACTGTTATTATTATCCTTATTCTATTATTTATATCCCTATTACTCTTGTCTTTATCCTTATAACTATTATTATTATCCATATTACTATTATTATTATCGCTATAACTATTATTATTATCCTTACTACTATTATTATTATCGCTATGACTGTTATTATTATCCTTATTACTATTATCATTAGCACTATAGCTATTATTATTATTATCGCTATGACTGTTATTATTATCCTTATTCTATTATTACTATCCCTATTACTCTTGTCTCTATCCTTATAACTATTATTATTATTATGCTTATTACTATTATTATTCGCACTATAACTATTATTATTATCCTTATTACTATTATTATTATCGCTATAACTATTATTATTATCCTTATTACTATTATTACTAGTACTATAACTATTATTATTATCCTTATTACTATTATTATTATCGCTATGACTGTTATTATTATGCTTATTCTACTATTACTATCCGTATTACTCTTGTCTCTATTCTTATAACTATTATTATTATGCTTATTACTATTATTATTATCGCTATAACTATTATTATTATCCTTACTACTATTATTATTATCGCAATGACTGTTATTATTATACTTCTCCTATTATTACTATTCCTATTACTCTTGTCTTTATCCTGATATTTATTATTATTTCCCTCATTACTATTATTATTATCGCTATAACTGTTATTATTATCATTATTACTAGTATTATTAACACTATAACTATTATGTTTATCCTTATTACTATTATTATTCGCACTATAACTATTATTATTATCCTTATTACTATTATTATTATCGCTATGACTGTCATTATTATACTTATTCTATTATTACTATCCCTATTACTCTTGTCTTTATCCTTATAACTATTATTATTATCCATATTACTATTATTATTATCGCTATAACTATTATTATTATCCTTACTACTATTATTACTATCCCTATTACTCTTGTCTTTATCCTTATAAATATTATTATTATCCATATTACTATTATTATTATCGCTATAACTATTATTATTATCCTTACTACTATTATTATTATCGCTATGACTGTTATTATTATCCTTATTCTATTATTACTATCCCTATTACTCTTCCCTTTATCCTTATAACTATTATTATTATCCTTATAACTATTATTATTATCGCAATGACTGTTATTATTATCCTTATTCTATTATTACTATCCCTATTACTCTTCTCTTTATCCTTATAACTATTATTATTATCCTTATAACTATTATTATTACCCTTATTACTTTTATTATTATCGCTATAACTATTATTATTATCCTTACTACTATTATTATTATCGCAATGACTGTTATTATTATACTTCTCCTATTATTACTATTCCTATTACTCTTGTCTTTATCCTGATATTTATTATTATTTCCCTCATTACTATTATTATTATCGCTATAACTGTTATTATTATCATTATTACTAGTATTATTAGCACTATAACTATTATGTTTATCCTTATTACTATTATTATTCGCACTATAACTATTATTATTATCCTTATTACTATTATTATTATCGCTATGACTGTTATTATTATACTTATTCTATTATTACTATCCCTATTACTCTTGTCCTTATCCTTATAACTATTATTATTATCCATATTACTATTATTATTATCGCTATAACTATTATTATTATCCTTACTACTATTATTATTATCGCTATGACTGTTATTATTATACTTATTCTATTATTACTATCCCTATTACTCTTGTCCTTATCCTTATAACTATTATTATTATCCATATTACTATTATTATTATCGCTATAACTATTATTATTATCCTTACTACTATTATTATTATCGCTATGACTGTTATTATTATCCTTATTACTATTATCATTAGCACTATAGCTATTATTATTATTATCGCTATGACTGTTATTATTATCCTTATTCTATTATTACTATCCCTATTACTCTTGTCTCTATCCTTATAACTATTATTATTATTATGCTTATTACTATTATTATTCGCACTATAACTATTATTATTATCCTTATTACTATTATTATTATCGCTATAACTATTATTATTATCCTTATTACTATTATTACTAGTACTATAACTATTATTATTATCCTTATTACTATTATTATTATCGCTATGACTGTTATTATTATGCTTATTCTACTATTACTATCCGTATTACTCTTGTCTCTATTCTTATAACTATTATTATTATGCTTATTACTATTATTATTATCGCTATAACTATTATTATTATCCTTACTACTATTATTATTATCGCAATGACTGTTATTATTATACTTCTCCTATTATTACTATTCCTATTACTCTTGTCTTTATCCTGATATTTATTATTATTTCCCTCATTACTATTATTATTATCGCTATAACTGTTATTATTATCATTATTACTAGTATTATTAGCACTATAACTATTATGTTTATCCTTATTACTATTATTATTCGCACTATAACTATTATTATTATCCTTATTACTATTATTATTATCGCTATGACTGTTATTATTATACTTATTCTATTATTACTATCCCTATTACTCTTGTCTTTATCCTTATAACTATTATTATTATCCATATTACTATTATTATTATCGCTATAACTATTATTATTATCCTTACTACTATTATTACTATCCCTATTACTCTTGTCTTTATCCTTATAACTATTATTATTATCCATATTACTATTATTATTATCGCTATAACTATTATTATTATCCTTACTACTATTATTATTATCGCTATGACTGTTATTATTATCCTTATTCTATTATTACTATCCCTATTACTCTTCCCTTTATCCTTATAACTATTATTATTATCCTTATAACTATTATTATTATCGCAATGACTGTTATTATTATCCTTATTCTATTATTACTATCCCTATTACTCTTCTCTTTATCCTTATAACTATTATTATTATCCTTATAACTATTATTATTACCCTTATTACTTTTATTATTATCGCTATAACTATTATTATTATCCTTACTACTATTATTATTATCGCAATGACTGTTATTATTATACTTCTCCTATTATTACTATTCCTATTACTCTTGTCTTTATCCTGATATTTATTATTATTTCCCTCATTACTATTATTATTATCGCTATAACTGTTATTATTATCATTATTACTAGTATTATTAGCACTATAACTATTATGTTTATCCTTATTACTATTATTATTCGCACTATAACTATTATTATTATCCTTATTACTATTATTATTATCGCTATGACTGTTATTATTATACTTATTCTATTATTACCATCCCTATTACTCTTGTCCTTATCCTTATAACTATTATTATTATCCATATTACTATTATTATTATCGCTATAACTATTATTATTATCCTTACTACTATTATTATTACCGCTATGACTGTTATTATTATCCCTATTCTATTATTAGTATCCCTATTACTCTTCTCTTTATCCTTATAACTATTATTATTATCCTTATAACTATTATTATTGTCCTTATTACTATTATTATTATCGCTATGACTGTTATTATTATACTTATTCTATTATTACTATCCCTATTACTCTTGTCTTTATCCTTATAACTATTATTATTTCCCTTATTATTATTATTATTATCATTATAACTGTTATTATTATCCTTATTACTAGTATTATTATCTCTATAACTATTATTGTTATCCTCATTACTATTATTATTATCGCTATGACTGTTATTATTATCCTTATTCTATTATTACTATCCCTATTACTCTTGTCTCTATCCTTATAACTATTTTTATTATGCTTATTACTATTATTATTAGCACTAAAACTATTATTATTATCCTTATTACTATTATTATTATCGCTATGACTGTTATTATTATACTTATTCTATTATTACTATCCCTATTACTCTTGTCTCTATCCTTATAACTATTATTATTATCCTCATTACTATTATTATTATCGCTATGACTGTTATTATTATCCTTATTCTATTATTACTATCCCTATTACTCTTGTCTTTATCCTTATAACTATTATTATTATCCTTATTACTATTATTATTATCGCTATAACTATTATTATTATCCTTATTCTATTATTACTATCCCTACTACTCTTGTCTTTATCCTTATAACTATTATTATTATCCATATTACTATTATTATTATCGCTATAACTATTATTATTATCCTTATTACTATTATTATTATCGCAATGACTGTTATTATTATCCTTATTCTATTATTACTATCCCTATTACTCTTCTCTTTATCCTTATAACTATTATTATTATCCTTATAACTATTATTATGACCCTTATTACTATTATTATTATCGCTATGACTGTTATTATTATACTTATTCTATTATTACTATCCCTATTACTCTTGTCTCTATCCTTATAACTATTATTATTATCCTCATTACTATTATTATTATCGCTATGACTGTTATTATTATACTTATTCTATTAATACTATCCCTATTACTCTTGTCTTTATCCTGATAATTATTATTATTTCCCTTATTACAATTATTATTATCGCTATAACTATTATTATTATCCTTATTACTATTATTATTCGCACTATAACTATTATTATTATCCTTAATACTATTATTATTATTGCTATAACTGTTATTATTATCCTTATTACTATTATTATTAGCACTATAGCTATTATTATTATTATCGCTATGACTGTTATTATTATCCTTATTCTATTATTTATATCCCTATTACTCTTGTCTTTATCCTTATAACTATTATTATTATCCATATTACTATTATTATTATCGCTATAACTATTATTATTATCCTTACTACTATTATTATTATCGCTATGACTGTTATTATTATCCTTATTACTATTATCATTAGCACTATAGCTATTATTATTATTATCGCTATGACTGTTATTATTATCCTTATTCTATTATTACTATCCCTATTACTCTTGTCTCTATCCTTATAACTATTATTATTATTATGCTTATTACTATTATTATTCGCACTATAACTATTATTATTATCCTTATTACTATTATTATTATCGCTATAACTATTATTATTATCCTTATTACTATTATTACTAGTACTATAACTATTATTATTATCCTTATTACTATTATTATTATCGCTATGACTGTTATTATTATGCTTATTCTACTATTACTATCCGTATTACTCTTGTCTCTATTCTTATAACTATTATTATTATGCTTATTACTATTATTATTATCGCTATAACTATTATTATTATCCTTACTACTATTATTATTATCGCAATGACTGTTATTATTATACTTCTCCTATTATTACTATTCCTATTACTCTTGTCTTTATCCTGATATTTATTATTATTTCCCTCATTACTATTATTATTATCGCTATAACTGTTATTATTATCATTATCACTAGTATTATTAGCACTATAACTATTATGTTTATCCTTATTACTATTATTATTCGCACTATAACTATTATTATTATCCTTATTACTATTATTATTATATCTATGACTGTTATTATTATACTTATTCTATTATTACTATCCCTATTACTCTTGTCTTTATCCTTATAACTATTATTATTATCCATATTACTATTATTATTATCGCTATAACTATTATTATTATCCTTACTAATATTATTACTATCCCTATTACTCTTGTCTTTATCCTTATAACTATTATTATTATCCATATTACTATTATTATTATCGCTATAACTATTATTATTATCCTTACTACTATTATTATTATCGCTATGACTGTTATTATTATCCTTATTCTATTATTACTATCCCTATTACTCTTCCCTTTATCCTTATAACTATTATTATTATCCTTATAACTATTATTATTATCGCAATGACTGTTATTATTATCCTTATTCTATTATTACTATCCCTATTACTCTTCTCTTTATCCTTATAACTATTATTATTATCCTTATAACTATTATTATTACCCTTATTACTATTATTATTATCGCTATAACTATTATTATTATCCTTACTACTATTATTATTATCGCTATGACTGTTATTATTATGCTTATTCTACTATTACTATCCCTATTACTCTTGTCTCTATTCTTATAACTATTATTATTATGCTTATTACTATTATTATTATCGCTATAACTATTATTATTATCCTTACTACTATTATTATTATCGCAATGACTATTATTATTATACTTCTCCTATTATTACTATTCCTATTACTCTTGTCTTTATCCTGATATTTATTATTATTTCCCTCACTACTATTATCACTATCGCTATAACTGTTATTATTATCATTATTACTAGCATTATTAGCACAATAACTATTATGTTTATCCTTATTACTATTATTATTCGCACTATAACTATTATTATTATCCTTATTACTATTATTATTATCGCTATGACTGTTATTATTATACTTATTCTATTATTACTATCCCTATTACTCTTGTCTTTATCCTTATAACTATTATTATTATCCATATTACTATTATTATTATCGCTATAACTATTATTATTATCCTTATTACTATTATTATTATCGCAATGACTGTTATTATTATCCTTATTCTATTATTACTATCCCTATTACTCTTCTCTTTATCCTTATAACTATTATTATTATCCTTATAACTATTATTATGACCCTTATTACTATTATTATTATCGCTATGACTGTTATTATTATACTTATTCTATTATTACTATCCCTATTACTCTTGTCTCTATCCTTATAACTATTATTATTATCCTCATTACTATTATTATTATCGCTATGACTGTTATTATTATACTTATTCTATTAATACTATCCCTATTACTCTTGTCTTTATCCTGATAATTATTATTATTTCCCTTATTACAATTATTATTATCGCTATAACTATTATTATTATCCTTATTACTATTATTATTCGCACTATAACTATTATTATTATCCTTAATACTATTATTATTATTGCTATAACTGTTATTATTATCCTTATTACTATTATTATTAGCACTATAGCTATTATTATTATTATCGCTATGACTGTTATTATTATCCTTATTCTATTATTTATATCCCTATTACTCTTGTCTTTATCCTTATAACTATTATTATTATCCATATTACTATTATTATTATCGCTATAACTATTATTATTATCCTTACTACTATTATTATTATCGCTATGACTGTTATTATTATCCTTATTACTATTATCATTAGCACTATAGCTATTATTATTATTATCGCTATGACTGTTATTATTATCCTTATTCTATTATTACTATCCCTATTACTCTTGTCTCTATCCTTATAACTATTATTATTATTATGCTTATTACTATTATTATTCGCACTATAACTATTATTATTATCTTTATTACTATTATTATTATCGCTATAACTATTATTATTATCCTTATTACTATTATTACTAGTACTATAACTATTATTATTATCCTTATTACTATTATTATTATCGCTATGACTGTTATTATTATGCTTATTCTACTATTACTATCCGTATTACTCTTGTCTCTATTCTTATAACTATTATTATTATGCTTATTACTATTATTATTATCGCTATAACTATTATTATTATCCTTACTACTATTATTATTATCGCAATGACTGTTATTATTATACTTCTCCTATTATTACTATTCCTATTACTCTTGTCTTTATCCTGATATTTATTATTATTTCCCTCATTACTATTATTATTATCGCTATAACTGTTATTATTATCATTATCACTAGTATTATTAGCACTATAACTATTATGTTTATCCTTATTACTATTATTATTCGCACTATAACTATTATTATTATCCTTATTACTATTATTATTATATCTATGACTGTTATTATTATACTTATTCTATTATTACTATCCCTATTACTCTTGTCTTTATCCTTATAACTATTATTATTATCCATATTACTATTATTATTATCGCTATAACTATTATTATTATCCTTACTAATATTATTACTATCCCTATTACTCTTGTCTTTATCCTTATAACTATTATTATTATCCATATTACTATTATTATTATCGCTATAACTATTATTATTATCCTTACTACTATTATTATTATCGCTATGACTGTTATTATTATCCTTATTCTATTATTACTATCCCTATTACTCTTCCCTTTATCCTTATAACTATTATTATTATCCTTATAACTATTATTATTATCGCAATGACTGTTATTATTATCCTTATTCTATTATTACTATCCCTATTACTCTTCTCTTTATCCTTATAACTATTATTATTATCCTTATAACTATTATTATTACCCTTATTACTATTATTATTATCGCTATAACTATTATTATTATCCTTACTACTATTATTATTATCGCTATGACTGTTATTATTATGCTTATTCTACTATTACTATCCCTATTACTCTTGTCTCTATTCTTATAACTATTATTATTATGCTTATTACTATTATTATTATCGCTATAACTATTATTATTATCCTTACTACTATTATTATTATCGCAATGACTATTATTATTATACTTCTCCTATTATTACTATTCCTATTACTCTTGTCTTTATCCTGATATTTATTATTATTTCCCTCACTACTATTATCACTATCGCTATAACTGTTATTATTATCATTATTACTAGCATTATTAGCACAATAACTATTATGTTTATCCTTATTACTATTATTATTCGCACTATAACTATTATTATTATCCTTATTACTATTATTATTATCGCTATGACTGTTATTATTATACTTATTCTATTATTACTATCCCTATTACTCTTGTCTTTATCCTTATAACTATTATTATTATCCATATTACTATTATTATTATCGCTATAACTATTATTATTATCCTTACTACTATTATTACTATCCCTATTACTCTTGTCTTTATCCTTATAACTATTATTATTATCCATATTACTATTATTATTATCGCTATAACTATTATTATTATCCTTACTACTATTATTATTATCGCTATGACTGTTATTATTATCCTTATTCTATTATTACTATCCCTATTACTCTTCCCTTTATCCTTATAACTATTATTATTATCCTTATAACTATTATTATTATCGCAATGACTGTTATTATTATCCTTATTCTATTATTACTATCCCTATTACTCTTCTCTTTATCCTTATAACTATTATTATTATCCTTATAACTATTATTATTATCCATATTACTATTATTATTATCGCTATAACTATTATTATTATCCTTACTACTATTATTATTATCGCTATGACTGTTATTATTATCCTTATTCTATTATTACTATCCCTATTACTCTTCTCTTTATCCTTATAACTATTATTATTATCCTTATAACTATTATTATTGTCCTTATTACTATTATTATTATCGCTATGACTGTTATTATTATACTTATTCTATTATTACTATCCCTATTACTCTTGCCTTTATCCTTATAACTATTATTATTTCCCTTATTACTATTATTATTATCATTATAACTGTTATTATTATCCTTATTACTAGTATTATTATCTCTATAACTATTATTGTTATCCTCATTACTATTATTATTATCGCTATGACTGTTATTATTATACTTATTCTATTATTACTATCCCTATTACTCTTGTCTCTATCCTTATAACTATTATTATTATCCTCATTACTATTATTATTATCGCTATGACTGTTATTATTATCCTTATTCTATTATTACTATCCCTATTACTCTTGTCTTCATCCTTATAACTATTATTATTATCCTTATTACTATTATTATTATCGCAATGACTGTTATTATTATCCTTATTCTATTATTACTATCCCTATTACTCTTCTCTTTATCCTTATAACTATTATTATTATCCTTATAACTATTATTATTACCCTTATTACTATTATTATTATCGCTATAACTATTATTATTATCCTTACTACAATTATTATTATCGCTATGACTGTTATTATTATCCTTATTCTATTATTACTATCCCTATTACTCTTCTCTTTATCCTTATAACTATTATTATTATCCTTATAACTGTTATTATTATCCTTATTACTATTATTATTATACTTATTCTATTATTACTATCCCTATAACTCTTCTCTTTATCCTGATAATTATTATTATTTCCCTTATTACAATTATTATTATCGCTATAACTATTATTATTATCCTTATTACTATTATTATTCGCACTATAACTATTATTATTATCCTTATTACTATTATTATTATTGCTATAGCTGTTATTATTATCCTTATTACTATTATTATTAGCACTGTAGCTATTATTATTATTATCGCTATGACTGTTATTATTATCCTTATTCTATTATTACTATCCCTATTACTCTTGTCTCTATCCTTATAACTATTATTATTATGCTTATTACTATTATTATTCGCACTATAACTATTATTATTATGCTTATTACTATTATTATTATCGCTATAACTATTATTATTATCCTTATTACTATTATTACTAGGACTATAACTATTATTATTATCCTTATTACTATTATTATTATCGCTATGACTGTTATTATTATGCTTATTCTACTATTACTATCCCTATTACTCTTGTCTCTATTGTTATAACTATTATTATTATGCTTATTACTATTATTATTATCGCTATAACTATTATTATTTCCCTTATTACTATTATTATTATCGCTATAACTGTTATTATTATCCTTATTACTAGTATTATTAGCACTATAACTATTATGTTTATCCTTATTATTATTATTATTATCGCTATAACTATTATTATTATCCTTACTACTATTATTATTATCGCTATGACTGTTATTATTATACTTATTCTATTATTACTATCCCTATTACTCCTGTCTTTATCCTTATAACTATTATTGTTATGCTTATTACTATTATTAGTAGCACTAAAACTATTATTATTATCCTTATTACTATTATTATTATCGCTATGACTGTTATTATTATACTTATTCTATTATTACTATCCCTATTACTCTTGTCTCTATCCTTATAACTATTATTATTATCCTCATTACTATTATTATTATCGCTATGACTGTTATTATTATCCTTATTCTATTATTACTATCCCTATTACCCTTGTCTTTATTCTCATAACTATTATTATTGTCCTTATTACTATTATTATTATCGCTATAACTATTATTATTATCCTTATTACTGTTATAATTCGCACTATAACTATTATTATTATCCTTATTACTATTATTATTATTGCTATAACTGTTATTATTATCCTTATTACTATTATTATTAGCACTATAGCTATTATTATTATTATCGCTATGACTGTATTTATTATCCTTATTCTATTATTACTATCCCTATTACTCTTGTCTCTATTCTTATAACTATTATTATTATGCTTATTACTATTATTATTATCGCTATAACTATTATTATTTCCCTTATTACTATTATTATTATCGCTATAACTGTTTTTATTATCCTTATTACTATTATTATTATCGCTATGACTGTTATTATTATACTTATTCTATTATTACTATCCCTATTACTCTTCTCTCTATCCTTATAACTATTATTATTATCCTCATTACTATTATTATTATCGCTATGACTGTTATTATTATCCTTATTCTATTATTACTATCCCTATTACTCTTGTCTTTATCATCATAACTATTATTATTATCCTTATTACTATTGTTATTATCGCTATAACTATTATTATTATCCTTATTACTATTATTATTATCGCAATGACTGTTATTATTATCCTTATTCTATTATTACTATCCCTATTACTCTTCTCTTTATCCTTATAACTATTATTATTATCCTTATAACTATTATTATTACCCTTATTACTATTATTATTATCGCTATAACTATTATTATTATCCTTATAACTATTATTATTATCCTTATTACTATTATTATTATCGCTATGACTGTTATTATTATACTTATTCTATTATTACTATCCCTATTACTCTTGTCTTTATCCTGATAATTATTATTATTTCCCTTATTACTATTATTATTATCGCTATAACTATTATTATTATCCTTATTACTATTATTATTCGCACTATAACTATTATTATTATCCTTAATACTATTATTATTATTGCTATAACTGTTATTATTATCCTTATTACTATTATTATTAGCACTATAGCTATTATTATTATTATCGCTATGACTGTTATTATTATCCTTATTCTATTATTACTATCCCTATTACTCTTATCTCTATCCTTATAACTATTATTATTATGCTTATTACTATTATTATTCGCACTATAACTATTATTATTATCCTTATTACTATTATTATTATCGCTATAACTATTATTATTATCCTTATTACTATTATTATTATCGCTATGACTGTTATTATTATGCTTATTCTACTATTACTATCCCTATTACTCTTGTCTCTATTCTTATAACTATTATTATTATGCTTATTACTATTATTATTATCGCTATAACTATTATTATTATCCTTACTACTATTATTATTATCGCAATGACTGTTATTATTATCCTTATTCTATTATTACTATCCCTATTACTCTTGTCTCTATCCTTATAACTATTATTATTATGCTTATTACTATTATTATTCGCACTATAACTATTATTATTATCCTTATTACTATTATTATTATCCTTATTACTATTATTATTATCGCTATGACTGTTATTATTATCTTTATTCTATTATTACTATCCCTATTACTCTTGTCTTTATCCTTATAACTATTATTACTATCCTTATTACTATTATTATTATCGCTATAACTGTTATTATTATCATTATTACTCTTATAACTATTCTTATTACTATTATTATTATCCCTATTCCTCTTGTCTTTATCGTTATAACTACTATTATTATCGCTATAACTGTTATTATTAGCTTTATACTATTATTACTATCCCTATTCCTCTTGTCTTTATAATTATAACTACCATTATTATCCTTATTACTATTATTGTTATCGCTATACCTGTTATTATTATCATTATTACTGTTATTACTATTCTTATTCCTATTATTATTATCCCAATTCCTCTTGTCTTTATCCTTATAACTATTATTATTATCCTTATTACTATTATTATTATCGCTATAATTGTTATTATTATTCGTATTACTATTATTATTATCCCTGTTCCTCTTGTCTTTATCCTTATAAATTTTATTATTATCCTTATTACCATTATTATTATCTCTATAACTGTTCTTATTATACACATTACTATTATTATTATCGCTATAACTGTTATTATCATCATTCTTACTGTTATTATTATCGCTATAACTGTTATTATTATCTTTATTCTATTATTACTATCCCTATTACTCTTGTCTTTATCCTTATAACTACCATTATTATCCTTATTACTATTATTATTATCGCTATAAATGTTATTATTGTCATTATTACTGTTATTACTATTCTTATTACTATTATTATTATCCTTATTCCTCTTGTCTTTGTCCTTTTATATATTATTACTATCCTTTTTACTATTATTATTATCGCTATAACTGTTATTCCTATTACTATTATTATTATCCCTATTCCTCTTGTCTTTATCGTTATAACTACTATTATTATCGCTATAACTGTTATTATTATCTTTATTCTATTATTACTATCCCTATTCCTCTTGTCTTTATAATTATAACTACCATTATTATCCTTATTACTATTATTATTATCGCTATAACTGTTATTATTATCCTTATTACTGTTATTGTTATCGCTATAACTGTTATTATTATCCTTATTCTATTATTACTATCCCTATTCCTCTTGTCTTTATCCTTATAACTATTATTATTATCGCTATAACTGTTATTATCATCATTCTTACTGTTATTATTATCGCTATAACTGTTATTATTATCTTTATTCTATTATTACTATCCCTATTCGTCTTGTCTTTATCCTTATAACTATTATTATTATCCTTATTACTATTATTATTATCGCTATAATTGTTATTATTATTCGTATTACTATTATTATTATCCCTGTTCCTCTTGTCTTTATCCTTATAAATTTTATTATTATCCTTATTACCATTATTACTATCGCTATAAATGTTATTATTATCCTTATTCTATTATCACTATCCCTATTACTCTTGTCTTTATCCTCATAACTATTATTATTATCCTTATTCTATTATTACTATCCCTATTCCTCTTGTCTTTATCCTTATAACTACCATTATTATCCTTATTACTATTATTATTATCGCTTTAACTGTTATTATTATCATTATTACTGTTATTACTATTCTTATTACTATTATTATTATCCCTATTCCTCTTGTCTTTATCCTTGTAAATATTATTATTATCCTTTTTACTATTATTATTATCGCTATAACTGTTACTATCATCATTCTTACTGTTATTATTATCGCTATAACTGTTATTATTATCTTTATTCTATTATTACTATCCCTATTCCTCTTGTCTTTAACCTTATAACTATTATTATTATCCTTATTACTATTATTATTATCGCTATTACTGTTATTATTATCATTCTTACTGTTATTATTATCCTTATTCTATTGTTACTATCCGTATTACTCTTGCCTTTGTCCTTATAACTTTTATTATTATCCTTATTACCATTATTATTATCTCTATAACTGTTATTATTATTCTTATTACTATTATTATTATCGGTATAACTGTTATTATTATTCCTATTACTATTATTATTATCCATATACCTCTTGTCTTTATCGTTATAACTATTATTATTATCCTTATTACTATTATTATTATCGCTATAACTGTTATTATCATCATTCTTACTGTTATAACTATTCTTATTACTATTATTATTATCCCTCTTCCTCTTGTCTTTATCCTTTTAAATATTATTATTGTCCTTTTTACTATTATTATTATCGCTATAACTGTTATTCCTATTACTATTATTATTATCCCTATTCCTCTTGTCTTTATCAGTTATAACTACTATTATTATCGCTCTAACTGTTATTATTAGCTTTATTCTATTATTACTATCCCTATTCCTCTTGTCTTTATAATTATAACTACCATTATTATCCTTATTACTATTATTGTTATCGCTATAACTGTTATTATTATTCTTGTTACTATTATTAATATCGCTATAACTGTTATTATTATCCTTATTCTATTATCACTATCCCTATTACTCTTGTCTTTATCCTCATAACTATTATTATCATCCTTATTACTATTATAATTATAGCTATAATTGTTCTTATTATACATAATACTATTATTATTATCGCTATAACTGTTATTATTATTCTTGTTACTATTATTAATATCGCTATAACTGTTACTATTATCCTCATTCTATTATCACTATCCCTATTACTCTTGTCTTTATCCTCATAACTATTATTATCATCCTTATTACTATTATAATTATCGCTATAATTGTTCTTATTATACATAATACTATTATTATTATCGCTATAACTGTTATTATTATTCCTATTACTATTATTATTATCCCTATTCCTCTTGTCTTTAATCTTATAACGATTATTATTATCCTTATTACTATTATTATTATCGCTATAACTGTTATTATTATCCTTGTTCTATTATTACTATCCCTATTCCTCTTGTCTTTATAATTATAACTACCATTATTATCCTTATTACTATTATTGTTATCGCTATAACTGTTATTATTATCATTATTACTGTTATTATTATTCCTATTACTATTACTATTATCTCTATTCCTCTTGTCTTTATCCTTATAACGAGTATTATTATCCTTATGACTATTATTATTATCGCCATAATTGTTATTATTATTCGTATTACTATTATTATTATCCCTGTTCCTCTTGTCTTTATCCTTATAAATTTTATTATTATCCTTATTACCATTATTATTATCTCTATAACTGTTCTTATTACACATATTACAATTATTATTATCGCTATAACTATTATTATTATTCCTATTACTATTATTATTATCGCTATAACTGTTATTATTATCCTTATTACTATTATTATTATCGCTATAACTGTTATTATTATCCTTATTCTATTATTACTATCCCTATTCCTCTTGTCTTTATCCTTATAAATTTTATTATTATCCTTATTCTATTATCACTATCCCTATTACTCTTGTCTTTATCCTCATAACTATTATTATCATCCTTATTACTACTATAATTATCGCTATAATTGTTCTTATTATACATAATACTATTATTATTATCGCTATAACTGTTATTATTATTCCTATTACTATTACTATTATCCCTGTTCCTCTTGTATTTATCCTTATAACGATTATTATTATCCTTATTACTATTATTATTATCGCTATAATTGTTATTATTATTCGTATTACTATTATTATTATCCCTGTTCCTCTTGTCTTTATCCTTATAAATTTTATTATTATCCTTATTACCATTATTACTATCGCTATAAATGTTATTATTATCCTTATTCTATTATTACTATCCCTATTCCTCTTGTCTTTATCCTTATAACTACCATTATTATCCTTATTACTATTATTATTATCGCTATAACTGTTATTATTGTCATTATTACTGTTATTACTATTCTTATTACTATTATTATTATCCTTATTCCTCTTGTCTTTATCCTTTTATATATTATTACTATCCTTTTTACTATTATTATTATCGCTATAACTGTTATTCCTATTACTATTATTATTATCCCTATTCCTCTTGTCTTTATCGTTATAACTACTATTATTATCGCTATAACTGTTATTATTATCTTTATTCTATTATTACTATCCCTATTCCTCTTGTCATTATAATTATAACTACCATTATTATCCTTATTACTATTATTATTATCGCTATAACTGTTATTATTATCCTTATTACTGTTATTATTATCGCTATAACTGTTATTATTATCCTTATTCTATTATTACTATCCCTATTCCTCTTGTCTTTATCCTTATAACTATTATTATTATCGCTATAATTGTTATTATTATTCGTATTACTATTATTATTATCCCCGTTCCTCTTGTCTTTATCCTTATAACTATTATTATTATCCTTATTACTATTATTATTATTCCTATAACTGTTATTATTATCCTTATTGTATTATTACTATCCCTATTCCTCTTGTCTTTATCCTTATAACTACCATTATTATCCTTATTACAATTATTATTATCGCAATAACTGTTATTATTATCATTATTACTTATATTACTATTCTTATTACTATTATTATTATCCCTGTTCCTCTTGTCTTTATCCTTGTAAATATTATTATTATCCTTTTTACTATTATTATTATCGCTATAATTGTTATTATTATTCGTATTACTATTATTATTATCCCTGTTCCTCTTGTCTTTATCCTTATAAATTTTATTATTATCCTTATTACCATTATTATTATCTTTATAACTGTTCTTATTATACATATTACTATTATTATTATCGCTATAACTGTTATTATTATTACTATTACTATTATTATTAGCCCTATTCGTCTTGTCTTTATGCTTATAACTATTATTATTAACATTATTACTATTATTATTATCGCTATAACTGTTATTATCATCATTCTTACTGTTATTATTATCGCTATAACTGTTATTATTATCTTTATTCTATTATTACTATCCCTATTCCTCTTGTCATTATCCTTATAAATTTTATTATTATCCTTATTACCATTATTATTATCTCTATAACTGTTATTATTATCCTTATCTATTATCACTCTCCCTATTACTCTTGTCTGTATCCTCATAACTATTATTATTATCCTTATTCTATTATTACTATCCCTATTCCTCTTGTCTTTATCCTTATAACTACCATAATTATCCTTATTACTATTATTATTATCGCTATAACTGTTATTATTATCATTATTACTGTTATTACTATTCTTATTACTATTACTATTATCCCTATTCCTCTTGTCTTTATCCTTATAACTATTATTATTATCCTTATTACCATTATTATTATCTCTATAACTGTTCTTATTATACATATTACTATTATTATTATCGCTATAACTGTTATTATTATTACTATTACTATTATTATTAGCCCTATTCCTCTTGTCTTTATCCTTATAACTATTATTATTATCCTTATTACTATTATTATTATCGCTATAACTGTCATTATCATCATTCTTACTGTTATTATTATCGCTATAACTGTTATTATTATTCGTATTACTATTATTATTATCCCTGTTACTCTTGTCTTTATCCTTATAAATTTTATTATTATCCTTGTTACCATTATTATTATCTCTATAACTGTTATTATTAGTCTTACTACTATTATTATAATCGGTATAACTGTTATTATTATCATTATTACTGTTATAACTATTCTTATTACTATTATTATTATCCCTATTCCTCTTGTCTTTATCCTTTTAAATATTATTATTATCCTTTTTACTATTATTATTATCGCTATAACTGTTATTCCTATTACTATTATTATTATCCCTATTCCTCTTGTCTTTATCCTTATAAATTTTATTATTATCCTTTTTACTATTATTATTATCGCTATAACTGTTATTCCTATTACTATTATTATTATCCCTATTCCTCTTGTCTTTATCGTTATAACTATTATTATTATCGCTATAACTGTTATTATTAGCTTTATTCTATTATTACTATCCCTATTCCTCTTGTCTTTATAATTATAACTACCATTATTATCCTTATCACTATTATTGTTATCGCTATAACTGATATTATTATCATTATTACTGTTATTACTATTCTTATTACTATTATTATCATCCCTATTCCTCTTGTCTTTATCCTTATAACTATTATTATTATCCTTATTACTATTATTATTATCGCTATAATTGTTATTATTATTCGTATTACTATTGTTATTATCCCTGTTCCTCTTGTCTTTATCCTTATAAATTTTATTATTATCCTTATTACCATTATTATTATCTCTATAACTGTTCTTATTATACATATTACTATTATTATTATCGCTATAACTGTTATTATCATCATTCTTACTGTTATTATTATCGCTATAACTGTTATTATTATCTTTAATCTATTATTACTATCCCTATTACTCTTGTCTTTATCCTTATAACTATTATTATTATTCTTATTACTATTATTATTATCGCTATAATTGTTATTATTATTCGTATTACTATTATTATTATCCCTGTTACTCTTGTCTTTATCCTTATAAATTTTATTATTGTCCTTGTTACCATTATTATTATCTCTATAACTGTTATTATTAGTCTTATTACTATTATTATTATCGGTATAACTGTTATTATTATTCCTATTGCTATTATTATTATCCCTATTCCTCTTGTCTTTATCCTTATAACTATTATTATTATCCTTATTACTATTATTATTATCGCCATAACTGTTATTATTATCCTTATTACTATTATTATTATCGCTATAACTGTTATTATTATCCTTATTCTATTATTACTATCCCTATTCCTCTTGTCTTTATCCTTGTAAATATTATTATTATCCTTTTTACTATTATTATTATCGCTATAACTGTTATTATTATCTTTATTCTATTATTACTATCCCTATTCCTCTTGTATTTATCCTTATAACTATTATTATTATCCTTATTACTATTATTATTATCGCTATAATTGTTATTATTATTCGTATTCCTATTATTATTATCCCTGTTCCTCTTGTCTTTATCCTTATAAATTTTATTATTATCCTTATTACCATTATTATTATCTCTATAACTGTTCTTATTATACATATTACTATTATTATTATCGCTATAACTGTTATTATTATTACTATTACTATTATTATTAGCCCTATTCCTCTTGTCTTTATCCTTATAACTATTATTATTATCCTTATTACTATCATTATTATCGCTATAACTGTTATTATCATCATTCTTACTGTTATTATTATCGCTATAACTGTTATTATTATCTTTATTCTATTATTACTATCCCTATTCCTCTTGTCTTTATCCTTATAACTATTATTATTATCGTTATAATTGTTATTATTATTCGTATTACTATTATTATTATCCCTGTTCCTCTTGTCTTTATCCTTATAAATTTTATTATTATCCTTATTACCATTATTATTATCTCTATAACTGTTATTATTATCCTTATCTATGATCACTATCCCTATTACTCTTGTTTGTATCCTCATAACTATTATTATTATCCTTATTCTATTATTACTATCCCTATTCCTCTTGTCTTTATCCTTATAACTACCATTATTATCCTTATTACTATTATTATTATCGCTATAACTGTTATTATCATCATTCTTACTGTTATTATTATCGCTATAACTGTTATTATTATCTTTATTCTATTATTACTATCCCTATTCCTCTTGTCTTTATCCTTATAACTATTATTATTATCCTTATTACTATTATTATTATAGCTATAATTGTTATTGTTATTCGTATTACTATTATTATTATCCCTGTTCCTCTTGTCTTGATCCTTATAAATTTTATTATTATCCTTATTACCATTATTATTATCTCTATAACTGTTATTATTATCCTTATTCTATTATCACTATCCCTATTACTCTTGTCTTTATCCTCATAACTATTATTATTATCCTTATTCTATTATTACTATCCCTATTCCTCTTGTCTTTATCCTTATAACTACCATTATTATTCTTATTACTATTATTATTATCCCTGTTCCTCTTGTCTTTATCCTTGTAAATATTATTATTATCCTTTTTACTATTATTATTATCGCTATAACTGTTATTCCTATTACTGTTATTATTATCCCTATTCCTCTTGTCTTTATCCTTATAACTACCATTATTATCCTTATTACCATTATTATTATCTCTATAACTGTTCTTATTATACATATTACAATTATTATTATCGCTATAACTGTTATTATTATCCTTATTACTATTATTATTATCGCTATAACTGTTATTATTATCCTTATTCTATTATTACTATCCCTATTCCTCTTGTCTTTATCCTTATAACTACCATTATTATCCTTATTACTATTATTATTATCGCTATAACTGTTATTATTATCATTATTACTGTTATTACTATTCTTATTACTATTATTATTATCGCTGTAATTGTTATTATTATTCGTATTACTATTATTATTATCCCTGTTCCTCTTGTCTTTATCCTTATAAATTTTATTATTATCCTTATTACCATTATTATTATCTCTATAACTGTTATTATTATCCTTATTCTATTATCACTATCCCTATTACTCTTGTCTTTATCCTCATAACTATTATTATTATCCTTATTCTATTATTACTATCCCTATTCCTCTTGTCTTTATCCTTATAACTACCATTATTATTCTTATTACTATTATTACTATCGCTATAACTGTTATTATTATCCTTATTCTATTATCACTATCCCTATTACTCTTGTCTTTATCCTCATGACTATTATTATTATCCTTATTCTATTATTACTATCCCTATTCCTCTTGTCTTTATCCTTATAACTATTATTATTATCCTTATTACTATTATTGTTATCGCTATAACTGTTATTATTATCATTATTACTGTTATTACTATTCTTATTACTATTATTATTATCCCTATTCCTCTTGTCTTTATCCTTATAACTATTATTATTATCCTTATTACTATTATTATTATTCCTATAACTGTTATTATTATCCTTATTGTATTATTACTATCCCTACTCCTCTTGTCTTTATCCTTATAACTACCATTATTATCCTTATTACTATTATTATTATCGCTATAACTGTTATTATTATCATTATTACTATTATTATTATCGCTATAATTGTTATTATTATTCGTATTACTATTATTATTATCCCTGTTACTCTTGTCTTTATCCTTATAAATTTTATTATTATCCTTGTTACCATTATTATTATCTCTATAACTGTTATTATTAGTCTTATTACTATTATTATTATCGGTATAACTGTTATTATTATTCCTATTGCTATTATTATTATCCCTATTCCTCTTGTCTTTATCCTCATAAATTTTATTATTATCCTTATTACCATTATTATTATCTCTATAACTGTTATTATTATCCTTATTCTATTATCACTATCCCTATTACTCTTGTCTTTATCCTCATAACTATTATTATTATCCTTATTCTATTATTACTATCCCTATTCCTCTTGTCTTTATCCTTATATCTACCATTATTATTCTTATTACTATTATTATTATCCCTGTTCCTCTTGTCTTTATCCTTGTAAATATTATTATTATCCTTTTTACTATTATTATTATCGCTATAACTGTTATTCCTATTACTGTTATTATTATCCCTATTCCTCTTGTCTTTATCCTTATAACTACCATTATTATCCTTATTACTATTATTATTATCGCTATAACTGTTATTATTATCATTATTACTGTTATTACTATTCTTATTACTATTATTATCATCCCTATTCCTCTTGTCTTTATCCTTATAACTATTATTATTATCCTTATTCTATTATTACTATCCCTATTCCTCTTGTCTTTATCCTTGTAAATATTATTATTATCCTTTTTACTATTATTATTATCGCTATAACTGTTATTATTATCTTTATTCTATTATTACTATCCCTATTCCTCTTGTATTTATCCTTATAACTATTATTATTATCCTTATTACTATTATTATTATCGCTATAATTGTTATTATTATACATATTACTATTATTATTATCGCTATAACTGTTATTATCATCATTCCTACTGTTATTATTATCGCTATAACTGTTATTATTATCTTTATTCTATTATTACTATCCCTATTCCTCTTGTCTTTATCCTTATAACTATTATTATTATCCTTATTACTATTATTATTATCGCTATAATTGTTATTATTATTCGTGTTACCATTATTATTATCCCTGTTCCTCTTGTCTTTATCCTTATAAATTTTATTATTATCCTTATCACCATTATTATTATCTCTATAACTGTTATTATTATCCTTATCTATGATCACTATCCCTATTACTCTTGTTTGTATCCTCATAACTATTATTATTATCCTTATTCTATTATTACTATCCCTATTCCTCTTCTCTTTATCCTTATAACTACCATTATTATCCTTATTACTATTATTATTATCGCTATAACTGTTATTATTATCATTATTACTCTTATTACTATTCTTATTACTATTATTATTATCCCTATTCCTCTTGTCTTTATCCTTATAACTATTATTATTATCCTTATTACTATTATTATTATCGCTATAACTGTTATTATTATCTTTATTCTAATATTACTATCCCTATTCCTCTTGTCTTTATCCTTATAACTATTATCATTATCATTATTATTATTATTATCGCTATAACTGTTATTATAATACTTGTTACTATTATTAATATCGCTACAACTGTTCTTATTATCCTCATTCTATTATTACTATCCCTATTCCTCTTGTCTTTATCCTTATAACTATTATTATTATCCTTATTACTATTATTGTTATCGCTATAACTGTTATTATTATCATTATTACTGTTATTACTATTCTTATTACTATTATTGTTATCCCTATTCCTCTTGTCTTTATCCTTATAACTATTATTATTATCCTTATTACTATTATTATTATTCCTATAACTGTTATTATTATCCTTATTGTATTATTACTATCCCTATTCCTCTTGTCTTTATCCTTATAACTACCATTATTATCCTTATTACTATTATTATTATCGCTATAACTGTTATTATTATCATTATTACTTATATTACTATTCTTATTACTATTATTATTATCCCTGTTCCTCTTGTCTTTATCCTTGTAAATATTATTATTATCCTTTTTACTATTATTATTATCGCTATAACTGTTATTCCTATTACTGTTATTATTATCCCTATTCCTCTATTCTTTATCGTTATAACTACTATTATTATCGCTATAACTGTTATTATTAGCTTTATTCTATTATTACAATCCCTATTCTTCTTGTCTTTATAATTATAACTACCATTATTATCCTTATTACTATTATTGTTATCGCTATAACTGTTATTATTATCATTATTACTGTTATTACTATTCTTATTACTATTATTATTATCCCTGTTCCTCTTGTCCTTATCCTTGTAAATATTATTATTATCCTTTTTACTATTATTATTATCGCTATAACTGTTATTATTATCTTTATTCTATTATTACTATCCCTATTCCTCTTGTATTTATCCTTATAACTATTATTATTATCCTTATTACTATTATTATTATCGCTATAATTGTTATTATTATTCGTATTCCTATTATTATTATCCCTGTTCCTCTTGTCTTTATCCTTATAAATTTTATTATTATCCTTATTACCATTATTATTATCTCTATAACTGTTCTTATTATACATATTACTATTATTATTATCGCTATAACTGTTATTATTATTACTATTACTATTATTATTAGCCCTATTCCTCTTGTCTTTATCCTTATAACTATTATTATTATCCTTATTACTATCATTATTATCGCTATAACTGTTATTATCATCATTCTTACTGTTATTATTATCGCTATAACTGTTATTATTATCTTTATTCTATTATTACTATCCCTATTCCTCTTGTCTTTATCCTTATAACTATTATTATTATCGTTATAATTGTTATTATTATTCGTATTACTATTATTATTATCCCTGTTCCTCTTGTCTTTATCCTTATAAATTTTATTATTATCCTTATTACCATTATTATTATCTCTATAACTGTTATTATTATCCTTATCTATGATCACTATCCCTATTACTCTTGTTTGTATCCTCATAACTATTATTATTATCCTTATTCTATTATTACTATCCCTATTCCTCTTGTCTTTATCCTTATAACTACCATTATTATCCTTATTACTATTATTATTATCGCTATAACTGTTATTATCATCATTCTTACTGTTATTATTATCGCTATAACTGTTATTATTATCTTTATTCTATTATTACTATCCCTATTCCTCTTGTCTTTATCCTTATAACTATTATTATTATCCTTATTACTATTATTATTATAGCTATAATTGTTATTGTTATTCGTATTACTATTATTATTATCCCTGTTCCTCTTGTCTTGATCCTTATAAATTTTATTATTATCCTTATTACCATTATTATTATCTCTATAACTGTTATTATTATCCTTATTCTATTATCACTATCCCTATTACTCTTGTCTTTATCCTCATAACTATTATTATTATCCTTATTCTATTATTACTATCCCTATTCCTCTTGTCTTTATCCTTATAACTACCATTATTATTCTTATTACTATTATTATTATCCCTGTTCCTCTTGTCTTTATCCTTGTAAATATTATTATTATCCTTTTTACTATTATTATTATCGCTATAACTGTTATTCCTATTACTGTTATTATTATCCCTATTCCTCTTGTCTTTATCCTTATAACTACCATTATTATCCTTATTACCATTATTATTATCTCTATAACTGTTCTTATTATACATATTACAATTATTATTATCGCTATAACTGTTATTATTATCCTTATTACTATTATTATTATCGCTATAACTGTTATTATTATCCTTATTCTATTATTACTATCCCTATTCCTCTTGTCTTTATCCTTATAACTACCATTATTATCCTTATTACTATTATTATTATCGCTATAACTGTTATTATTATCATTATTACTGTTATTACTATTCTTATTACTATTATTATTATCGCTGTAATTGTTATTATTATTCGTATTACTATTATTATTATCCCTGTTCCTCTTGTCTTTATCCTTATAAATTTTATTATTATCCTTATTACCATTATTATTATCTCTATAACTGTTATTATTATCCTTATTCTATTATCACTATCCCTATTACTCTTGTCTTTATCCTCATAACTATTATTATTATCCTTATTCTATTATTACTATCCCTATTCCTCTTGTCTTTATCCTTATAACTACCATTATTATTCTTATTACTATTATTACTATCGCTATAACTGTTATTATTATCCTTATTCTATTATCACTATCCCTATTACTCTTGTCTTTATCCTCATGACTATTATTATTATCCTTATTCTATTATTACTATCCCTATTCCTCTTGTCTTTATCCTTATAACTATTATTATTATCCTTATTACTATTATTGTTATCGCTATAACTGTTATTATTATCATTATTACTGTTATTACTATTCTTATTACTATTATTATTATCCCTATTCCTCTTGTCTTTATCCTTATAACTATTATTATTATCCTTATTACTATTATTATTATTCCTATAACTGTTATTATTATCCTTATTGTATTATTACTATCCCTACTCCTCTTGTCTTTATCCTTATAACTACCATTATTATCCTTATTACTATTATTATTATCGCTATAACTGTTATTATTATCATTATTACTATTATTATTATCGCTATAATTGTTATTATTATTCGTATTACTATTATTATTATCCCTGTTACTCTTGTCTTTATCCTTATAAATTTTATTATTATCCTTGTTACCATTATTATTATCTCTATAACTGTTATTATTAGTCTTATTACTATTATTATTATCGGTATAACTGTTATTATTATTCCTATTGCTATTATTATTATCCCTATTCCTCTTGTCTTTATCCTCATAAATTTTATTATTATCCTTATTACCATTATTATTATCTCTATAACTGTTATTATTATCCTTATTCTATTATCACTATCCCTATTACTCTTGTCTTTATCCTCATAACTATTATTATTATCCTTATTCTATTATTACTATCCCTATTCCTCTTGTCTTTATCCTTATATCTACCATTATTATTCTTATTACTATTATTATTATCCCTGTTCCTCTTGTCTTTATCCTTGTAAATATTATTATTATCCTTTTTACTATTATTATTATCGCTATAACTGTTATTCCTATTACTGTTATTATTATCCCTATTCCTCTTGTCTTTATCCTTATAACTACCATTATTATCCTTATTACTATTATTATTATCGCTATAACTGTTATTATTATCATTATTACTGTTATTACTATTCTTATTACTATTATTATCATCCCTATTCCTCTTGTCTTTATCCTTATAACTATTATTATTATCCTTATTCTATTATTACTATCCCTATTCCTCTTGTCTTTATCCTTGTAAATATTATTATTATCCTTTTTACTATTATTATTATCGCTATAACTGTTATTATTATCTTTATTCTATTATTACTATCCCTATTCCTCTTGTATTTATCCTTATAACTATTATTATTATCCTTATTACTATTATTATTATCGCTATAATTGTTATTATTATACATATTACTATTATTATTATCGCTATAACTGTTATTATCATCATTCCTACTGTTATTATTATCGCTATAACTGTTATTATTATCTTTATTCTATTATTACTATCCCTATTCCTCTTGTCTTTATCCTTATAACTATTATTATTATCCTTATTACTATTATTATTATCGCTATAATTGTTATTATTATTCGTGTTACCATTATTATTATCCCTGTTCCTCTTGTCTTTATCCTTATAAATTTTATTATTATCCTTATCACCATTATTATTATCTCTATAACTGTTATTATTATCCTTATCTATGATCACTATCCCTATTACTCTTGTTTGTATCCTCATAACTATTATTATTATCCTTATTCTATTATTACTATCCCTATTCCTCTTCTCTTTATCCTTATAACTACCATTATTATCCTTATTACTATTATTATTATCGCTATAACTGTTATTATTATCATTATTACTCTTATTACTATTCTTATTACTATTATTATTATCCCTATTCCTCTTGTCTTTATCCTTATAACTATTATTATTATCCTTATTACTATTATTATTATCGCTATAACTGTTATTATTATCTTTATTCTAATATTACTATCCCTATTCCTCTTGTCTTTATCCTTATAACTATTATCATTATCATTATTATTATTATTATCGCTATAACTGTTATTATAATACTTGTTACTATTATTAATATCGCTACAACTGTTCTTATTATCCTCATTCTATTATTACTATCCCTATTCCTCTTGTCTTTATCCTTATAACTATTATTATTATCCTTATTACTATTATTGTTATCGCTATAACTGTTATTATTATCATTATTACTGTTATTACTATTCTTATTACTATTATTGTTATCCCTATTCCTCTTGTCTTTATCCTTATAACTATTATTATTATCCTTATTACTATTATTATTATTCCTATAACTGTTATTATTATCCTTATTGTATTATTACTATCCCTATTCCTCTTGTCTTTATCCTTATAACTACCATTATTATCCTTATTACTATTATTATTATCGCTATAACTGTTATTATTATCATTATTACTTATATTACTATTCTTATTACTATTATTATTATCCCTGTTCCTCTTGTCTTTATCCTTGTAAATATTATTATTATCCTTTTTACTATTATTATTATCGCTATAACTGTTATTCCTATTACTGTTATTATTATCCCTATTCCTCTATTCTTTATCGTTATAACTACTATTATTATCGCTATAACTGTTATTATTAGCTTTATTCTATTATTACAATCCCTATTCTTCTTGTCTTTATAATTATAACTACCATTATTATCCTTATTACTATTATTGTTATCGCTATAACTGTTATTATTATCATTATTACTGTTATTACTATTCTTATTACTATTATTATTATCCCTGTTCCTCTTGTCCTTATCCTTGTAAATATTATTATTATCCTTTTTACTATTATTATTATCGCTATAACTGTTATTATTATTCGTATTACTATTATTATTATCCCTGTTCCTCTTGTCTTTATCCTTATAAATTTTATTATTATCCTTATTACCATTATTATTATCTCTATAACTGTTATTATTATCCTTATCTATTATCACTATCCCCATTACTCTTGTCTGTATCCTCATAACTATTATTATTATCCTTATTCTATTATTACTATCCCTATTCCTCTTGTCTTCATCCTTATAACTACCATTATTATTCTTATTACTATTATTATTATCGCTATAACTGTTATTATTATCATTACTACTGTTATTACTATTCTTATTACTATTATTATGATCGCTATAACTGTTATTCCTATTACTGTTATTATTATCCCTATTCCTCTTGTCTTTATAATTATAACTACCATTATTATCCTGATTACTATTATTGTTTTCGCTATAACTGTTATTATTATCATTATTACTGTTATTACTATTCTTATTACTATTATTATTATCCCTATTCCTCTTGTCTTTATCCTTATAACTATTATTATTATCCCTGTTCCTCTTGTGTTTATCCTTATAAATTTTATTATTATCCTTATTACCATTATTATTATCTCTATAACTGTTATTATTATCATTATTACTTATATTACTATTCTTATTACTATTATTATTATCCCTGTTCCTCTTGTCTTTATCCTTGTAAATATTATTATTATCCTTTTTACTATTATTATTATCGCTATAATTGTTATTATTATTCGTATTACTATTATTATTATCCCTGTTCCTCTTGTCTTTATCCTTATAAATTTTATTATTATCCTTATTACCATTATTATTATCTTTATAACTGTTCTTATTATACATATTGCTATTATTATTATCGCTATAACTGTTATTATTATTACTATTACTATTATTATTAGCCCTATTCGTCTTGTCTTTATCCTTATAACTATTATTATTAACATTATTACTATTATTATTATCGCTATAACTGTTATTATCATCATTCTTACTGTTATTATTATCGCTATAACTGTTATTATTATCTTTATTCTATTATTACTATCCCTATTCCTCTTGTCTTTATCCTTATAAATTTTATTATTATCCTTATTACCATTATTATTATCTCTATAACTGTTATTATTATCCTTATCTATTATCACTATCCCTATTACTCTTGTCTGTATCCTCATAACTATTATTATTATCCTTATTCTATTATTACTATCCCTATTCCTCTTGTCTTTATCCTTATAACTACCATAATTATCCTTATTACTATTATTGTTATCGCTATAACTGTTATTATTATCATTATTACTGTTATTACTATTCTTATTACTATTATTATTATCCCTATTCCTCTTGTCTTTATCCTTATAACTATTATTATTATTCCTATAACTGTTATTATTATCCTTATTGTATTATTACTATCCCTACTCCTCTTGTCTTTATCCTTATAACTACCATTATTATCCTTATTACTATTATTATTATCGCTATAACTGTTATTATTATCATTATTACTATTATTATTATCGCTATAATTGTTATTATTATTCGTATTACTATTATTATTATCCCTGTTACTCTTGTCTTTATCCTTATAAATTTTATTATTATCCTTGTTACCATTATTATTATCTCTATAACTGTTATTATTAGTCTTATTACTATTATTATTATCGGTATAACTGTTATTATTATTCCTATTGCTATTATTATTATCCCTATTCCTCTTGTCTTTATCCTCATAAATTTTATTATTATCCTTATTACCATTATTATTATCTCTATAACTGTTATTATTATCCTTATTCTATTATCACTATCCCTATTACTCTTGTCTTTATCCTCATAACTATTATTATTATCCTTATTCTATTATTACTATCCCTATTCCTCTTGTCTTTATCCTTATATCTACCATTATTATTCTTATTACTATTATTATTATCCCTGTTCCTCTTGTCTTTATCCTTGTAAATATTATTATTATCCTTTTTACTATTATTATTATCGCTATAACTGTTATTCCTATTACTGTTATTATTATCCCTATTCCTCTTGTCTTTATCCTTATAACTACCATTATTATCCTTATTACTATTATTATTATCGCTATAACTGTTATTATTATCATTATTACTGTTATTACTATTCTTATTACTATTATTATTATCGCTGTAATTGTTATTATTATTCGTATTACTATTATTATTATCCCTGTTCCTCTTGTCTTTATCCTTATAAATTTTATTATTATCCTTATTACTATTATTACTATCGCTATAACTGTTATTATTATCCTTATTCTATTATCACTATCCCTATTACTCTTGTCTTTATCCTCATAACTATTATTATTATCCTTATTCTATTATTACTATCCCTATTCCTCTTGTCTTTATCCTTATAACTACCATTATTATTCTTATTACTATTATTATTATCGCTATAACTGTTATTATTATCTTTATTCTATTATTACTATCCCTATTCCTCTTGTCTTTATCCTTATAACTACCATTATTATCCTTATTACTATTATTATTATCGCTATAACTGTTATTATTATCATTATTACTGTTATTACTGTTCTTATTACTATTATTATTATCGCTGTAATTGTTATTATTATTCGTATTACTATTATTATTGTCCCTATTCCTCTTGTCTTTATCCTTATAACTATTATTATTATCCTTATTACTATTATTATTATCGCCATAACTGTCATTATTATCATTCTTACTGTTATTATTATCGCTATAACTGTTATTATTATCTTTATTCTATTATTACTATCCCTATTACTCTTGTCTTTATCCTTATAACTATTATTATTATTCTTATTACTATTATTATTATCGCTATAATTGTTATTATTATTCGTATTACTATTATTATTATCCCTGTTACTCTTGTCTTTATCCTTATAAATTTTATTATGATCCTTGTTACCATTATTATTATCTCTATAACTGTTATTATTAGTCTTATTACTATTATTATAATCGGTATAACTGTTATTATTATCATTATTACTGTTATAACTATTCTTATTACTATTATTATTATCCCTATTCCTCTTGTCTTTATCCTTTTAAATATTATTATTATCCTTTTTACTATTATTATTATCGCTATAACTGTTATTCCTATTACTATTATTATTATCCCTATTCCTCTTGTCTTTATAATTATAACTACCATTATTATCCTTATTACTATTATTGTTATCGCTATAACTGTTATTATTATCATTATTACTGTTATTACTATTCTTATTACTATTATTATCATCCCTATTCCTCTTGTCTTTATCCTTATAACTATTATTATTATCCTTATTCTATTATTACTATCCCTATTCCTCTTGTCTTTATCCTTGTAAATATTATTATTATCCTTTTTACTATTATTATTATCGCTATAACTGTTATTATTATCTTTATTCTATTATTACTATCCCTATTCCTCTTGTATTTATCCTTATAACTATTATTATTATCCTTATTACTATTATTATTATCGCTATAATTGTTATTATTATTCGTATTACTATTATTATTATCCCTGTTCCTCTTGTCTTTATCCTTATAAATTTTATTATTATCCTTATTACCATTATTATTATCTCTATAACTGTTCTTATTATACATATTACTATTATTATTATCGCTATAACTGTTATTATCATCATTCTTACTGTTATTATTATCGCTATAACTGTTATTATTATCTTTATTCTATTATTACTATCCCTATTCCTCTTGTCTTTATCCTTATAACTATTATTATTATCCTTATTACTATTATTATTATCGCTATAATTGTTATTATTATTCGTGTTACCATTATTATTATCCCTGTTCCTCTTGTCTTTATCCTTATAAATTTTATTATTATCCTTATCACCATTATTATTATCTCTATAACTGTTATTATTATCCTTATCTATGATCACTATCCCTATTACTCTTGTTTGTATCCTCATAACTATTATTATTATCCTTATTCTATTATTACTATCCCTATTCCTCTTCTCTTTATCCTTATAACTACCATTATTATCCTTATTACTATTATTATTATCGCTATAACTGTTATTATTATCATTATTACTCTTATTACTATTCTTATTACTATTATTATTATCCCTATTCCTCTTGTCTTTATCCTTATAACTATTATTATTATCCTTATTACTATTATTATTATCGCTATAACTGTTATTATCATCATTCTTACTGTTATTATTATCGCTATAACTGTTATTATTATCTTTATTCTAATATTACTATCCCTATTCCTCTTGTCTTTATCCTTATAACTATTATCATTATCATTATTATTATTATTATCGCTATAACTGTTATTATAATACTTGTTACTATTATTAATATCGCTACAACTGTTCTTATTATCCTCATTCTATTATTACTATCCCTATTCCTCTTGTCTTTATCCTTATAACTATTATTATTATCCTTATTACTATTATTGTTATCGCTATAACTGTTATTATTATCATTATTACTGTTATTACTATTCTTATTACTATTATTATTATCCCTATTCCTCTTGTCTTTATCCTTATAACTATTATTATTATCCTTATTACTATTATTATTATTCCTATAACTGTTATTATTATCATTATTACTTATATTACTATTCTTATTACTATTATTATTATCCCTGTTCCTCTTGTCTTTATCCTTGTAAATATTATTATTATCCTTTTTACTATTATTATTATCGCTATAACTGTTATTCCTATTACTGTTATTATTATCCCTATTCCTCTATTCTTTATCGTTATAACTACTATTATTATCGCTATAACTGTTATTATTAGCTTTATTCTATTATTACAATCCCTATTCTTCTTGTCTTTATAATTATAACTACCATTATTATCCTTATTACTATTATTGTTATCGCTATAACTGTTATTATTATCATTATTACTGTTATTACTATTCTTATTACTATTATTATTATCCCTGTTCCTCTTGTCCTTATCCTTGTAAATATTATTATTATCCTTTTTACTATTATTATTATCGCTATAACTGTTATTATTATTCGTATTACTATTATTATTATCCCTGTTCCTCTTGTCTTTATCCTTATAAATTTTATTATTATCCTTATTACCATTATTATTATCTCTATAACTGTTATTATTATCCTTATCTATTATCACTATCCCCATTACTCTTGTCTGTATCCTCATAACTATTATTATTATCCTTATTCTATTATTACTATCCCTATTCCTCTTGTCTTCATCCTTATAACTACCATTATTATTCTTATTACTATTATTATTATCGCTATAACTGTTATTATTATCATTACTACTGTTATTACTATTCTTATTACTATTATTATGATCGCTATAACTGTTATTCCTATTACTGTTATTATTATCCCTATTCCTCTTGTCTTTATAATTATAACTACCATTATTATCCTGATTACTATTATTGTTTTCGCTATAACTGTTATTATTATCATTATTACTGTTATTACTATTCTTATTACTATTATTATTATCCCTATTCCTCTTGTCTTTATCCTTATAACTATTATTATTATCCCTGTTCCTCTTGTGTTTATCCTTATAAATTTTATTATTATCCTTATTACCATTATTATTATCTCTATAACTGTTATTATTATCATTATTACTTATATTACTATTCTTATTACTATTATTATTATCCCTGTTCCTCTTGTCTTTATCCTTGTAAATATTATTATTATCCTTTTTACTATTATTATTATCGCTATAATTGTTATTATTATTCGTATTACTATTATTATTATCCCTGTTCCTCTTGTCTTTATCCTTATAAATTTTATTATTATCCTTATTACCATTATTATTATCTTTATAACTGTTCTTATTATACATATTGCTATTATTATTATCGCTATAACTGTTATTATTATTACTATTACTATTATTATTAGCCCTATTCGTCTTGTCTTTATCCTTATAACTATTATTATTAACATTATTACTATTATTATTATCGCTATAACTGTTATTATCATCATTCTTACTGTTATTATTATCGCTATAACTGTTATTATTATCTTTATTCTATTATTACTATCCCTATTCCTCTTGTCTTTATCCTTATAAATTTTATTATTATCCTTATTACCATTATTATTATCTCTATAACTGTTATTATTATCCTTATCTATTATCACTATCCCTATTACTCTTGTCTGTATCCTCATAACTATTATTATTATCCTTATTCTATTATTACTATCCCTATTCCTCTTGTCTTTATCCTTATAACTACCATAATTATCCTTATTACTATTATTATTATCGCTATAACTGTTATTATTATCATTATTACTGTTATTACTATTCTTATTACTATTATTATTATCCCTATTCCTCTTGTCTTTATCCTTATAACTATTATTATTATCCTTATTACTATTATTATTATTCCTATAACTGTTATTATTATCCTTATTGTATTATTACTATCCCTATTCCTCTTGTCTTTATCCTTATAACTACCATTATTATCCTTATTACTTTTATTATTATCGCTATAACTGTTATTATTATCATTATTACTTATATTACTATTCTTATTACTATTATTATTATCCCTGTTCCTCTTGTCTTTATCCTTGTAAATATTATTATTATCCTTTTTACTATTATTATTATCGCTATAACTGTTATTCCTATTACTGTTATTATTATCCCTATTCCTCTATTCTTTATCGTTATAACTACTATTATTATCGCTATAACTGTTATTATTAGCTTTATTCTATTATTACAATCCCTATTCTTCTTGTCTTTATAATTATAACTACCATTATTATCCTTATTACTATTATTGTTATCGCTATAACTGTTATTATTATCATTATTACTGTTATTACTATTCTTATTACTATTATTATTATCCCTGTTCCTCTTGTCCTTATCCTTGTAAATATTATTATTATCCTTTTTACTATTATTATTATCGCTATAACTGTTATTATTATTCGTATTACTATTATTATTATCCCTGTTCCTCTTGTCTTTATCCTTATAAATTTTATTATTATCCTTATTACCATTATTATTATCTCTATAACTGTTATTATTATCCTTATCTATTATCACTATCCCCATTACTCTTGTCTGTATCCTCATAACTATTATTATTATCCTTATTCTATTATTACTATCCCTATTCCTCTTGTCTTCATCCTTATAACTACCATTATTATTCTTATTACTATTATTATTATCGCTATAACTGTTATTATTATCATTACTACTGTTATTACTATTCTTATTACTATTATTATGATCGCTATAACTGTTATTCCTATTACTGTTATTATTATCCCTATTCCTCTTGTCTTTATAATTATAACTACCATTATTATCCTGATTACTATTATTGTTTTCGCTATAACTGTTATTATTATCATTATTACTGTTATTACTATTCTTATTACTATTATTATTATCCCTATTCCTCTTGTCTTTATCCTTATAACTATTATTATTATCCCTGTTCCTCTTGTGTTTATCCTTATAAATTTTATTATTATCCTTATTACCATTATTATTATCTCTATAACTGTTATTATTATCATTATTACTTATATTACTATTCTTATTACTATTATTATTATCCCTGTTCCTCTTGTCTTTATCCTTGTAAATATTATTATTATCCTTTTTACTATTATTATTATCGCTATAATTGTTATTATTATTCGTATTACTATTATTATTATCCCTGTTCCTCTTGTCTTTATCCTTATAAATTTTATTATTATCCTTATTACCATTATTATTATCTTTATAACTGTTCTTATTATACATATTGCTATTATTATTATCGCTATAACTGTTATTATTATTACTTTTAGTATTATTATTAGCCCTATTCGTCTTGTCTTTATCCTTATAACTATTATTATTATCCTTATTACTATTATTATTATCGCCATAACTGTCATTATTATCATTCTTACTGTTATTATTATCGCTATAACTGTTATTATTATCTTTATTCTATTATTACTATCCCTATTACTCTTGTCTTTATCCTTATAACTATTATTATTATTCTTATTACTATTATTATTATCGCTATAACTGTTATTATTATCTTTATTCTATTATTACTATCCCTATTACTCTTGTCTTTATCCTCATAACTATTATTATTATCCTTATTCTATTATTACTATCCCTATTCCTCTTGTCTTTATCCTTATAACTACCATTATTATTCTTATTACTATTATTATTATCGCTATAACTGTTATTATTATCTTTATTCTATTATTACTATCCCTATTCCTCTTGTCTTTATCCTTATAACTACCATTATTATCCTTATTACTATTATTATTATCGCTATAACTGTTATTATTATCATTATTACTGTTATTACTGTTCTTATTACTATTATTATTATCGCTGTAATTGTTATTATTATTCGTATTACTATTATTATTGTCCCTATTCCTCTTGTCTTTATCCTTATAACTATTATTATTATCCTTATTACTATTATTATTATTGCCATAACTGTCATTATTATCATTCTTACTGTTATTATTATCGCTATAACTGTTATTATTATCTTTATTCTATTATTACTATCCCTATTACTCTTGTCTTTATCCTTATAACTATTATTATTATTCTTATTACTATTATTATTATCGCTATAATTGTTATTATTATTCGTATTACTATTATTATTATCCCTGTTACTCTTGTCTTTATCCTTATAAATTTTATTATGATCCTTGTTACCATTATTATTATCTCTATAACTGTTATTATTAGTCTTATTACTATTATTATAATCGGTATAACTGTTATTATTATCATTATTACTGTTATAACTATTCTTATTACTATTATTATTATCCCTATTCCTCTTGTCTTTATCCTTTTAAATATTATTATTATCCTTTTTACTATTATTATTATCGCTATAACTGTTATTCCTATTACTATTATTATTATCCCTATTCCTCTTGTCTTTATAATTATAACTACCATTATTATCCTTATTACTATTATTGTTATCGCTATAACTGTTATTATTATCATTATTACTGTTATTACTATTCTTATTACTATTATTATCATCCCTATTCCTCTTGTCTTTATCCTTATAACTATTATTATTATCCTTATTCTATTATTACTATCCCTATTCCTCTTGTCTTTATCCTTGTAAATATTATTATTATCCTTTTTACTATTATTATTATCGCTATAACTGTTATTATTATCTTTATTCTATTATTACTATCCCTATTCCTCTTGTATTTATCCTTATAACTATTATTATTATCCTTATTACTATTATTATTATCGCTATAATTGTTATTATTATTCGTATTACTATTATTATTATCCCTGTTCCTCTTGTCTTTATCCTTATAAATTTTATTATTATCCTTATTACCATTATTATTATCTCTATAACTGTTCTTATTATACATATTACTATTATTATTATCGCTATAACTGTTATTATCATCATTCTTACTGTTATTATTATCGCTATAACTGTTATTATTATCTTTATTCTATTATTACTATCCCTATTCCTCTTGTCTTTATCCTTATAACTATTATTATTATCCTTATTACTATTATTATTATCGCTATAATTGTTATTATTATTCGTGTTACCATTATTATTATCCCTGTTCCTCTTGTCTTTATCCTTATAAATTTTATTATTATCCTTATCACCATTATTATTATCTCTATAACTGTTATTATTATCCTTATCTATGATCACTATCCCTATTACTCTTGTTTGTATCCTCATAACTATTATTATTATCCTTATTCTATTATTACTATCCCTATTCCTCTTCTCTTTATCCTTATAACTACCATTATTATCCTTATTACTATTATTATTATCGCTATAACTGTTATTATTATCATTATTACTCTTATTACTATTCTTATTACTATTATTATTATCCCTATTCCTCTTGTCTTTATCCTTATAACTATTATTATTATCCTTATTACTATTATTATTATCGCTATAACTGTTATTATCATCATTCTTACTGTTATTATTATCGCTATAACTGTTATTATTATCTTTATTCTAATATTACTATCCCTATTCCTCTTGTCTTTATCCTTATAACTATTATCATTATCATTATTATTATTATTATCGCTATAACTGTTATTATAATACTTGTTACTATTATTAATATCGCTACAACTGTTCTTATTATCCTCATTCTATTATTACTATCCCTATTCCTCTTGTCTTTATCCTTATAACTATTATTATTATCCTTATTACTATTATTGTTATCGCTATAACTGTTATTATTATCATTATTACTGTTATTACTATTCTTATTACTATTATTATTATCCCTATTCCTCTTGTCTTTATCCTTATAACTATTATTATTATCCTTATTACTATTATTATTATTCCTATAACTGTTATTATTATCATTATTACTTATATTACTATTCTTATTACTATTATTATTATCCCTGTTCCTCTTGTCTTTATCCTTGTAAATATTATTATTATCCTTTTTACTATTATTATTATCGCTATAACTGTTATTCCTATTACTGTTATTATTATCCCTATTCCTCTATTCTTTATCGTTATAACTACTATTATTATCGCTATAACTGTTATTATTAGCTTTATTCTATTATTACAATCCCTATTCTTCTTGTCTTTATAATTATAACTACCATTATTATCCTTATTACTATTATTGTTATCGCTATAACTGTTATTATTATCATTATTACTGTTATTACTATTCTTATTACTATTATTATTATCCCTGTTCCTCTTGTCCTTATCCTTGTAAATATTATTATTATCCTTTTTACTATTATTATTATCGCTATAACTGTTATTATTATTCGTATTACTATTATTATTATCCCTGTTCCTCTTGTCTTTATCCTTATAAATTTTATTATTATCCTTATTACCATTATTATTATCTCTATAACTGTTATTATTATCCTTATCTATTATCACTATCCCCATTACTCTTGTCTGTATCCTCATAACTATTATTATTATCCTTATTCTATTATTACTATCCCTATTCCTCTTGTCTTCATCCTTATAACTACCATTATTATTCTTATTACTATTATTATTATCGCTATAACTGTTATTATTATCATTACTACTGTTATTACTATTCTTATTACTATTATTATGATCGCTATAACTGTTATTCCTATTACTGTTATTATTATCCCTATTCCTCTTGTCTTTATAATTATAACTACCATTATTATCCTGATTACTATTATTGTTTTCGCTATAACTGTTATTATTATCATTATTACTGTTATTACTATTCTTATTACTATTATTATTATCCCTATTCCTCTTGTCTTTATCCTTATAACTATTATTATTATCCCTGTTCCTCTTGTGTTTATCCTTATAAATTTTATTATTATCCTTATTACCATTATTATTATCTCTATAACTGTTATTATTATCATTATTACTTATATTACTATTCTTATTACTATTATTATTATCCCTGTTCCTCTTGTCTTTATCCTTGTAAATATTATTATTATCCTTTTTACTATTATTATTATCGCTATAATTGTTATTATTATTCGTATTACTATTATTATTATCCCTGTTCCTCTTGTCTTTATCCTTATAAATTTTATTATTATCCTTATTACCATTATTATTATCTTTATAACTGTTCTTATTATACATATTGCTATTATTATTATCGCTATAACTGTTATTATTATTACTATTACTATTATTATTAGCCCTATTCGTCTTGTCTTTATCCTTATAACTATTATTATTAACATTATTACTATTATTATTATCGCTATAACTGTTATTATCATCATTCTTACTGTTATTATTATCGCTATAACTGTTATTATTATCTTTATTCTATTATTACTATCCCTATTCCTCTTGTCTTTATCCTTATAAATTTTATTATTATCCTTATTACCATTATTATTATCTCTATAACTGTTATTATTATCCTTATCTATTATCACTATCCCTATTACTCTTGTCTGTATCCTCATAACTATTATTATTATCCTTATTCTATTATTACTATCCCTATTCCTCTTGTCTTTATCCTTATAACTACCATAATTATCCTTATTACTATTATTATTATCGCTATAACTGTTATTATTATCATTATTACTGTTATTACTATTCTTATTACTATTATTATTATCCCTATTCCTCTTGTCTTTATCCTTATAACTATTATTATTATCCTTATTACTATTATTATTATTCCTATAACTGTTATTATTATCCTTATTGTATTATTACTATCCCTATTCCTCTTGTCTTTATCCTTATAACTACCATTATTATCCTTATTACTTTTATTATTATCGCTATAACTGTTATTATTATCATTATTACTTATATTACTATTCTTATTACTATTATTATTATCCCTGTTCCTCTTGTCTTTATCCTTGTAAATATTATTATTATCCTTTTTACTATTATTATTATCGCTATAACTGTTATTCCTATTACTGTTATTATTATCCCTATTCCTCTATTCTTTATCGTTATAACTACTATTATTATCGCTATAACTGTTATTATTAGCTTTATTCTATTATTACAATCCCTATTCTTCTTGTCTTTATAATTATAACTACCATTATTATCCTTATTACTATTATTGTTATCGCTATAACTGTTATTATTATCATTATTACTGTTATTACTATTCTTATTACTATTATTATTATCCCTGTTCCTCTTGTCCTTATCCTTGTAAATATTATTATTATCCTTTTTACTATTATTATTATCGCTATAACTGTTATTATTATTCGTATTACTATTATTATTATCCCTGTTCCTCTTGTCTTTATCCTTATAAATTTTATTATTATCCTTATTACCATTATTATTATCTCTATAACTGTTATTATTATCCTTATCTATTATCACTATCCCCATTACTCTTGTCTGTATCCTCATAACTATTATTATTATCCTTATTCTATTATTACTATCCCTATTCCTCTTGTCTTCATCCTTATAACTACCATTATTATTCTTATTACTATTATTATTATCGCTATAACTGTTATTATTATCATTACTACTGTTATTACTATTCTTATTACTATTATTATGATCGCTATAACTGTTATTCCTATTACTGTTATTATTATCCCTATTCCTCTTGTCTTTATAATTATAACTACCATTATTATCCTGATTACTATTATTGTTTTCGCTATAACTGTTATTATTATCATTATTACTGTTATTACTATTCTTATTACTATTATTATTATCCCTATTCCTCTTGTCTTTATCCTTATAACTATTATTATTATCCCTGTTCCTCTTGTGTTTATCCTTATAAATTTTATTATTATCCTTATTACCATTATTATTATCTCTATAACTGTTATTATTATCATTATTACTTATATTACTATTCTTATTACTATTATTATTATCCCTGTTCCTCTTGTCTTTATCCTTGTAAATATTATTATTATCCTTTTTACTATTATTATTATCGCTATAATTGTTATTATTATTCGTATTACTATTATTATTATCCCTGTTCCTCTTGTCTTTATCCTTATAAATTTTATTATTATCCTTATTACCATTATTATTATCTTTATAACTGTTCTTATTATACATATTGCTATTATTATTATCGCTATAACTGTTATTATTATTACTTTTAGTATTATTATTAGCCCTATTCGTCTTGTCTTTATCCTTATAACTATTATTATTATCCTTATTACTATTATTATTATCGCCATAACTGTCATTATTATCATTCTTACTGTTATTATTATCGCTATAACTGTTATTATTATCTTTATTCTATTATTACTATCCCTATTACTCTTGTCTTTATCCTTATAACTATTATTATTATTCTTATTACTATTATTATTATCGCTATAATTGTTATTATTATTCGTATTACTATTATTATTATCCCTGTTACTCTTGTCTTTATCCTTATAAATTTTATTATGATCCTTGTTACCATTATTATTATCTCTATAACTGTTATTATTAGTCTTATTACTATTATTATAATCGGTATAACTGTTATTATTATCATTATTACTGTTATAACTATTCTTATTACTATTATTATTATCCCTATTCCTCTTGTCTTTATCCTTTTAAATATTATTATTATCCTTTTTACTATTATTATTATCGCTATAACTGTTATTCCTATTACTATTATTATTATCCCTATTCCTCTTGTCTTTATAATTATAACTACCATTATTATCCTTATTACTATTATTGTTATCGCTATAACTGTTATTATTATCATTATTACTGTTATTACTATTCTTATTACTATTATTATCATCCCTATTCCTCTTGTCTTTATCCTTATAACTATTATTATTATCCTTATTCTATTATTACTATCCCTATTCCTCTTGTCTTTATCCTTGTAAATATTATTATTATCCTTTTTACTATTATTATTATCGCTATAACTGTTATTATTATCTTTATTCTATTATTACTATCCCTATTCCTCTTGTATTTATCCTTATAACTATTATTATTATCCTTATTACTATTATCATTATCGCTATAATTGTTATTATTATTCGTATTACTATTATTATTATCCCTGTTCCTCTTGTCTTTATCCTTATAAATTTTATTATTATCCTTATTACCATTATTATTATCTCTATAACTGTTCTTATTATACATATTACTATTATTATTATCGCTATAACTGTTATTATCATCATTCTTACTGTTATTATTATCGCTATAACTGTTATTATTATCTTTATTCTATTATTACTATCCCTATTCCTCTTGTCTTTATCCTTATAACTATTATTATTATCCTTATTACTATTATTATTATCGCTATAATTGTTATTATTATTCGTGTTACCATTATTATTATCCCTGTTCCTCTTGTCTTTATCCTTATAAATTTTATTATTATCCTTATCACCATTATTATTATCTCTATAACTGTTATTATTATCCTTATCTATGATCACTATCCCTATTACTCTTGTTTGTATCCTCATAACTATTATTATTATCCTTATTCTATTATTACTATCCCTATTCCTCTTCTCTTTATCCTTATAACTACCATTATTATCCTTATTACTATTATTATTATCGCTATAACTGTTATTATTATCATTATTACTCTTATTACTATTCTTATTACTATTATTATTATCCCTATTCCTCTTGTCTTTATCCTTATAACTATTATTATTATCCTTATTACTATTATTATTATCGCTATAACTGTTATTATCATCATTCTTACTGTTATTATTATCGCTATAACTGTTATTATTATCTTTATTCTAATATTACTATCCCTATTCCTCTTGTCTTTATCCTTATAACTATTATCATTATCATTATTATTATTATTATCGCTATAACTGTTATTATAATACTTGTTACTATTATTAATATCGCTACAACTGTTCTTATTATCCTCATTCTATTATTACTATCCCTATTCCTCTTGTCTTTATCCTTATAACTATTATTATTATCCTTATTACTATTATTGTTATCGCTATAACTGTTATTATTATCATTATTACTGTTATTACTATTCTTATTACTATTATTATTATCCCTATTCCTCTTGTCTTTATCCTTATAACTATTATTATTATCCTTATTACTATTATTATTATTCCTATAACTGTTATTATTATCATTATTACTTATATTACTTTTCTTATTACTATTATTATTATCCCTGTTCCTCTTGTCTTTATCCTTGTAAATATTATTATTATCCTTTTTACTATTATTATTATCGCTATAACTGTTATTCCTATTACTGTTATTATTATCCCTATTCCTCTATTCTTTATCGTTATAACTACTATTATTATCGCTATAACTGTTATTATTAGCTTTATTCTATTATTACAATCCCTATTCTTCTTGTCTTTATAATTATAACTACCATTATTATCCTTATTACTATTATTGTTATCGCTATAACTGTTATTATTATCATTATTACTGTTATTACTATTCTTATTACTATTATTATTATCCCTGTTCCTCTTGTCCTTATCCTTGTAAATATTATTATTATCCTTTTTACTATTATTATTATCGCTATAACTGTTATTATTATTCGTATTACTATTATTATTATCCCTGTTCCTCTTGTCTTTATCCTTATAAATTTTATTATTATCCTTATTACCATTATTATTATCTCTATAACTGTTATTATTATCCTTATCTATTATCACTATCCCCATTACTCTTGTCTGTATCCTCATAACTATTATTATTATCCTTATTCTATTATTACTATCCCTATTCCTCTTGTCTTCATCCTTATAACTACCATTATTATTCTTATTACTATTATTATTATCGCTATAACTGTTATTATTATCATTACTACTGTTATTACTATTCTTATTACTATTATTATGATCGCTATAACTGTTATTCCTATTACTGTTATTATTATCCCTATTCCTCTTGTCTTTATAATTATAACTACCATTATTATCCTGATTACTATTATTGTTTTCGCTATAACTGTTATTATTATCATTATTACTGTTATTACTATTCTTATTACTATTATTATTATCCCTATTCCTCTTGTCTTTATCCTTATAACTATTATTATTATCCCTGTTCCTCTTGTGGTTATCCTTATAAATTTTATTATTATCCTTATTACCATTATTTTATCTCTATAACTGTTATTATTATCATTATTACTTATATTACTATTCTTATTACTATTATTATTATCCCTGTTCCTCTTGTCTTTATCCTTGTAAATATTATTATTATCCTTTTTACTATTATTATTATCGCTATAATTGTTATTATTATTCGTATTACTATTATTATTATCCCTGTTCCTCTTGTCTTTATCCTTATAAATTTTATTATTATCCTTATTACCATTATTATTATCTTTATAACTGTTCTTATTATACATATTGCTATTATTATTATCGCTATAACTGTTATTATTATTACTATTACTATTATTATTAGCCCTATTCGTCTTGTCTTTATCCTTATAACTATTATTATTAACATTATTACTATTATTATTATCGCTATAACTGTTATTATCATCATTCTTACTGTTATTATTATCGCTATAACTGTTATTATTATCTTTATTCTATTATTACTATCCCTATTCCTCTTGTCTTTATCCTTATAAATTTTATTATTATCCTTATTACCATTATTATTATCTCTATAACTGTTATTATTATCCTTATCTATTATCACTATCCCTATTACTCTTGTCTGTATCCTCATAACTATTATTATTATCCTTATTCTATTATTACTATCCCTATTCCTCTTGTCTTTATCCTTATAACTACCATAATTATCCTTATTACTATTATTATTATCGCTATAACTGTTATTATTATCATTATTACTGTTATTACTATTCTTATTACTATTATTATTATCCCTATTCCTCTTGTCTTTATCCTTATAACTATTATTATTATCCTTATTACTATTATTATTATTCCTATAACTGTTATTATTATCCTTATTGTATTATTACTATCCCTATTCCTCTTGTCTTTATCCTTATAACTACCATTATTATCCTTATTACTATTATTATTATCGCTATAACTGTTATTATTATCATTATTACTTATATTACTATTCTTATTACTATTATTATTATCCCTGTTCCTCTTGTCTTTATCCTTGTAAATATTATTATTATCCTTTTTACTATTATTATTATCGCTATAACTGTTATTCCTATTACTGTTATTATTATCCCTATTCCTCTATTCTTTATCGTTATAACTACTATTATTATCGCTATAACTGTTATTATTAGCTTTATTCTATTATTACAATCCCTATTCTTCTTGTCTTTATAATTATAACTACCATTATTATCCTTATTACTATTATTGTTATCGCTATAACTGTTATTATTATCATTATTACTGTTATTACTATTCTTATTACTATTATTATTATCCCTGTTCCTCTTGTCCTTATCCTTGTAAATATTATTATTATCCTTTTTACTATTATTATTATCGCTATAACTGTTATTATTATTCGTATTACTATTATTATTATCCCTGTTCCTCTTGTCTTTATCCTTATAAATTTTATTATTATCCTTATTACCATTATTATTATCTCTATAACTGTTATTATTATCCTTATCTATTATCACTATCCCCATTACTCTTGTCTGTATCCTCATAACTATTATTATTATCCTTATTCTATTATTACTATCCCTATTCCTCTTGTCTTCATCCTTATAACTACCATTATTATTCTTATTACTATTATTATTATCGCTATAACTGTTATTATTATCATTACTACTGTTATTACTATTCTTATTACTATTATTATGATCGCTATAACTGTTATTCCTATTACTGTTATTATTATCCCTATTCCTCTTGTCTTTATAATTATAACTACCATTATTATCCTGATTACTATTATTGTTTTCGCTATAACTGTTATTATTATCATTATTACTGTTATTACTATTCTTATTACTATTATTATTATCCCTATTCCTCTTGTCTTTATCCTTATAACTATTATTATTATCCCTGTTCCTCTTGTGTTTATCCTTATAAATTTTATTATTATCCTTATTACCATTATTATTATCTCTATAACTGTTATTATTATCATTATTACTTATATTACTATTCTTATTACTATTATTATTATCCCTGTTCCTCTTGTCTTTATCCTTGTAAATATTATTATTATCCTTTTTACTATTATTATTATCGCTATAATTGTTATTATTATTCGTATTACTATTATTATTATCCCTGTTCCTCTTGTCTTTATCCTTATAAATTTTATTATTATCCTTATTACCATTATTATTATCTTTATAACTGTTCTTATTATACATATTGCTATTATTATTATCGCTATAACTGTTATTATTATTACTATTACTATTATTATTAGCCCTATTCGTCTTGTCTTTATCCTTATAACTATTATTATTAACATTATTACTATTATTATTATCGCTATAACTGTTATTATCATCATTCTTACTGTTATTATTATCGCTATAACTGTTATTATTATCTTTATTCTATTATTACTATCCCTATTCCTCTTGTCTTTATCCTTATAAATTTTATTATTATCCTTATTACCATTATTATTATCTCTATAACTGTTATTATTATCCTTATCTATTATCACTATCCCTATTACTCTTGTCTGTATCCTCATAACTATTATTATTATCCTTATTCTATTATTACTATCCCTATTCCTCTTGTCTTTATCCTTATAACTACCATAATTATCCTTATTACTATTATTATTATCGCTATAACTGTTATTATTATCATTATTACTGTTATTTCTATTCTTATTACTATTATTATTATCCCTATTCCTCTTGTCTTTATCCTTATAACTATTATTATTATCCTTATTACTATTATTATTATTCCTATAACTGTTATTATTATCCTTATTGTATTATTACTATCCCCATTCCTCTTGTCTTTATCCTTATAACTACCATTATTATCCTTATTACTATTATTATTATCGCTATAACTGTTATTATTATCATTATTACTTATATTACTGTTCTTATTACTATTATTATTATCCCTGTTCCTCTTGTCTTTATCCTTGTAAATATTATTATTATCCTTTTTACTATTATTATTATCGCTATAACTGTTATTCCTATTACTGTTATTATTATCCCTATTCCTCTATTCTTTATCGTTATAACTACTATTATTATCGCTATAACTGTTATTATTAGCTTTATTCTATTATTACAATCCCTATTCTTCTTGTCTTTATAATTATAACTACCATTATTATCCTTATTACTATTATTGTTATCGCTATAACTGTTATTATTATCATTATTACTGTTATTATTATTCGTATTACTATTATTATTATCCCTGTTCCTCTTGTCTTTATCCTTATAAATTTTATTATTATCCTTATTACCATTATTATTATCTCTATAACTGTTATTATTATCCTTATCTATTATCACTATCCCCATTACTCTTGTCTGTATCCTCATAACTATTATTATTATCCTTATTCTATTATTACTATCCCTATTCCTCTTGTCTTCATCCTTATAACTACCATTATTATTCTTATTACTATTATTATTATCGCTATAACTGTTATTATTATCATTACTACTGTTATTACTATTCTTATTACTATTATTATGATCGCTATAACTGTTATTCCTATTACTGTTATTATTATCCCTATTCCTCTTGTCTTTATAATTATAACTACCATTATTATCCTGATTACTATTATTGTTTTCGCTATAACTGTTATTATTATCATTATTACTGTTATTACTATTCTTATTACTATTATTATTATCCCTATTCCTCTTGTCTTTATCCTTATAACTATTATTATTATCCCTGTTCCTCTTGTGTTTATCCTTATAAATTTTATTATTATCCTTATTACCATTATTATTATCTCTATAACTGTTATTATTATCATTATTACTTATATTACTATTCTTATTACTATTATTATTATCCCTGTTCCTCTTGTCTTTATCCTTGTAAATATTATTATTATCCTTTTTACTATTATTATTATCGCTATAATTGTTATTATTATTCGTATTACTCTTATTATTATCCCTGTTCCTCTTGTCTTTATCCTTATAAATTTTATTATTATCCTTATTACCATTATTATTATCTTTATAACTGTTCTTATTATACATATTACTATTATTATTATCGCTATAACTGTTATTATTATTACTATTACTATTATTATTAGCCCTATTCGTCTTGTCTTTATCCTTATAACTATTATTATTAACATTATTACTATTATTATTATCGCTATAACTGTTATTATTATCTTTATTCTATTATTACTATCCCTATTCCTCTTGTCTTTATCCTTATAACTACCATAATTATCCTTATTACTATTATTATTATCGCTATAACTGTTATTATTATCATTATTACTGTTATTACTATTCTTATTACTATTACTATTATCCCTATTCCTCTTGTCTTTATCCTTATAACTACCATAATTATCCTTATTACTATTATTATTATCGCTATAACTGTTATTATTATCATTATTACTGTTATTACTATTCTTATTACTATTATTATTATCCCTATTCCTCTTGTCTTTATCCTTATAACTACACTGGTGGCCAAAATTAACGCACCACTTTTTTGGCCCATCGTCATTTCCGTTCTGTTGAAGGTAGGACTTTGAAATTTTGAGGATGGGTGGGCCCATGGGTTATCTCAATACTCCAGGAGTGCCATTGTTGCCTGCCACCCCCTAGCGGTATCGGCGACCCCTTGGATGCTAGCGGGTGGAAAAACCGACAAAAAAGGCTCCAAATTCGACCGAAAAATAGAAAAAATCCGAAGTTTTTTTTCCAGAATGAGGTTCTTTAGGTTACGCCCTTTCCGAAAATGCCCGGCTCAACCCCCTCCGACACCCCCAACCCCCTCCCTAATTCTCCGCCCCTCCCAAAGGGGTGGTTGTTTCGATTTTGCTCAAACTTTTACCGAAGCTTCCTCTCGACCCCAGTTATACCTGGTAAAAGTTTGGTCTCGTTTGCGCCAACCCCTTGGTCGCTACACGCTGTCAAAAAACCACCCCATGCTGTTTTGTCACTTTTTTCACAGCTAAAAATCAATTTTGGACCTGCAATACACGGAAAAACTTGTTTCCGTGCCGACGGTATCGTTCCTGTTGATGGTTTGGCCCTGGCGTGAAACCAACCCCCGCTGAGGGGATTGGTACCCCCCAACCCCTCAATCCACCCCCGGGGGTGGGCGGGTAAATTGAGTGCATACGATCGATTGAGGGATCATTGAAGCATTTCTGTACAAATTTTCAAGTAGATTACTCGAACCGTTCTCGCGCGATAAGCAAAAAAGTGGAAATTTTGAGATTTGCAACCCCCAAGTTCACCCCGCAATTCCTACTGATTGGAGGCAGTTGGCATCCCGCGGATCGGCCTCTCACGAAGTTTGAACCCTCTTCTCTTCGATCTCAGAAGGTGCAATCGCTCACACGATCCGCACAGCCTCCAGCGGCGTCGCGAAAATGCCCTGTTACCCTCGTGTCGGCCAAATGTGAACCAAATGAGTTTGAAAAATTGTCTGTTATGTGTTGACGTGTGGAATGCTGTGATTTTTCGTTGAGTCTTTATGAGTGGCTGGTAGTCCATATCGTTCCGAGCGCTTCCGGTTGATATCCCCGCCGCTCGAAGACGTGCCCGAGGGTTTGCTTTCCACCCGGGCGCGCCCCCGGCGCTCGCCTCGGCCGACACTACGGTGACAGGGTATCTTCGCGGCGCCGCTGGAGGCTGTTCTGATCGTGTGAGCGATTGCATCTTCTGAGATCGAAGAGAGGAGGGTTCAAACTTCGTGAGAGGCCGATCCGTGGGATGCCAACTGCCTCCAATCAGTAGGAATTGCGGGGTGAACTTGGGGGTTGCAAATCTCAAAATTTCCACTTTTTTGCTTATCGCGCGAGAACGGTTCGAGTAATCTACTTGAAAATTTGTACAGAAATGCTTCAATGATCCCTCAATCGATCGTATGCACTCAATTTACCCGCCCACCCCCGGGGGTGGATTGAGGGGTTGGGGGTACCAATCCCCTCAGCGGGGGTTCGTTTCACGCCAGGGCCAAACCATCAACAGGAACGATACCGTCGGCACGGAAACAAGTTTTTCCGTGTATTGCAGGTCCAAAATTGATTTTTAGCTGTGAAAAAAGTGACAAAACAGCAGGGGGTGGTTTTTTGACAGCGTCTAGCGACCAAGGGGTTGGCGCAAACGAGACCAAACTTTTACCAGGTATAACTGGGGTCGAGAGGAAGCTTCGGTAAAAGTTTGAGCAAAATCGAAACAACCACCCCTTTGGGAGGGGCGGAGAATTAGGGAGGGGGTTGGGGGTGTCGGAGGGGGTTGAGCCGGGCATTTTCGGAAAGGGCGTAACCTAAAGAACCTCATTCTGGAAAAAAACTTCGGATTTTTTCTATTTTTCGGTCGAATTTGGAGCCTTTTTTGTCGGTTTTTCCACCCGCTAGCATCCAAGGGGTCGCCGATACCGCAAGGGGGTGGCAGGCAACAATGGCACTCCTGGAGTATTGAGATAACCCATGGGCCCACCTATCCTTAAAATTTCAAAGTCCTACCTTCAACAGAACGGAAATGATGATGGGCCAAAAAAGTGGTGCGTTAATTTTGGCCACCAGTGTATTATTATTATCCTTATTACTATTATTATTATTCCTATAACTGTTATTATTATCCTTATTGTATTATTACTATCCCTATTCCTCTTGTCTTTATCCTTATAACTACCATTATTATCCTTATTACTATTATTATTATCGCTATAACTGTTATTATTATCATTATTACTTATATTACTATTCTTATTACTATTATTATTATCCCTGTTCCTCTTGTCTTTATCCTTGTAAATATTATTATTATCCTTTTTACTATTATTATTATCGCTATAACTGTTATTCCTATTACTGTTATTATTATCCCTATTCCTCTATTCTTTATCGTTATAACTACTATTATTATCGCTATAACTGTTATTATTAGCTTTATTCTATTATTACAATCCCTATTCTTCTTGTCTTTATAATTATAACTACCATTATTATCCTTATTACTATTATTGTTATCGCTATAACTGTTATTATTATCATTATTACTGTTATTACTATTCTTATTACTATTATTATTATCCCTGTTCCTCTTGTCCTTATCCTTGTAAATATTATTATTATCCTTTTTACTATTATTATTATCGCTATAACTGTTATTATTATTCGTATTACTATTATTATTATCCCAGTTCCTCTTGTCTTTATCCTTATAAATTTTATTATTATCCTTATTACCATTATTATTATCTCTATAACTGTTATTATTATCCTTATCTATTATCACTATCCCCATTACTCTTGTCTGTATCCTCATAACTATTATTATTATCCTTATTCTATTATTACTATCCCTATTCCTCTTGTCTTCATCCTTATAACTACCATTATTATTCTTATTACTATTATTATTATCGCTATAACTGTTATTATTATCATTACTACTGTTATTACTATTCTTATTACTATTATTATGATCGCTATAACTGTTATTCCTATTACTGTTATTATTATCCCTATTCCTCTTGTCTTTATAATTATAACTACCATTATTATCCTGATTACTATTATTGTTTTCGCTATAACTGTTATTATTATCATTATTACTGTTATTACTATTCTTATTACTATTATTATTATCCCTATTCCTCTTGTCTTTATCCTTATAACTATTATTATTATCCCTGTTCCTCTTGTGTTTATCCTTATAAATTTTATTATTATCCTTATTACCATTATTATTATCTCTATAACTGTTCTTATTATACATATTACTATTATTATTATCGCTATAACTGTTATTATAATTACTATTACTATTATTATTAGCCCTATTCCTCTTGTCTTTATCCTTATAACTATTATTATTATCCTTATTACTATTATTATTATCGCTATAACTGTTATTATTATCATTATTACTGTTATTACTATTCTTATTACTATTACTATTATCCCTATTCCTCTTGTCTTTATCCTTATAACTATTATTATTATCCTTATTACCATTATTATTATCTCTATAACTGTTCTTATTATACATATTACTATTATTATTATCGCTATAACTGTTATTATAATTACTATTACTATTATTATTAGCCCTATTCCTCTTGTCTTTATCCTTATAACTATTATTATTATCCTTATTACTATTATTATTATCGCTATAACTGTCATTATCATCATTCTTACTGTTATTATTATCGCTATAACTGTTATTATTATCTTTATTCTATTATTACTATCCCTATTACTCTTGTCTTTATCCTTATAACTATTATTATTATTCTTATTACTATTATTATTATCGCTATAATTGTTATTATTATTCGTATTACTATTATTATTATCCCTGTTACTCTTGTCTTTATCCTTATAAATTTTATTATTATCCTTGTTACCATTATTATTATCTCTATAACTGTTATTATTAGTCTTATTACTATTATTATAATCGGTATAACTGTTACTATTATCATTATTACTGTTATTACTATTCTTATTACTATTATTATCATCCCTATTCCTCTTGTCTTTATCCTTATAACTATTATTATTATCCTTATTACTATTATTATTATCGCTATAATTGTTATTATTATTCGTATTACTATTGTTATTATCCCTGTTCCTCTTGTCTATATCCTTATAAATTTTATTATTATCCTTATTACCACTATTATTATCTCTATAACTGTTCTTATTATACATATTACTATTATTATTATCGCTATAACTGTTATTATCATCATTCTTACTGTTATTATTATCGCTATAACTGTTATTATTATCTTTATTCTATTATTACTATCCCTATTCCTCTTGTCTTTATCCTTATAACTATTATTATTATCGCTATAATTGTTATTATTATTCGTATTACTATTATTATTATCCCTGTTCCTCTTGTCTTTATCCTTATAAATTTTATTATTATCCTTATTACCATTATTATTATCTCTATAACTGTTATTATTATCCTTATCTATGATCACTATCCCTATTACTCTTGTTTGTATCCTCATAACTATTATTATTATCCTTATTCTATTATTACTATCCCTATTCCTCTTGTCTTTATCCTTATAACTACCATTATTATCCTTATTACTATTATTATTATCGCTATAACTGTTATTATCATCATTCTTACTGTTATTATTATCGCTATAACTGTTATTATTATCTTTATTCTATTATTACTATCCCTATTCCTCTTGTCTTTATCCTTATAACTATTATTATTATCCTTATTACTATTATTATTATGGGAGAGGCTCTATTGAGCACGGTACGATCACGCACGATCGCATTGGACACAGGTCTTGTGAGCACTCCATCATTGTGCACACGACCGATTGGGCACAATTCGATTGTGCACAAGAATGATATCAGAGAGTATAATTGGACACCGTAAGAATTGCAAATGCTATCAGTTAGGTTAGGCTAGGTTATGTTATGTTATGTTATGTTAGGTTGGGTTCATTGGTTAGTTTAGGTTAGGTTCAGATATCATTCTGGTGCACAATCGAATTGTGCCCAATCGTCCCTGTGCACAATGATGGCGTGCTCAAAACACCTGTGTCCAATGCGATCGTGTGCAATCGCATCGTGCTCAATTGAAGGCCTCCCTATTATTATAGCTATAATTGTTATTGTTATTCGTATTACTATTATTATTATCCCTGTTCCTCTTGTCTTTATCCTTATAAATTTTATTATTATCCTTATTACCATTATTATTATCTCTATAACTGTTATTATTATCCTTATTCTATTATCACTATCCCTATTACTCTTGTCTTTATCCTCATAACTATTATTATTATCCTTATTCTATTATTACTATCCCTATTCCTCTTGTCTTTATCCTTATAACTACCATTATTATTCTTATTACTATTATTATTATCCCTGTTCCTCTTGTCTTTATCCTTGTAAATTTTATTATTATCCTTATTACCATTATTATTATCTCTATAACTGTTCTTAATATAAATATTAGAATTATTATTATCGCTATAACTGTTATTATTATTCCTATTACTATTATTATTATCCCTATTACTCTTGTCTTTATCCTCATAACTATTATTATTATTCTTATTCTATTATTACTATCCCTATTCCTCTTGTCTTTATCCTTATAACTACCATTATTATCCTTATTACTATTATTATTATCGTTATAACTGTTATTATTATCATTATTACTGTTATTACTATTCTTATTACTATTATTATTATCGCTGTAATTGTTATTATTATTCGTATTACTATTATTATTATCCCTGTTCCTCTTGTCTTTATCCTTATAACTATTATTATTATCCTTATTACTATTATTATTATCGCTATAACTGTTATTATCATCATTCTTACTGTTATTATTATCGCTATAACTGTTATTATTATCTTTATTCTATTATTACAATCCCTATTCCTCTTGTCTTTATCCTTATAACTATTATTATTATCCTTATTACTATTATTATTATCGCTATAATTGTTATTATTATTCGTGTTACCATTATTATTATCCCTGTTCCTCTTGTCTTTATCCTTATAAATTTTATTATTATCCTTATCACCATTATTATTATCTCTATAACTGTTATTATTATCATTATTACTCTTATTACTATTCTTATTACTATTATTATTATCCCTATTCCTCTTGTCTTTATCCTTATAACTATTATTATTATCCTTATTACTATTATTATTATCGCTATAACTGTTATTATAATACTTGTTACTATTATTAATATCGCTACAACTGTTCTTATTATCCTCATTCTATTATTACTATCCCTATTCCTCTTGTCTTTATCCTTATAACTATTATTATTATCCTTATTACTATTATTGTTATCGCTATAACTGTTATTATTATCATTATTACTGTTATTACTATTCTTATTACTATTATTATTATCCCTATTCCCCTTGTCTTTATCCTTATAACTATTATTATTATCCTTATTACTATTATTATTATTCCTATAACTGTTATTATTATCCTTATTGTATTATTACTATCCCTATTCCTCTTGTCTTTATCCTTATAACTACCATTATTATCCTTATTACTATTATTATTATCGCTATAACTGTTATTATTATCATTATTACTTATATTACTATTCTTATTACTATTATTATTATCCCTGTTCCTCTTGTCTTTATCCTTGTAAATATTATTATTATCCTTTTTACTGTTATTATTATCGCTATAACTGTTATTCCTATTACTGTTATTATTATCCCTATTCCTCTATTCTTTATCGTTATAACTACTATTATTATCGCTATAACTGTTATTATTAGCTTTATTCTATTATTACAATCCCTATTCCTCTTGTCTTTATAATTATAACTACCATTATTATCCTTATTACTATTATTGTTATCGCTATAACTGTTATTATTATCATTATTACTGTTATTACTATTCTTATTACTATTATTATTATCCCTGTTCCTCTTGTCCTTATCCTTGTAAATATTATTATTATCCTTTTTACTATTATTATTATCGCTATAACTGTTATTATTATTCGTATTACTATTATTATTATCCCTGTTCCTCTTGTCTTTATCCTTATAAATTTTATTATTATCCTTATTACCATTATTATTATCTCTATAACTGTTATTATTATCCTTATCTATTATCACTATCCCCATTACTCTTGTCTGTATCCTCATAACTATTATTATTATCCTTATTCTATTATTACTATCCCTATTCCTCTTGTCTTTATCCTTATAACTACCATTATTATTCTTATTACTATTATTATTATCGCTATAACTGTTATTATTATCATTACTACTGTTATTACTATTCTTATTACTATTATTATTATCGCTATAACTGTTATTCCTATTACTGTTATTATTATCCCTATTCCTCTTGTCTTTATAATTATAACTACCATTATTATCCTTATTACTATTATTGTTATCGCTATAACTGTTATTATTATCATTATTACTGTTATTACTATTCTTATTACTATTATTATTATCCCTATTCCTCTTGTCTTTATCCTTATAACTATTATTATTATCCCTGTTCCTCTTGTGTTTATCCTTATAAATTTTATTATTATCCTTATTACCATTATTATTATCTCTATAACTGTTATTATTATCATTATTACTTATATTACTATTCTTATTACTATTATTATTATCCCTGTTCCTCTTGTCTTTATCCTTATAAATTTTATTATTATCCTTATTACCATTATTATTATCTCTATAACTGTTCTTATTATACATATTACTATTATTATCATCGCTATAACTGTTATTATTATTACTATTACTATTATTATTAGCCCTATTCCTCTTGTCTTGATCCTTATAACTATTATTATTATCCTTATTACTATTATTATTATCGCTATAACTGGTATTATCATCATTCTTACTGTTATTATTATCGCTATAACTGTTATTATTATCTTTATTCTATTATTACTATCGCTATTCCGCTTGTCTTTATCCTTATAACTATTATTATTATCCCTGTTCCTCTTGTCTTTATCCTTATAAATTTTATTATTATCCTTATTACCATTATTATTATCTCTATAACTGTTCTTATTATACATATTACTATTATTATTATCGCTATAACTGTTATTATTATTCCTATTACTATTATTATTATCCCTATTCCTCTTGTCTTTATCCTTATAACTATTATTATTATCATTATTGCTATTATTATTATCGCTATATCTGTTATTATTATCCTTATTCTATTATCACTATCCCTATTACTCTTGTCTTTATCCTCATAACTGTTATTATTATCCTTATTCTATTATTACTATCCCTATTCCTCTTGTCTTTATCCTTATAACTACCATTATTATCCTTATTACTATTATTATTATCGCTATAACTGTTATTATTATCATTATTACTGTTATTACTATTCTTATTACTATTATTATTATCCCTGTTCCTCTTGTCTTTATTCTCGTAAATATTATTATTATCCTTATTACTATTATTATTATCGCTATAATTGTTATTATTATTCGTATTACTATTATTATTATCCCTATTTCTCTTGTCTTTATCCTTATAAATTTTATTATTATCCTTATTACCATTATTATTATCTCTATAACTGTTCTTATTATACATATTACTATTATTATTATCGCTATAACTGTTATTATTATTACTATTACTATTATTATTAGCCCTATTCCTCTTGTCTTTATCCGTATTACTATTATTATTATCGCTATAACTGTTATTATCATCATTCTTACTGTTATTATTATCGATATAACTGTTATTATTATCTTTATTCTACTATTACTATCCCTATTACTCTTGTCTCTATCCTTATAACTATTATTATTATTATTATCGCTATAATTGTTATTATCATTCGTATTATTATTATTATTATCCCTGTTCCTCTTGTCTTTATCCTTATAAATTTTATTATTATCCTTATTACCATTATTATTATCTCTATAACTGTTCTTATTATACATATTACTATTATTATTATCGCTATAACTGTTATTATTATTACTATTACTATTATTATTAGCCCTATTCCTCTTGTCTTGATCCTTATAACTATTATTATTATCCTTATTACTATTATTATTATCGCTATAACTGGTATTATCATCATTCTTACTGTTATTATTATCGCCATAACTGTTATTATTATCTTTATTCTATTATTACTATCGCTATTCCGCTTGTCTTTATCCTTATAACTATTATTATTATCCCTGTTCCTCTTGTCTTTATCCTTATAAATTTTATTATTATCCTTATTACCATTATTATTATCTCTATAACTGTTCTTATTATACATATTACTATTATTATTATCGCTATAACTGTTATTATTATTCCTATTACTATTATTATTAACCCTATTCCTCTTGTCTTTATCCTTATAACTATTATTATTATCATTATTGCTATTATTATTATCGCTATATCTGTTATTATTATCCTTATTCTATTATCACTATCCCTATTACTCTTGTCTTTATCCTCATAACTGTTATTATTATCCTTATTCTATTATTACTATCCCTATTCCTCTTGTCTTTATCCTTATAACTACCATTATTATCCTTATTACTATTATTATTATCGCTATAACTGTTATTATTATCATTATTACTGTTATTACTATTCTTATTACTATTATTATTATCCCTGTTCCTCTTGTCTTTATCCTCGTAAATATTATTATTATCCTTATTACTATTATTATTATCGCTATAATTGTTATTATTATTCGTATTACTATTATTATTATCCCTATTTCTCTTGTCTTTATCCTTATAAATTTTATTATTATCCTTATTACCATTATTATTATCTCTATAACTGTTATTATTATCCTTATCTATTATCACTATCCCCATTACTCTTGTCTGTATCCTCATAACTATTATTATTATCCTTATTCTATTATTACTATCCCTATTCCTCTTGTCTTTATCCTTATAACTACCATTATTATTCTTATTACTATTATTATTATCGCTATAACTGTTATTATTATCATTACTACTGTTATTACTATTCTTATTACTATTATTATTATCGCTATAACTGTTATTCCTATTACTGTTATTATTATCCCTATTCCTCTTGTCTTTATAATTATAACTACCATTATTATCCTTATTACTATTATTGTTATCGCTATAACTGTTATTATTATCATTATTACTGTTATTACTATTCTTATTACTATTATTATTATCCCTATTCCTCTTGTCTTTATCCTTATAACTATTATTATTATCCCTGTTCCTCTTGTGTTTATCCTTATAAATTTTATTATTATCCTTATTACCATTATTATTATCTCTATAACTGTTATTATTATCATTATTACTTATATTACTATTCTTATTACTATTATTATTATCCCTGTTCCTCTTGTCTTTATCCTTATAAATTTTATTATTATCCTTATTACCATTATTATTATCTCTATAACTGTTCTTATTATACATATTACTATTATTATCATCGCTATAACTGTTATTATTATTACTATTACTATTATTATTAGCCCTATTCCTCTTGTCTTGATCCTTATAACTATTATTATTATCCTTATTACTATTATTATTATCGCTATAACTGGTATTATCATCATTCTTACTGTTATTATTATCGCTATAACTGTTATTATTATCTTTATTCTATTATTACTATCGCTATTCCGCTTGTCTTTATCCTTATAACTATTATTATTATCCCTGTTCCTCTTGTCTTTATCCTTATAAATTTTATTATTATCCTTATTACCATTATTATTATCTCTATAACTGTTCTTATTATACATATTACTATTATTATTATCGCTATAACTGTTATTATTATTCCTATTACTATTATTATTATCCCTATTCCTCTTGTCTTTATCCTTATAACTATTATTATTATCATTATTGCTATTATTATTATCGCTATATCTGTTATTATTATCCTTATTCTATTATCACTATCCCTATTACTCTTGTCTTTATCCTCATAACTGTTATTATTATCCTTATTCTATTATTACTATCCCTATTCCTCTTGTCTTTATCCTTATAACTACCATTATTATCCTTATTACTATTATTATTATCGCTATAACTGTTATTATTATCATTATTACTGTTATTACTATTCTTATTACTATTATTATTATCCCTGTTCCTCTTGTCTTTATTCTCGTAAATATTATTATTATCCTTATTACTATTATTATTATCGCTATAATTGTTATTATTATTCGTATTACTATTATTATTATCCCTATTTCTCTTGTCTTTATCCTTATAAATTTTATTATTATCCTTATTACCATTATTATTATCTCTATAACTGTTCTTATTATACATATTACTATTATTATTATCGCTATAACTGTTATTATTATTACTATTACTATTATTATTAGCCCTATTCCTCTTGTCTTTATCCGTATTACTATTATTATTATCGCTATAACTGTTATTATCATCATTCTTACTGTTATTATTATCGATATAACTGTTATTATTATCTTTATTCTACTATTACTATCCCTATTACTCTTGTCTCTATCCTTATAACTATTATTATTATTATTATCGCTATAATTGTTATTATCATTCGTATTATTATTATTATTATCCCTGTTCCTCTTGTCTTTATCCTTATAAATTTTATTATTATCCTTATTACCATTATTATTATCTCTATAACTGTTCTTATTATACATATTACTATTATTATTATCGCTATAACTGTTATTATTATTACTATTACTATTATTATTAGCCCTATTCCTCTTGTCTTGATCCTTATAACTATTATTATTATCCTTATTACTATTATTATTATCGCTATAACTGGTATTATCATCATTCTTACTGTTATTATTATCGCCATAACTGTTATTATTATCTTTATTCTATTATTACTATCGCTATTCCGCTTGTCTTTATCCTTATAACTATTATTATTATCCCTGTTCCTCTTGTCTTTATCCTTATAAATTTTATTATTATCCTTATTACCATTATTATTATCTCTATAACTGTTCTTATTATACATATTACTATTATTATTATCGCTATAACTGTTATTATTATTCCTATTACTATTATTATTAACCCTATTCCTCTTGTCTTTATCCTTATAACTATTATTATTATCATTATTGCTATTATTATTATCGCTATATCTGTTATTATTATCCTTATTCTATTATCACTATCCCTATTACTCTTGTCTTTATCCTCATAACTGTTATTATTATCCTTATTCTATTATTACTATCCCTATTCCTCTTGTCTTTATCCTTATAACTACCATTATTATCCTTATTACTATTATTATTATCGCTATAACTGTTATTATTATCATTATTACTGTTATTACTATTCTTATTACTATTATTATTATCCCTGTTCCTCTTGTCTTTATCCTCGTAAATATTATTATTATCCTTATTACTATTATTATTATCGCTATAATTGTTATTATTATTCGTATTACTATTATTATTATCCCTATTTCTCTTGTCTTTATCCTTATAAATTTTATTATTATCCTTATTACCATTATTATTATCTCTATAACTGTTCTTATTATACATATTACTATTATTATTATCGCTATAACTGTTATTATTATTACTATTACTATTATTATTAGCCCTATTCCTCTTGTCTTTATCCGTATTACTATTATTATTATCGCTATAACTGTTATTATCATCATTCTTACTGTTATTATTATCGATATAACTGTTATTATTATCTTTATTCTACTATTACTATCCCTATTACTCTTGTCTCTATCCTTATAACTATTATTATTATTATTATCGCTATAATTGTTATTATCATTCGTATTATTATTATTATTATCCCTGTTCCTCTTGTCTTTATCCTTATAAATTTTATTATTATCCTTATTACCATTATTATTATCTCTATAACTGTTCTTATTATACATATTACTATTATTATTATCGCTATAACTGTTATTATTATTACTATTACTATTATTATTAGCCCTATTCCTCTTGTCTTGATCCTTATAACTATTATTATTATCCTTATTACTATTATTATTATCGCTATAACTGGTATTATCATCATTCTTACTGTTATTATTATCGCCATAACTGTTATTATTATCTTTATTCTATTATTACTATCGCTATTCCGCTTGTCTTTATCCTTATAACTATTATTATTATCCCTGTTCCTCTTGTCTTTATCCTTATAAATTTTATTATTATCCTTATTACCATTATTATTATCTCTATAACTGTTCTTATTATACATATTACTATTATTATTATCGCTATAACTGTTATTATTATTCCTATTACTATTATTATTAACCCTATTCCTCTTGTCTTTATCCTTATAACTATTATTATTATCATTATTGCTATTATTATTATCGCTATATCTGTTATTATTATCCTTATTCTATTATCACTATCCCTATTACTCTTGTCTTTATCCTCATAACTGTTATTATTATCCTTATTCTATTATTACTATCCCTATTCCTCTTGTCTTTATCCTTATAACTACCATTATTATCCTTATTACTATTATTATTATCGCTATAACTGTTATTATTATCATTATTACTGTTATTACTATTCTTATTACTATTATTAATATCCCTATTCCTCTTGTCTTTATCCTTGTAAATATTATTATTATCCTTTTTACTATTATTATTACCTCTATAACTGTTCTTATTATACATATTACAATTATTATTATCACTATAACTGTTATTATTATTCGTATTACTATGATTATTATCCCTATTCCTCTTGTCTTTATGCTTATAAATTTTATTATTATCCTTATTACCATTATTATTACCTCTATAACTGTTCTTATTATACATATTACTATTATTATTATCGCTATAACTGTTATTATTATTCGTATTACTATTATTATTATCCCTGTTCCTCTTGTCTTTATCCTTATAAATTTTATTATTATCCTTATTACCATTATTATTATCTCTATAACTGTTCTTATTATACATATTACTATTATCATTATCGCTATAACTGTTATTATTATTCCTATTACTATTATTATTATCCTTATTCCTCTTGTCTTTATCCTTATAACTATTATTATTATCATTATTACTATTATTATTATCGCTATAACTGTTATTATTATCCTTATTCTATTATCACTATCCCTATTACTCTTGTCTTTATCCTCATAACTATTATTATTATCCTTATTCTATTATTACTATCCCTATTCCTCTTGTCTTTATCCTTATAACTACCATTATTATCCTTATTACTATTATTATTATCGCTATAACTGTTATTATTATCATTATTACTGTTATTACTATTCTTATTACTATTATTATTATCCCTATTTCTCTTGTCTTTATCCTTGTACATATTATTATTATCCTTTTTACTATTATTATTATCGGTATAACTGTTATTATTATTCCTATTACTATTATTACTATCTCTATTCCTCTTGTCTTTATCCTTATAACTATTATTATTATCCTTATTACTGTTATTATTATCGCTGTAACTGTTACTATCATCATTCTTACTGTTATTATTATCGCTATAACTGTTATTATTACCTTTATTCTATTATTACTATCCCTATTCCTCTTGTCTTTATCCTTATAACTACCATTATTATCCTTATTACTACTATTATTATCGCTATAACTGTTATTATTATCATTATTACTGTTATTACTATTCTTATTACTATTATTATTATCCCTATTCCTCTTGTCTTTATCCTTGTAAATATTATTATTATCCTTTTTACTATTATTATTATCGCATTAACTGTTACTATCATCATTCTTACTGTTATTATTATCGCTATAACTGTTATTATTATCTTTATTCTATTATTACTATCCCTATTCCTCTTGTCTTTAACCTTATAACTATTATTATGATCCTTATTATAATTGTTATTATCACTATAACTGTTATTATTATTCGTATTACTATTATTATTATCCCTATTCCTCTTGTCTTTATCCTTATAAATTTTATTATTATCCTTATTACCATTATTATTATCTCTATAACTGTTCTTATTATACATATTACTATTATTATTATCGCTATAACTGTTATTATTATCCTTATTCTATTATTACTGTCCCTATTCCTCTTGTCTTTATCCTTATAACCAGCATTATTATCCTTATTACTATTATTATTATCGCTATAACTGTTATTATTATCATTATTACTGTTATTACTATTCTTATTGCTATTATTATTATCCCTATTCCTCTTGTCTTTATCCTTATAACTATTATTATTATCCTTATTACTATTATTATTATCGCTATAACTGTTATTATTATCCTTATTACTATTATTATTATCGCCAAAACTGTTATTATTATCCTTATTCTATTATTACTATCCCTATTCCTCTTGTCTTTAACCTTATAACTACCATTATTATCCTTATTACTATTATTATTATCGCTATAACTTTTATTATTATCATTATTACTGTTATTACTATTCTTATTACTATTATTATTATCCCTATTCCTCTTGTCTTTATCCTTATAAATTTTATTATTATCCTTATTACCATTATTATTATCTCTATAACTGTTCTTATTATACATATTACTATTATTATTATCTCTATAACTGTTCTTATTATACATATTACTATTATTATTATAGCTATAACTGTTATTATTATCCTTATTCTATTATTACTGTCCCTATTCCTCTTGTCTTTATCCTTATAACCAGCATTATTATCCTTATTACTATTATTATTATCGCTATAACTGTTATTATTATCATTATTACTGTTATTACTATTCTTATTGCTATTATTATTATCCCCATTCCTCTTGTCTTTATCCTTATAACTATTATTATTATCCTTATTACTATTATTATTATCGCTATAACTGTTATTATTATCCTTATTACTATTATTATTATCGCCAAAACTGTTATTATTATCCTTATTCTATTATTACTATCCCTATTCCTGTTGTCTTTAACCTTATAACTACCATTATTATCCTTATTACTATTATTATTATCGCTATAACTGTTATTATTATCATTATTACTGTTATTACTATTCTTATTACTATTATTATTATCCCTATTCCTCTTGTCTTTATCCTTATAAATATTATTATTATCCTTATTACTATTATTATTATCGCTATAACTGTTATTATCATCATTCTTACTGTTATTATTATCGCTATAACTGTTATTATTATCTTTATTCTACTATTACTATCCCTATTCCTCTTCTCTTTATCCTTATAACTATTATTATTATCCTTATTACTATTATTATTATCGCTATAACTGTTACTATCATCATTCTTACTGTTATTATTATCGCTATAACTGTTATTATTAGCTTTATTCTATTATTACTATCCCTATTCCTCTTGTCTTTAACCTTTTAACTATTATTATTATCCTTATTACAATTATTATTATCGCTATAACTGTTATTATTATCCTTATTCTATTATCACTATCCCTATTACTCTTGTCTTTATCCTCATAACTGTTATTATTATCCTTATTCTATTATTACTATCCCTATTCCTCTTGTCTTTATCCTTACAACTACCATTATTATCCTTATTACTATTATTATTATCGCTATAACTGTTATTATTACCATTATTACTGTTATTACTATTCTTATTACTATTATTAATATCCCTATTCCTCTTGTCTTTATCCTTGTAAATATTATTATTATCCTTTTTACTATTATTATTACCTCTATAACTGTTCTTATTATACATATTACAATTATTATTATCACTATAACTGTTATTATTATTCGTATTACTATGATTATTATCCCTATTCCTCTTGTCTTTATGCTTATAAATTTTATTATTATCCTTATTACCATTATTATTACCTCTATAACTGTTCTTATTATACATATTACTATTATTATTATCGCTATAACTGTTATTATTATTCGTATTACTATTATTATTATTCCTATTCCTCTTGTCTTTATCCTTATATTTTTTATTATTATCCTCATTACCATTATTATTATCTCTATAACTGTTCTTATTATACATATTACTATTATTATTATCGCTATAACTGTTATTATTATTACTATTACTATTATTATTAGCCCTATTCCTCTTGTCTTTATCCTTATATTTTTTATTATTATCCTTATTACTATTATTATTATCGCTATAACTGTTCTTATTATTCATATTACTATTATTATTATCGCTATAACTGTAATTATTATTCCTATTACTATTATTATTATCGCTATTACTGTTATTATTATCCTTATTCTATTATTACTATCCCTATTCCTCTTGTCTTTATCCTTATAACTACCATTATTATCATTATTACTATTATTATTATCGCTATAACTGTTTTTCCTATTACTATTATTATTATCTCTATTCCTCTTGTCTTTATCCTTATAACTATTATTATTATCCTTATTACTATTATTATTATCGGTATAATTGTTATTATTATTCGTATTACTATTATTATTATCCCTGTTCCTCTTGTCTTTATCCTTATAAATTTTATTATTATCCTTATTGCTATTATTATTATCGCTATAACTGTTATTATTATCATTATTACTGTTATTACTATTCTTATTACTATTATTATTATCCCTATTCCTCTTGTCTTTATCCTTATAAATATTATTATTATCCTTTTTACTATTATTATTATCGCTATAACTGTTATTATTATCATTATTACTGTTATTACTATTCTTATTACTATTATTATTATCCCTATTCCTCTTGTCTTTATCCTTATAACTACCATTATTATCCTTATTACTATTATTATTATCGCTATAACTGTTATTATTATCATTATTACTGTTATTACTATTCTTATTACTATTATTATTATCCCTATTCCTCTTGTCTTTATCCTTGTAAATATTATTATTATCCTTTTTACTATTATTCTTATCGGTATAACTGTTATTATTATTCCTATTACATTATTACTATCTCTATTCCTCTTGTCTTTATCCTTATAACTATTATTATTATCCTTATTACTATTATTATTATCGCTGTAACTGTTACTATCATCATTCTTACTGTTATTATTATCGCTATAACTATTATTATTAGCTTTATTGTATTATTACTATCCCTATTCCTCTTGTCTTTAACCTTATAACTATTATTATTATCCTTATTACAATTATTATTATCACTATAACTCTTATAATTATTCGTATTACTATTATTATTATCCCTATTCCTCTTGTCTTTATCCTTATAAATTTTATTATTATCCTTCTTACCATTATTATTACCTCTATAACTGTTCTTATTATACATATTACTATTATTATTATCGCTATAACTGTTATTATTATTCGTATTACTATTATTATTATCCCTTTTCCTCTTGTCTTTATCCTTATAAATTTTATTATTATCCTTATTGCCATTATTATTATCGGTATAACTGTTATTATTATTCCTATTACTATTATTATTATCCCTATACCTCTTGTCTTTATCGTTATAACTATTATTATTATCCTTATTACTATTATTATTATCGCTATAACTGTTATTATCATCATTCTTACTGTTATTATTATCGCTATAACTGTTATTATTATCTTTACTCTACGATTACTATCCCTATTCCTCTTGTCTTTATCCTTATAACTATTATTATTATCCTTATTAATATTATTATTATCGCTATAACTGTTATTATTATCCTTATTACTATTATTGTTATCGCTATAACTGTTATTATTATCATTATTACTGTTATTACTATTCTTATTACTATTATTATTATCCCTATTCCTCTTGTCTTTATCCTTATAACTATTATTATTATCCTTATTACTATTATTATTATCGCTATAACTGTTACAATCATCATTCTTACTGTTATTATTATCGCTATAACTGTTATTATTATCTTTATGCTATTATTACTATCCCTATTCCTCTTGTCCTTAACCTTATAACTATTATTATTATCCTTATTACAATTATTATTATCACTATAACTGTTATTATTATTCGTATTACTATTATTATTATCCCTATTTCTCTTGTCTTTATCCTTATAAATTTTATTATTATCCTTATTACCATTATTATTATCTCTATAACTGTTCTTATTATACATATTACTATTATTATTATCGCTATAACTGTTATTATTATTACTATTACTATTATTATTAGCCCTATTCCTCTTGTCTTTATCCTTATAACTATTATTATTATCATTATTACTATTATTATTATCGCTATAACTGTTATTATTATCCTTATTCTATTATCACTATCCCTATTACTCTTGTCTTTATCCTCATAACTATTATTATTATCCTTATTCTATTATTACTATCCCAATTCCTCTTGTCTTTATCCTTATAACTACCATTATTATCCTTATTACTATTATTATTGTCGCTATAACTGTTATTATTATCATTAATACTGTTATTACTATTCTTATTACTATTATTATTATCGCTATAACTGTTATTCCTATTACTATTATTATTATCCCTATTCCTCTTGTCTTTATCCTTATAACTATTATTATTATCCTTATTACTATTATTATTATCGGTATAATTGTTATTATTATTCGTATTACTATTATTATTATCCCTGTTCCTCCTGTCTTTATCCTTATAAATTTTATTATTATTCTTATTACCATTATTATTATCTCTATAACTGTTATTATTATCCTTATTCTATTGTCACTATCCCTATTACTCTTGTCTTTATCCTCATAACTATTATTATTATCCTTATTCTATTATTACTATCCCTATTCCTCTTGTCTTTATCCTTATAACTACCATTATTATCCTTATTATTATTATTATTATCGCTATAACTGTTATTATTATCATTATTACTGTTATTACTATTCTTATTACTATTATTATTATCCCTATTTCTCTTGTCTTTATCCTTGTAAATATTATTATTATCCTTTTTACTATTATTATTATCGGTATAACTGTTATTATTATTCCTATTACTATTATTACTATCTCTATTCCTCTTGTCTTTATCCTTATAACTATTATTATTATCCTTATTACTATTATTATTATCGCTGTAACTGTTACTATCATCATTCTTACTGTTATTATTATCGCTATAACTATTATTATTAGCTTTATTCTATTATTACTATCCCTATTCCTCTTGTCTTTAACCTTATAACTATGATTATTATCCTTATTACTATTATTATTATCGCTATAACTGTTATTATTATCATTATTACTGTTATTACTATTCTTATTACTATTATTATTATCGCTATAACTGTTATTATTATCATTATTACTGTTATTACTATTCTTATTACTATTATTATTATCCCTATTCCTCTTGTCTTTATCCTTATAACTACCATTATTATCCTTATTACTATTATTATTATCGCTATAACTGTTATTATTATCATTATTACTGTTATTACTATTCTTATTACTATTATTATTATCCCTATTCCTCTTGTCTTTATCCTTGTAAATATTATTATTATCCTTTTTACTATTATTCTTATCGGTATAACTGTTATTATTATTCCTATTACTATTATTACTATCTCTATTCCTCTTGTCTTTATCCTTATAACTATTATTATTATCCTTATTACTATTATTATTATCGCTGTAACTGTTACTATCATCATTCTTACTGTTATTATTATCGCTATAACTATTATTATTAGCTTTATTGTATTATTACTATCCCTATTCCTCTTGTCTTTAACCTTATAACTATTATTATTATCCTTATTACAATTATTATTATCACTATAACTCTTATAATTATTCGTATTACTATTATTATTATCCCTATTCCTCTTGTCTTTATCCTTATAAATTTTATTATTATCCTTCTTACCATTATTATTACCTCTATAACTGTTCTTATTATACATATTACTATTATTATTATCGCTATAACTGTTATTATTATTCGTATTACTATTATTATTATCCCTTTTCCTCTTGTCTTTATCCTTATAAATTTTATTATTATCCTTATTGCCATTATTATTATCGGTATAACTGTTATTATTATTCCTATTACTATTATTATTATCCCTATACCTCTTGTCTTTATCGTTATAACTATTATTATTATCCTTATTACTATTATTATTATCGCTATAACTGTTATTATCATCATTCTTACTGTTATTATTATCGCTATAACTGTTATTATTATCTTTACTCTACGATTACTATCCCTATTCCTCTTGTCTTTATCCTTATAACTATTATTATTATCCTTATTAATATTATTATTATCGCTATAACTGTTATTATTATCCTTATTACTATTATTGTTATCGCTATAACTGTTATTATTATCATTATTACTGTTATTACTATTCTTATTACTATTATTATTATCCCTATTCCTCTTGTCTTTATCCTTATAACTATTATTATTATCCTTATTACTATTATTATTATCGCTATAACTGTTACAATCATCATTCTTACTGTTATTATTATCGCTATAACTGTTATTATTATCTTTATGCTATTATTACTATCCCTATTCCTCTTGTCCTTAACCTTATAACTATTATTATTATCCTTATTACAATTATTATTATCACTATAACTGTTATTATTATTCGTATTACTATTATTATTATCCCTATTTCTCTTGTCTTTATCCTTATAAATTTTATTATTATCCTTATTACCATTATTATTATCTCTATAACTGTTCTTATTATACATATTACTATTATTATTATCGCTATAACTGTTATTATTATTACTATTACTATTATTATTAGCCCTATTCCTCTTGTCTTTATCCTTATAACTATTATTATTATCATTATTACTATTATTATTATCGCTATAACTGTTATTATTATCCTTATTCTATTATCACTATCCCTATTACTCTTGTCTTTATCCTCATAACTATTATTATTATCCTTATTCTATTATTACTATCCCAATTCCTCTTGTCTTTATCCTTATAACTACCATTATTATCCTTATTACTATTATTATTGTCGCTATAACTGTTATTATTATCATTAATACTGTTATTACTATTCTTATTACTATTATTATTATCGCTATAACTGTTATTCCTATTACTATTATTATTATCCCTATTCCTCTTGTCTTTATCCTTATAACTATTATTATTATCCTTATTACTATTATTATTATCGGTATAATTGTTATTATTATTCGTATTACTATTATTATTATCCCTGTTCCTCCTGTCTTTATCCTTATAAATTTTATTATTATTCTTATTACCATTATTATTATCTCTATAACTGTTATTATTATCCTTATTCTATTGTCACTATCCCTATTACTCTTGTCTTTATCCTCATAACTATTATTATTATCCTTATTCTATTATTACTATCCCTATTCCTCTTGTCTTTATCCTTATAACTACCATTATTATCCTTATTATTATTATTATTATCGCTATAACTGTTATTATTATCATTATTACTGTTATTACTATTCTTATTACTATTATTATTATCCCTATTTCTCTTGTCTTTATCCTTGTAAATATTATTATTATCCTTTTTACTATTATTATTATCGGTATAACTGTTATTATTATTCCTATTACTATTATTACTATCTCTATTCCTCTTGTCTTTATCCTTATAACTATTATTATTATCCTTATTACTATTATTATTATCGCTGTAACTGTTACTATCATCATTCTTACTGTTATTATTATCGCTATAACTATTATTATTAGCTTTATTCTATTATTACTATCCCTATTCCTCTTGTCTTTAACCTTATAACTATGATTATTATCCTTATTACTATTATTATTATCGCTATAACTGTTATTATCATCATTCTTACTGTTATTATTATCGCTATAACTGTTATTATTATCTTTATTCTATTATTACTATCCCTATTCCTCTTGTCTTTATCCTTGTAAATATTATTATTATCCTTTTTACTATTATTCTTATCGGTATAACTGTTATTATTATTCCTATTACTATTATTACTATCTCTATTCCTCTTGTCTTTATCCTTATAACTATTATTATTATCCTTATTACTATTATTATTATCGCTGTAACTGTTACTATCATCATTCTTACTGTTATTATTATCGCTATAACTATTATTATTAGCTTTATTGTATTATTACTATCCCTATTCCTCTTGTCTTTAACCTTATAACTATTATTATTATCCTTATTACAATTATTATTATCACTATAACTCTTATAATTATTCGTATTACTATTATTATTATCCCTATTCCTCTTGTCTTTATCCTTATAAATTTTATTATTATCCTTATTACCATTATTATTACCTCTATAACTGTTCTTATTATACATATTACTATTATTATTATCGCTATAACTGTTATTATTATTCGTATTACTATTATTATTATCCCTTTTCCTCTTGTCTTTATCCTTATAAATTTTATTATTATCCTTATTGCCATTATTATTATCGGTATAACTGTTATTATTATTCCTATTACTATTATTATTATCCCTATACCTCTTGTCTTTATCGTTATAACTATTATTATTATCCTTATTACTATTATTATTATCGCTATAACTGTTATTATCATCATTCTTACTGTTATTATTATCGCTATAACTGTTATTATTATCTTTACTCTACGATTACTATCCCTATTCCTCTTGTCTTTATCCTTATAACTATTATTATTATCCTTATTAATATTATTATTATCGCTATAACTGTTATTATTATCCTTATTACTATTATTGTTATCGCTATAACTGTTATTATTATCATTATTACTGTTATTACTATTCTTATTACTATTATTATTATCCCTATTCCTCTTGTCTTTATCCTTATAACTATTATTATTATCCTTATTACTATTATTATTATCGCTATAACTGTTACAATCATCATTCTTACTGTTATTATTATCGCTATAACTGTTATTATTATCTTTATGCTATTATTACTATCCCTATTCCTCTTGTCCTTAACCTTATAACTATTATTATTATCCTTATTACAATTATTATTATCACTATAACTGTTATTATTATTCGTATTACTATTATTATTATCCCTATTTCTCTTGTCTTTATCCTTATAAATTTTATTATTATCCTTATTGCCATTATTATTATCGGTATAACTGTTATTATTATTCCTATTACTATTATTATTATCCCTATACCTCTTGTCTTTATCGTTATAACTATTATTATTATCCTTATTACTATTATTATTATCGCTATAACTGTTATTATCATCATTCTTACTGTTATTATTATCGCTATAACTGTTATTATTATCTTTACTCTACGATTACTATCCCTATTCCTCTTGTCTTTATCCTTATAACTATTATTATTATCCTTATTAATATTATTATTATCGCTATAACTGTTATTATTATCCTTATTACTATTATTGTTATCGCTATAACTGTTATTATTATCATTATTACTGTTATTACTATTCTTATTACTATTATTATTATCCCTATTCCTCTTGTCTTTATCCTTATAACTATTATTATTATCATTATTACTATTATTATTATCGCTATAACTGTTATTATTATCCTTATTCTATTATCACTATCCCTATTACTCTTGTCTTTATCCTCATAACTATTATTATTATCCTTATTCTATTATTACTATCCCAATTCCTCTTGTCTTTATCCTTATAACTACCATTATTATCCTTATTACTATTATTATTGTCGCTATAACTGTTATTATTATCATTAATACTGTTATTACTATTCTTATTACTATTATTATTATCGCTATAACTGTTATTCCTATTACTATTATTATTATCCCTATTCCTCTTGTCTTTATCCTTATAACTATTATTATTATCCTTATTACAATTATTATTATCACTATAACTGTTATTATTATTCGTATTACTATTATTATTATCCCTATTTCTCTTGTCTTTATCCTTATAAATTTTATTATTATCCTTATTACCATTATTATTATCTCTATAACTGTTCTTATTATACATATTACTATTATTATTATCGCTATAACTGTTATTATTATTACTATTACTATTATTATTAGCCCTATTCCTCTTGTCTTTATCCTTATAACTATTATTATTATCATTATTACTATTATTATTATCGCTATAACTGTTATTATTATCCTTATTCTATTATCACTATCCCTATTACTCTTGTCTTTATCCTCATAACTATTATTATTATCCTTATTCTATTATTACTATCCCAATTCCTCTTGTCTTTATCCTTATAACTACCATTATTATCCTTATTACTATTATTATTGTCGCTATAACTGTTATTATTATCATTAATACTGTTATTACTATTCTTATTACTATTATTATTATCGCTATAACTGTTATTCCTATTACTATTATTATTATCCCTATTCCTCTTGTCTTTATCCTTATAACTATTATTATTATCCTTATTACTATTATTATTATCGGTATAATTGTTATTATTATTCGTATTACTATTATTATTATCCCTGTTCCTCCTGTCTTTATCCTTATAAATTTTATTATTATTCTTATTACCATTATTATTATCTCTATAACTGTTATTATTATCCTTATTCTATTGTCACTATCCCTATTACTCTTGTCTTTATCCTCATAACTATTATTATTATCCTTATTCTATTATTACTATCCCTACTCCTCTTGTCTTTATCCTTATAACTACCATTATTATCCTTATTATTATTATTATTATCGCTATAACTGTTATTATTATCATTATTACTGTTATTACTATTCTTATTACTATTATTATTATCCCTATTTCTCTTGTCTTTATCCTTGTAAATATTATTATTATCCTTTTTACTATTATTATTATCGGTATAACTGTTATTATTATTCCTATTACTATTATTACTATCTCTATTCCTCTTGTCTTTATCCTTATAACTATTATTATTATCCTTATTACTATTATTATTATCGCTGTAACTGTTACTATCATCATTCTTACTGTTATTATTATCGCTATAACTATTATTATTAGCTTTATTCTATTATTACTATCCCTATTCCTCTTGTCTTTAACCTTATAACTATGATTATTATCCTTATTACTATTATTATTATCGCTATAACTGTTATTATCATCATTCTTACTGTTATTATTATCGCTATAACTGTTATTATTATCTTTATTCTATTATTACTATCCCTATTCCTCTTGTCTTTATCCTTGTAAATATTATTATTATCCTTTTTACCATTATTCTTATCGGTATAACTGTTATTATTATTCCTATTACTATTATTACTATCTCTATTCCTCTTGTCTTTATCCTTATAACTATTATTATTATCCTTATTACTATTATTATTATCGCTGTAACTGTTACTATCATCATTCTTACTGTTATTATTATCGCTATAACTATTATTATTAGCTTTATTGTATTATTACTATCCCTATTCCTCTTGTCTTTAACCTTATAACTATTATTATTATCCTTATTACAATTATTATTATCACTATAACTCTTATAATTATTCGTATTACTATTATTATTATCCCTATTCCTCTTGTCTTTATCCTTATAAATTTTATTATTATCCTTATTACCATTATTATTACCTCTATAACTGTTCTTATTATACATATTACTATTATTATTATCGCTATAACTGTTATTATTATTCGTATTACTATTATTATTATCCCTTTTCCTCTTGTCTTTATCCTTATAAATTTTATTATTATCCTTATTGCCATTATTATTATCGGTATAACTGTTATTATTATTCCTATTACTATTATTATTATCCCTATACCTCTTGTCTTTATCGTTATAACTATTATTATGATCCTTATTACTATTATTATTATCGCTATAACTGTTATTATCATCATTCTTACTGTTATTATTATCGCTATAACTGTTATTATTATCTTTACTCTACGATTACTATCCCTATTCCTCTTGTCTTTATCCTTATAACTATTATTATTATCCTTATTAATATTATTATTATCGCTATAACTGTTATTATTATCCTTATTACTATTATTGTTATCGCTATAACTGTTATTATTATCATTATTACTGTTATTACTATTCTTATTACTATTATTATTATCCCTATTCCTCTTGTCTTTATCCTTATAACTATTATTATTATCCTTATTACTATTATTATTATCGCTATAACTGTTACAATCATCATTCTTACTGTTATTATTATCGCTATAACTGTTATTATTATCTTTATGCTATTATTACTATCCCTATTCCTCTTGTCCTTAACCTTATAACTATTATTATTATCCTTATTACAATTATTATTATCACTATAACTGTTATTATTATTCGTATTACTATTATTATTATCCCTATTTCTCTTGTCTTTATCCTTATAAATTTTATTATTATCCTTATTACCATTATTATTATCTCTATAACTGTTCTTATTATACATATTACTATTATTATTATCGCTATAACTGTTATTATTATTACTATTACTATTATTATTAGCCCTATTCCTCTTGTCTTTATCCTTATAACTATTATTATTATCATTATTACTATTATTATTATCGCTATAACTGTTATTATTATCCTTATTCTATTATCACTATCCCTATTACTCTTGTCTTTATCCTCATAACTATTATTATTATCCTTATTCTATTATTACTATCCCAATTCCTCTTGTCTTTATCCTCATAACTACCATTATTATCCTTATTACTATTATTATTGTCGCTATAACTGTTATTATTATCATTAATACTGTTATTACTATTCTTATTACTATTATTATTATCGCTATAACTGTTATTCCTATTACTATTATTATTATCCCTATTCCTCGTGTCTTTATCCTTATAACTATTATTATTATCCTTATTACTATTATTATTATCGGTATAATTGTTATTATTATTCGTATTACTATTATTATTATCCCTGTTCCTCCTGTCTTTATCCTTATAAATTTTATTATTATTCTTATTACCATTATTATTATCTCTATAACTGTTATTATTATCCTTATTCTATTGTCACTATCCCTATTACTCTTGTCTTTATCCTCATAACTATTATTATTATCCTTATTCTATTATTACTATCCCTATTCCTCTTGTCTTTATCCTTATAACTACCATTATTATCCTTATTATTATTATTATTATCGCTATAACTGTTATTATTATCATTATTACTGTTATTACTATTCTTATTACTATTATTATTATCCCTATTTCTCTTGTCTTTATCCTTGTAAATATTATTATTATCCTTTTTACTATTATTATTATCGGTATAACTGTTATTATTATTCCTATTACTATTATTACTATCTCTATTCCTCTTGTCTTTATCCTTATAACTATTATTATTATCCTTATTACTATTATTATTATCGCTATAACTGTTCTTATTATACATATTACTATTATTATTCTCGCTATAACTGTTATTATTATTCCTATTACTATTATTACTATCCCTATTCCTCTTGCCTTTATCCTTATAACTACCATTATTATCCTTATTACTATTATTATTATCACTATAACTGTTATTATTATCATTATTACTGTTATTACTATTCTTATTACTATTATTATTATCCCTATTCCTCTTGTCTTTATCTTTGTAAATATTATTATTATCCTTATTACTATTATTATTATCGCTATAACTGTTATTATCATCATTCTTACTGTTATTATTATCGCTATAACTGTTATTATTATCTTTATTCTACTATTACTATCCCTATTCCTCTTGTCTTTATCCTTATAACTATTATTATTATCCTTATTACTATTATTATTATCGCTATAACTGTTACTATCATCATTCTTACTGTTATTATTATCGCTATAACTGTCATTATTAGCTTTATTCTATTATTACTATCCCTATTCCTCTTGTCTTTAACCTTTTAACTATTATTATTATCCTTATTACAATTATTATTATCGCTATAACTGTTATTATTATTCGTATTACTATTATTATTATTCCTATTCCTCTTGTCTTTATCCTTATATTTTTTATTATTATCCTCATTACCATTATTATTATCTCTATAACTGTTCTTATTATACATATTACTATTATTATTATCGCTATAACTGTTATTATTATTACTATTACTATTATTATTAGCCCTATTCCTCTTGTCTTTATCCTTATAACTATTATTATTATCCTTATTACTATTATTATTATCGCTATAACTGTTCTTATTATTCATATTACTATTATTATTATCGCTATAACTGTTATTATTATTCCTATTACTATTATTATTATCGCTATTACTGTTATTATTATCCTTATTCTATTATTACTATCCCTATTCCTCTTGTCTTTATCCTTATAACTACCATTATTATCCTTTTTACTATTATTATTATCGGTATAACTGTTATTATTATTCCATTTACTATTATTACTATCTCTATTCCTCTTGTCTTTATCCTTATAACTATTATTATTATCCTTATTACTACTATTATTATCGCTATAACTGTTATTATCATCATTCTTACTGTTATTATTATGGCTATAACTGTTATTATTATCTTTATTCTATTATTACTATCCCTATTCCTCTTGTCTTTATCCTTATAACTATTATTATTATCCTTATTACTATTATTATTATCGGTATAATTGTTATTATTATTCGTATTACTATTATTATTATCCCTGTTCCTCCTGTCTTTATCCTTATAAATTTTATTATTATCCTTATTACCATTATTATTATCTCTATAACTGTTCTTATTATACATATTACTATTATTATTATCGCTATAACTGTTGTTATTATTACTATTACTATTATTATTAGCCATATTCCTCTTGTCTTTATCCTTATAACTATTATTATTATCATTATTACTATTATTATTATCGCTATAACTGTTATTATTATCCTTATTCTATTATCACTATCCCTATTACTCTTGTCTTTATCCTCATAACTATTATTATTATCCTTATTCTATTATTACTATCCCTATTCCTCTTGTCTTTATCCTTATAACTACCATTATTATCCTTATTACTATTATTATTATCGCTATAACTGTTATTATTATCATTATTACTGTTATTACTATTCTTATTACTATTATTATTATCCCTATTCCTCTTGTCTTTATCCTTCTAAATATTATTATTATCCTTTTTACTATTATTATTATCGGTATAACTGCTATTATTATTCCTATTACTATTATTATTATCCCTATACCTCTTGTCTTTATCGTTATAACTATTATTCTTATCCTTATTACTATTATTATTATCGCTATAACTGTTATTATCATCATTCTTACTGTTATTATTATCGCTATAACTGTTATTATTATCTTTATTCTATTATTACTATCCCTATTCCTCTTGTCTTTATCCTTATAACTATTATTATTATCCTTATTACTATTATTATTATCGCTATAACTGTTCTTATTATACATATTACTATTATTATTCTCGCTATAACTGTTATTATTGTTCCTATTACTATTATTATTATCCCTATTCCTCTTGTCTTTATCCTTATAACTATTATTATTATCCTTATTACTATTATTATTATCGCTATAACTGTTATTATTATCCTTATTCTATTATTACTATCCCTATTCCTCTTGTCTTTATCCTTATAACTACCATTATTATCCTTATTACTATTATTATTATCGCTGTAACTGTTATTATTATCATTATTACTGTTATTACTATTCTTATTACTATTATTATTATCCCTATTCCTCTTGTCTTTATCCTTCTAAATATTATTATTATCCTTTTTACTATTATTATTATCGGTATAACTGCTATTATTATTCCTATTACTATTATTATTATCCCTATACCTCTTGTCTTTATCGTTATAACTATTATTCTTATCCTTATTACTATTATTATTATCGCTATAACTGTTATTATCATCATTCTTACTGTTATTATTATCGCTATAACTGTTATTATTATCTTTATTCTATTATTACTATCCCTATTCCTCTTGTCTTTATCCTTATAACTATTATTATTATCCTTATTACTATTATTATTATCGCTATAACTCTTCTTATTATACATATTACTATTATTATTCTCGCTATAACTGTTATTATTATTCCTATTACTATTATTATTATCCCTATTCCTCTTGTCTTTATCCTTATAACTATTATTATTATCCTTATTACTGTTATTATTATCGCTATAACTGTTATTATTATCCTTATTACTATTATTATTATCGCTATAACTGTTATTATTATCCTTATTCTATTATTACTATCCCTATTCCTCTTGTCTTTATCCTTATAACTACCATTATTATCCTTATTACTATTATTATTATCCCTATTCCTCTTGTCTTTATCCTTATAAATATTATTATTATCCTTATTACCATTATTATTATCTCTATAACTGTTCTTATTATACATATTACTATTATTATTATCGCTATAACTGTTATTATTATTACTATTACTATTATTATTATCCCTATTCCTCTTGTCTTTATCCTTCTAAATATTATTACTATCCTTTTTACTATTATTATTATCGCTATAACTGTTCTTATTATACATATTACTATTATTATTCTCGCTATAACTGTTATTATTATTCCTATTACTATTATTATTATCCCTATTCCTCTTGTCTTTATCCTTATAACTATTATTATTATCCTTATTACTACTATTATTATCGCTATAACTGTTATTATTATCCTTATTACTATTATTATTATCGCTATAACTGTTATTATTATCCTTATTCTATTATTACTATCCCTATTCCTCTTGTCTTTATCCTTATAACTACCATTATTATCCTTATTACTATTATTATTATCGCTATAATTGTTATTATTATTCGTATTACTATTATTATTATCCCTGTTCCTCTTGTCTTTATCCTTATAAATTTTATTATTATCCTTATTACCATTATTATTATCTCTATAACTGTTATTATTATCCTTATTCTATTGTCACTATCCCTATTACTCTTGTCTTTATCCTCATAACTATTATTATTATCCTTATTCTATTATTACTATCCCTATTCATCTTGTCTTTATCCTTATAACTACCATTATTATCCTTATTATTATTATTATTATCGCTATAACTGTTATTATTATCATTATTACTGTTATTACTATTCTTATTACTATTATTATTATTCCTATTTCTCTTGTCTTTATCCTTGTAAATATTATTATTATCCTATTTACTATTATTATTATCGGTATAACTGTTATTATTATTCCTATTACTATTATTACTATCTCTATTCCTCTTGTCTTTATCCTTATAACTATTATTATTATCCTTATTACTATTATTATTATCGCTGTAACTGTTACTATCATCATTCTTACTGTTATTATTATCGCTATAACTATTATTATTAGCTTTATTCTATTATTACTATCCCTATTCCTCTTGTCTTTAACCTTATAACTATTATTATTATCCTTATTACAATTATTATTATCACTATAACTGTTATCATTATTCGTACTACTATTATTATTATCCCTATTCCTCTTGTCTTTATCCTTATAAATTTTATTATTATCCTTATTACCATTATTATTATCTCTATAACTGTTCTTATTATACATATTACTATTATTATTATCGCTATAACTGTTATTATTATTCGTATTACTATTATTATTATCCCTTTTTCTCTTGTCTTTATCCTTATAAATTTTATTATTATCCTTATTACCATTATTATTATCGGTATAACTGTTATTATTATTCCTATTACTATTATTATTATCCCTATACCTCCTGTCTTTATCGTTATAACTATTATTATTATCCTTATTACTATTATTATTATCGCTATAACTGTTATTATCATCATTCTTACTGTTATTATTATCGCTATAACTGTTATTATTATCTTTACTCTACTATTACTATCCCTATTCCTCTTGTCTTTATCCTTATAACTATTATTATTATCCTTATTAATATTATTATTATCGCTCTAACTGTTATTATTATCCTTATTACTATTATTGTTATCGCTATAACTGTTATTATTATCATTATTACTGTTATTACTATTCTTATTACTATTATTATTATCCCTATTCCTCTTGTCTTTATCCTTATAACTATTATTATTATTATTATCGCTATAATTGTTATTATTATTCGTATTACTATTATTATTATCCCTGTTCCTCTTGTCTTTATCCTTATAAATTTTATTATTATCCTTATTACCATTATTATTATCTCTATAACTGTTCTTATTATACATATTACTATTATTATTATCGCCATAACTGTTATTATTATTACTATTACTATTATTATTAGCCCTATTCATCTTGTCTTGATCCTTATAACTATTATTATTATTCTTATTACTATTATTATTATCGCTATAACTGGTATTATCATCATTCTTACTGTTATTATTATCGCTATAACTGTTATTATTATCTTTATTCTATTATTACTATCGCTATTCCGCTTGTCTTTATCCTTATAACCATTATTATTATCCCTGTTCCTCTTGTCTTTATCCTTATAAATTTTATTATTATCCTTATTACCATTATTATTATCTCTATAACTGTTCTTATTATACATATTACTATTATTATTATCGCTATAACTGTTATTATTATTCCTATTACTATTATTATTATCCTTATTCCTCTTGTCTTTATCCTTATAACTATTATTATTATCATTATTACTATTATTATTATCGCTATATCTGTTATTATTATCCTTATTCTATTATCACTATCCCTATTACTCTTGTCTTTATCCTCATAACTGTTATTATTATCCTTATTCTATTATTACTATCCCTATTCCTCTTGTCTTTATCCTTATAACTACCATTATTATCCTTATTACTATTATTATTATCGCTATAACTGTTATTATTATCATTATTACTGTTATTACTATTCTTATTACTATTATTATTATCCCTATTCCTCTTGTCTTTATCCTTCTAAATATTATTATTATCCTTTTTACTATTATTATTATCGCTATAACTGTTATTATTATCTTTATTCTATTATTACTATCCCTATTCCTCTTGTCTTTATCCTTATAACTATTATTATTATCCTTATTACTATTATTATTATCGCTATAACTGTTCTTATTATACATATTACTATTATTATTCTCGCTATAACTGTTATTATTATTCCTATTACTATTATTATTATCCCTATTCCTCTTGTCTTTATCCTTATAACTATTATTATTATCCTTATTACTATTATTATTATCGCTATAACTGTTATTATTATCCTTATTACTATTATTATTATCGCTATAACTGTTATTATTATCCTTACTCTATTATTACTATCCCTATTCCTCTTGTCTTTATCCTTATAACTACCATTATTATCAATATTACTATTATTATTATCGCTGTAACTGTTATTATTATCATTACTACTGTTATTACTATTCTTATTACTATTATTATTATCCCTATTCCTCTTGTCTTTATCCTTCTAAATATTATTATTATCCTTTTTACTATTATTATTATCGGTATAACTGCTATTATTATTCCTATTACTATTATTATTATCCCTATACCTCTTGTCTTTATCGTTATAACTATTATTCTTATCCTTATTACTATTATTATTATCGCTATAACTGTTATTATCATCATTCTTACTGTTATTATTATCGCTATAACTGTTATTATTATCTTTATTCTATTATTACTATCCCTATTCCTCTTGTCTTTATCCTTATAACTATTATTATTATCCTTATTACTATTATTATTATCGCTATAACTGTTCTTATTATACATATTACTATTATTATTCTCGCTATAACTGTTATTATTATTCCTATTACTATTATTATTATCCCTATTCCTCTTGTCTTTATCCTTATAACTATTATTATTATCCTTATTACTATTATTATTATCGCTATAACTGTTATTATTATCCTTATTACTATTATTATTATCGCTATAACTGTTATTATTATCCTTATTCTATTATTACTATCCCTATTCCTCTTGTCTTTATCCTTATAACTACCATTATTATCCTTATTACTATTATTATTATCGCTATAATTGTTATTATTATTCGTATTACTATTATTATTATCCCTGTTCCTCTTGTCTTTATCCTTATAAATTTTATTATTATCCTTATTACCATTATTATTATCTCTATAACTGTTATTATTATCCTTATTCTATTGTCACTATCCCTATTACTCTTGTCTTTATCCTCATAACTATTATTATTATCCTTATTCTATTATTACTATCCCTATTCCTCTTGTCTTTATCCTTATAACTACCATTATTATCCTTATTATTATTATTATTATCGCTATAACTGTTATTATTATCATTATTACTGTTATTACTATTCTTATTACTATTATTATTATTCCTATTTCTCTTGTCTTTATCCTTGTAAATATTATTATTATCCTTTTTACTATTATTATTATCGGTATAACTGTTATTATTATTCCTATTACTATTATTACTATCTCTATTCCTCTTGTCTTTATCCTTATAACTATTATTATTATCCTTATTACTATTATTATTATCGCTGTAACTGTTACTATCATCATTCTTACTGTTATTATTATCGCTATAACTATTATTATTAGCTTTATTCTATTATTACTATCCCTATTCCTCTTGTCTTTAACCTTATAACTATGATTATTATCCTTATTACTATTATTATTATCGCTATAACTGTTATTATCATCATTCTTACTGTTATTATTATCGCTATAACTGTTATTATTATCTTTATTCTATTATTACTATCCCTATTCCTCTTGTCTTTAACCTTATAACTATTATTATGATCCTTATTACAATTGTTATTATCACTATAACTGTTATTATTATTCGTATTACTATTATTATTATCCCTATTCCTCTTGTCTTTATGCTTATAACTATTATTATTATCCTTATTACTATTATTATTATCGCTGTAACTGTTACTATCATCATTCTTACTGTTATTATTATCGCTATAACTATTATTATTAGCTTTATTCTATTATTTTTATCCCTATTCCTCTTGTCTTTAACCTTATAACTATTATTATTATCCTTATTACCATTATTATTATCTCTATAACTGTTCTTATTATACATATTACTATTATTATTATCGCTATAACTGTTATTATTATTACTATTACTATTATTATTAGCCATATTCCTCTTGTCTTTATCCTTATAACTATTATTATTATCATTATTACTATTATTATTATCGCTATAACTGTTATTATTATCCTTATTCTATTATCACTATCCCTATTAATCTTGTCTTTATCCTCATAACTATTATTATTATCCTTATTCTATTATTACTATCCCTATTCCTCTTGTCTTTATCCTTATAACTACCATTATTATCCTTATTACTATTATTATTATCGCTATAAATGTTATTATTATCAATATTACTGTTATTACTATTCTTATTACTGTTATTACTATTCTTATTACTATTATTATTATCCCTATTCCTCTTGTCTTTATCCTTATAAATTTTATTATTATCCTTATTACCATTATTATTATCTCTATAACTGTTCTTATTATACATATTACTATTATTATTATCGCTATAACTGTTATTATTATTACTATTACTATTATTATTAGCCATATTCCTCTTGTCTTTATCCTTATAACTATAATTATTATCATTATTACTATTATTATTATCGCTATAACTGTTATTATTATCCTTATTCTATTATCACTATCCCTATTACTCTTGTCGTTATCCTCATAACTATTATTATTATCCTCATTCTATTATTACTATCCCTATTCCTCTTGTCTTTATCCTTATAACTACCATTATTATCCTTATTACTATTATTATTATCGCTATAACTGTTATTATTATCATTATTACTGTTATTACTATTCTTATTACTATTATTATTATCGCTGTAACTGTTATTCCTATTACTATTATTATTATCCCTATTCCTCTTGTCTTTATCCTTATAACTATTATTATTATCCTTATTACTATTATTATTATCGGTATAATTGTTATTATTATTCGTATTACTATTATTATTATCCCTGTTCCTCCTGTCTTTATCCTTATAAATTTTATTATTATTCTTATTACCATTATTATTATCTCTATAACTGTTCTTATTATACATATTACTATTATTATTATCGCTAAAACTGTTATTATTATTCCTATTACTATTATTATTATCCCTATTCCTCTTGTCTTTATCCTTATAACTATTATTATTATCCTTATTACTATTATTATTATCGCTATAACTGTTATTATTATCCTTATTACTATTATTATTATCCCTGTTCCTCTTGTCTTTATCCTTATAAATTTTATTATTATCCTTATTACCATTATTATTATCTCTATAACTGTTCTTATTATACATATTACTATTATTATTATCGCTATAACTGTTATTATTATTACTATTACTATTATTATTAGCCCTATTCCTCTTGTCTTTATCCTTATTACTATTATTATTATCGCTATAACTGTTATTATCATCATTCTTACTGTTATTATTATCCCTATAACTGTTATTATTATCTTTATTCTATTATTACTATCCCTATTCGTCTTGTCTTTATCCTTATAACTATTATTATTATCCTTATTACTATTATTATTATCGCTATAATTGTTATTATTATTCGTATTACTATTATTATTATCCCTGTTCCTCTTGTCTTTGTCCTTGTAAATATTATTATTATCCTTTTTACTATTATTATTATCGCTATAACTGTTATTATTATCATTCTTACTGTTATTATTATACTTATTCTATTATTACTATCCCTATTCCTCTTGTCCTTAACCTTATAACTATTATTATTATCCTTATTACAATTATTATTATCACTATAACTGTTATTATTATTCGTATTACTATTATTATTATCCCTATTTCTCTTGTCTTTATCCTTATAAATTTTATTATTATCCTTATTACCATTATTATTATCTCTATAACTGTTCTTATTATACATATTACTATTATTATTATCGCTATAACTGTTATTATTATTACTATTACTATTATTATTAGCCCTATTCCTCTTGTCTTTATCCTTATAACTATTATTATTATCCTTATTACTATTATTATTATCGATATAACTGTTATTATTATCTTTATTCTATTATTACTATCCCTATTCCTCTTGTCTTTATCCTTATAACTACCATTATTATCCTTATTACTATTATTATTATCGCTATAACTGTTATTATTATCATTATTACTGTTATTACTATTCTTATTACTATTATTATTATCCCTATTCCTCTTGTCTTTATCCTTCTAAATATTATTATTATCCTTTTTACTATTATTATTATCGGTATAACTGCTATTATTATTCCTATTACTATTATTATTATCCCTATACCTCTTGTCTTTATCGTTATAACTATTATTCTTATCCTTATTACTATTATTATTATCGCTATAACTGTTATTATCATCATTCTTACTGTTATTATTATCGCTATAACTGTTATTATTATCTTTATTCTATTATTACTATCCCTATTCCTCTTGTCTTTATCCTTATAACTATTATTATTATCCTTATTACTATTATTATTATCGCTATAACTGTTCTTATTATACATATTACTATTATTATTCTCGCTATAACTGTTATTATTATTCCTATTACTATTATTATTATCCCTATCCCTCTTGTCTTTATCCTTATAACTATTATTATTATCCTTATTACTATTATTATTATCGCTATAACTGTTATTATTATCCTTATTACTATTATTATTATCGCTATAACTGTTATTATTATCCTTATTCTATTATTACTATCCCCATTCCTCTTGTCTTTATCCTTATAACTACCATTATTATCCTTATTACTATTATTATTATCGCTGTAACTGTTATTATTATCATTATTACTGTTATTACTATTCTTATTACTATTATTATTGTCCCTATTCCTCTTGTCTTTATCCTTATAAATATTATTATTATCCTTATTACCATTATTATTATCTCTATAACTGTTCTTATTATACATATTACTATTATTATAATCGCTATAACTGTTATTATTATTACTATTACTATTATTATTAGCCCTATTCCTCTTGTCTTTATCCTTATAACTATTATTATTATCCTTATTACTATTATTATTATCGCTATAACTGTTATTATTATCTTTATTCTATTATTACTATCCCTATTCCTCTTGTCTTTATCCTTATAACTATTATTATTATCCTTATTACTATTATTATTATCGCTATAACTGTTCTTATTATACATATTACTATTATTATTCTCGCTATAACTGTTATTATTATTCCTATTACTATTATTATTATCCCTATTCCTCTTGTCTTTATCCTTATAACTATTATTATTATCCTTATTACTATTATTATTATCGCTATAACTGTTATTATTATTCCTATTACTATTATTATTATCCCTATACCTCTTGTCTTTATCGTTATAACTATTATTATTATCCTTATTACTATTATTATTATCGCTATAACTGTTATTATCATCATTCTTACTGTTATTATTATCGCTATAACTGTTATTATTATCTTTACTCTTCTATTACTATCCCTATTCCTCTTGTCTTTATCCTTATAACTATTATTATTATCCTTATTAATATTATTATTATCGCTATAACTGTTATTATTATCCTTATTACTATTATTGTTATCGCTATAACTGTTATTATTATCATTATTACTGTTATTACTATTCTTATTACTATTATTATTATCCCTATTCCTCTTGTCTTTATCCTTATGACTATTATTATTATTATTATCGCTATAATTGTTATTATTATTCGTATTACTATTATTATTATCCCTGTTCCTCTTGTCTTTATCCTTATAAATTTTATTATTATCCTTATTACCATTATTATTATCTCTATAACTGTTCGTATTATACATATTACTATTATTATTATCGCTATAACTGTTATTATTATTCCTATTACTATTATTATTATCCCTATTCCTCTTGTCTTTATCCTTATAACTATTATTATTATCCTTATTACTATTATTATTATCGCTATAACTGTTATTATTATTCGTATTACTATTATTATTATCCCTGTTCCTCTTGTCTTTGTCCTTGTAAATATTATTATTATCCTTTTTACTATTATTATTATCGCTATAACTGTTATTATTATCATTCTTACTGTTATTATTATCGCTATAACTGTTATTATTATACTTATTCTATTATTACTATCCCTATTCCTCTTGTCTTTATCCTTATAACTATTATTATTATCCTTATTACTATTATTATTATCGCTATAACTGTTACTATCATCATTCTTACTGTTATTATTATCGCTATAACTGTTATTATTATTACTATTACTATTATTATTAGCCCTATTCCTCTTGTCTTTATCCTTATTACTATTATTATTATCGCTATAACTGTTATTATCATCATTCTTACTGTTATTATTATCCCTATAACTGTTATTATTATCTTTATTCTATTATTACTATCCCTATTCGTCTTGTCTTTATCCTTATAACTATTATTATTATCCTTATTACTATTATTATTATCGCTATAATTGTTATTATTATTCGTATTACTATTATTATTATCCCTGTTCCTCTTGTCTTTGTCCTTGTAAATATTATTATTATCCTTTTTACTATTATTATTATCGCTATAACTGTTATTATTATCATTCTTACTGTTATTATTATCGCTATAACTGTTATTATTATACTTATTCTATTATTACTATCCCTATTCCTCTTGTCCTTAACCTTATAACTATTATTATTATCCTTATTACAATTATTATTATCACTATAACTGTTATTATTATTCGTATTACTATTATTATTATCCCTATTTCTCTTGTCTTTATCCTTATAAATTTTATTATTATCCTTATTACCATTATTATTATCTCTATAACTGTTCTTATTATACATATTACTATTATTATTATCGCTATAACTGTTATTATTATTACTATTACTATTATTATTAGCCCTATTCCTCTTGTCTTTATCCTTATAACTATTATTATTATCCTTATTACTATTATTATTATCGATATAACTGTTATTATTATCTTTATTCTATTATTACTATCCCTATTCCTCTTGTCTTTATCCTTATAACTACCATTATTATCCTTATTACTATTATTATTATCGCTATAACTGTTATTATTATCATTATTACTGTTATTACTATTCTTATTACTATTATTATTATCCCTATTCCTCTTGTCTTTATCCTTATAAATATTATTATTATCCTTATTACCATTATTATTATCTCTATAACTGTTCTTATTATACATATTACTATTATTATTATCGCTATAACTGTTATTATTGTTACTATTACTATTATTATTAGCCCTATTCCTCTTGTATTTATCCTTATAACTATTATTATTATCATTATTACTATTATTATTATCGCTATAACTGTTATTATTATTATTATTCTATTATCACTATCCCTATTACTCTTGTCTTTATCCTCATAACTATTATTATTATCCTTATTCTATTATTACTATCCCTATTCCTCTTGTCTTTATCCTTATAACTACCATTATTATCCTTATTGCTATTATTATTATCGCTATAACTGTTATTATTATCATTATTACTGTTATTATTATCGCTATAACTATTATTATTAGCTTTGTTCTATTATTACTATCCCTATTCCACTTGTCTTTAACCTTATAACTATTATTATTATCCTTATTACTATTATTATTATCGCTATAACTGTTATTATTATCATTATTACTGTTATTACTATTCTTATTACTATTATTATTATCCCTATTCCTCTTGTCTTTATCCTTATAAATATTATTATTATCCTTATTACTATTATTCTTATCGCTATAACTGTTATTATTATCCTTATTACTATTATTATTATCCCTGTTCCTCTTGTCTTTATCCTTGTAAATTTTATTATTATCCTTATTACCATTATTATTATCTCTATAACTGTTCTTATTATACATATTACTATTATTATTATCGCTATAACTGTTATTATCATCATTCTTACTGTTGTTATTATCGCTATAACTGTTATTATTATCTTTATTCTATTATTACTATCCCTATTCCTCTTGTCTTTATCCTTATCACTATTATTATTATCCTTATTACTATTATTATTATCGCTATAATTGTTATTATTATTCGTATTACTATTATTATTATCCCTGTTCCTCTTGTCTTTGTCCTTGTAAATATTATTATTATCCTTTTTACTATTATTATTATCGCTATAACTGTTATTATTATCATTCTTACTGTTATTATTATCGCTATAACTGTTATTATTATACTTATTCTATTATTACTATCCCTATTCCTCTTGTCTTTATCCTTATAACTATTATTATTATCCTTATTACTATTATTATTATCGCTATAACTGTTACTATCATCATTCTTACTGTTATTATTATCTTTATTCTATTATTACTATGCCTATTCCTCTTGTCCTTAACCTTATAACTATTATTATTATCCTTATTACAATTATTATTATCACTATAACTGTTATTATTATTCGTATTACTATTATTATTATCCCTATTTCTCTTGTCTTTATCCTTATAAATTTTATTATTATCCTTATTACCATTATTATTATCTCTATAACTGTTCTTATTATACATATTACTATTATTATTATCGCTATAACTGTTATTATTATTACTATTACTATTATTATTAGCCATATTCTTCTTGTCTTTATCCTTATAACTATTATTATTATCATTATTACTATTATTATTATCGCTATAACTGTTATTATTATCCTTATTCTATTATCACTATCCCTATTACTCTTGTCTTTATCCTCATAACTATTATTATTATCCTTATTCTATTATTACTATCCCTATTCCTCTTGTCTTTATCCTTATAACTACCATTATTATCCTTATTACTATTATTATTATCGCTATAACTGTTATTATTATCATTATTACTGTTATTACTATTCTTATTACTATTATTATTATCGCTATAACTGTTATTCCTATTACTATTATTATTATCCCTATTCCTCTTGTCTTTATCCTTATAACTATTATTATTATCCTTATTACTATTATTATTATCGGTATAATTGTTATTATTATTCGTATTACTGTTATTATTATCCCTGTTCCTCCTGTCTTTATCCTTATAAATTTTATTATTATTCTTATTACCATTATTATTATCTCTATAACTGTTCTTATTATACATATTACTATTATTATTATCCTTATTACTATTATTATTATCGCTATAACTGTTATTATTATCCTTATTACTATTATTATTATCCCTGTTCCTCTTGTCTTTATCCTTATAAATTTTATTATTATCCTTATTACCATTATTATTATCTCTATAACTGTTCTTATTATACATATTACTATTATTATTATCGCTATAACTGTTATTATTATTACTATTACTATTATTATTAGCCCTATTCCTCTTGTCTTTATCCTTATTACTATTATTATTATCGCTATAACTGTTATTATCATCATTCTTACTGTTATTATTATCCCTATAACTGTTATTATTATCTTTATTCTATTATTACTATCCCTATTCGTCTTGTCTTTATCCTTATAACTATTATTATTATCCTTATTACTATTATTATTATCGCTATAATTGTTATTATTATTCGTATTACTATTATTATTATCCCTGTTCCTCTTGTCTTTGTCCTTGTAAATATTATTATTATCCTTTTTACTATTATTATTATCGCTATAACTGTTATTATTATCATTCTTACTGTTATTATTATCGCTATAACTGTTATTATTATACTTATTCTATTATTACTATCCCTATTCCTCTTGTCCTTAACCTTATAACTATTATTATTATCCTTATTACAATTATTATTATCACTATAACTGTTATTATTATTCGCATTACTATTATTATTATCCCTATTTCTCTTGTCTTTATCCTTATAAATTTTATTATTATCCTTATTACCATTATTATTATCTCTATAACTGTTCTTATTATACATATTACTATTATAATTATCGCTATAACTGTTATTATTATTACTATTACTATTATTATTAGCCCTATTCCTCTTGTCTTTATCCTTATAACTATTATTATTATCCTTATTACTATTATTATTATCGATATAACTGTTATTATTATCTTTATTACTATTATTATTATCCCTGTTCCTCTTGTCTTTATCCTTATAAATTTTATTATTATCCTTATTACCATTATTATTATCTCTATAACTGTTCTTATTATACATATTACTATTATTATTATCGCTATAACTGTTATTATCATCATTCTTACTGTTATTATTATCGCTATAACTGTTATTATTATCTTTATTCTATTATTACTATCCCTATTCCTCTTGTCTTTATCCTTATCACTGTTATTATTATCCTTATTACTATTATTATTATCGCTATAATTGTTATTATTATTCGTATTACTATTATTATTATCCCTGTTCCTCTTGTCTTTGTCCTTGTAAATATTATTATTATCCTTTTTACTATTATTATTATCGCTATAACTGTTATTATTATCATTCTTACTGTTATTATTATCGCTATAACTGTTATTATTATACTTATTCTATTATTACTATCCCTATTCCTCTTGTCTTTATCCTTATAACTATTATTATTATCCTTATTACTATTATTATTATCGCTATAACTGTTCTTATTATACATATTACTATTATTATTCTCGCTATAACTGTTATTATTATTACTATTACTATTATTATTATCCCTATTCCTCTTGTCTTTATCCTTATAACTATTATTATTATCCTTATTACTATTATTATTATCGCTATAACTGTTATTATTATCCTTATTACTATTATTATTATCGCTATAACTGTTATTATTATCCTTATTCTATTATTACTATCCCTATTCCTCTTGTCTTTATCCTTATAACTACCATTATTATCCTTATTATTATTATTATTATCGCTATAACTGTTATTATTATCATTATTACTGTTATTACTATTCTCATTACTATTATTATTATCCCTATTTCTCTTGTCTTTATCCTTGTAAATATTATTATTATCCTTTTTACTATTATTATTATCGGTATAACTGTTATTATTATTCCTATTACTATTATTACTATCTCTATTCCTCTTGTCTTTATCCTTATAACTATTATTATTATCCTTATTACTATTATTATTATCGCTGTAACTGTTACTATCATCATTCTTACTGTTATTATTATCGCTATAACTATTATTATTATCTTTATTCTATTATTACTATCCCTATTCTTCTTGTCTTTAACCTTATAACTAGTATTATGATCCTTATTACAATTGTTATTATCACTATAACTGTTATTATTATTCGTATTACTATTATTATTATCCCTATTCCTCTTGTCTTTATCCTTATAACTATTATTATTATCATTATTACTATTATTATTATCGCTATAACTGTTATTATTATCCTTATTCTATTATCACTATCCCTATTACTCTTGTCTTTATCCTCATAACTATTATTATTATCTTTATTCTATTATTACTATCCCTATTCCTCTTGTCTTTAACCTTATAACTATTATTATGATCCTTATTACAATTGTTATTATCACTATAACTGTTATTATTATTCGTATTACTATTATTATTATCCCTATTCCTCTTGTCTTTATCCTTGTAAATATTATTATTATTCTTTTTACTATTATTATTATCGGTATAACTGTTATTATTATTCCTATTACTATTATTACTATCTCTATTCCTCTTGTCTTTATCCTTATAACTATTATTATTATCCTTATTACTATTATTATTATCGCTGTAACTGTTACTATCATCATTCTTACTGTTATTATTATCGCTATAACTATTATTATTAGCTTTATTCTATTATTACTATCCCTATTCCTCTTGTCTTTAACCTTATAACTATTATTATTATCCTTATTACAATTATTATTATCACTATAACTGTTATCATTATTCGTACTACTATTATTATTATCCCTGTTCCTCTTGTCTTTATCCTTATAAATTTTATTATTATCCTTATTACCATTATTATTATCTCTATAACTGTTCTTATTATACATATTACTATTATTATTATCGCTATAACTGTTATTATTATCATTATTACTGTTATTACTATTCTTATTACTATTATTATTATCCCTATTCCTCTTGTCTTTATCCTTATATATATTATTATTATCCTTATTACCATTATTATTATCTCTATAACTGTTCTTATTATACATATTACTATTATTATTATCATTATTACTGTTATTACTATTCTTATTACTATTATTATTATCCCTATTCCTCTTGTCTTTATCCTTATAAATATTATTATTATCCTTATTACCATTATTATTATCTCTATAACTGTTCTTATTATACATATTACTATTATTATTATCGCTATAACTGTTATTATTGGTACTATTACTATTATTATTAGCCCTATTCCTCTTGTATTTATCCTTATAACTATTATTATTATCATTATTACTGTTATTACTATTCTTATTACTATTATTATTATCCCTATTCCTCTTGTCTTTATCCTTATAAATATTATTATTATCCTTTTTACTATTATTATTATCGCTATAACTGTTATTCCTATTACTATTATTATTATCCCTATTCCTCTTGTCTTTATCCTTATAACTATTATTATTATCCTTATTACTATTATTATTATCGCTATAATTGTTATTATTATTCGTATTACTATTACTATTATCCCTGTTCCTCTTGTCTTTATCCTTATAAATTTTATTATTATCCTTATTACCATTATTATTATCTCTATAACTGTTCTTATTATACATATTACTATTATTATTATCGCTATAACTGTTATTATTATTACTATTACTATTATTATTAGCCCTATTCCTCTTGTCTTTATCCTTATAACTATTATTATTATCGCTATAACTGTTATTATTATTACTATTACTATTATTATTAGCCCTATTCCTCTTGTCTTTATCCTTATGACTATTATTATTATCCTTATTACTATTATTATTATCGCTATAACTGTTATTATTATCTTTATTCTATTATTACTATCCCTATTCCTCTTGTCTTTATCCTTATTACTATTATTATTATCGCTATAATTGTTATTATTATTCGTATTACTATTATTATTATCCCAGTTCCTCTTGTCTTTATCCTTGTAAATATTATTATTATCCTTTTTACTATTATTATTATCGGTATAACTGTTATTATTATTACTATTACTATTATTATTATCGGTATAACTGTTATTATTATTACTATTACTATTATTATTAGCCCTATTCCTCTTGTCGTTATCCTCATAACTATTATTATTATCCTTTTTACTATTATTATTATCGCTATAACTGTTATTATTATCGCTATAACTGTTATTATTATACTTATTCTATTATTACTATCCCTATTCCTCTTGTCTTTATCCTTATAACTATTATTATTATCCTTATTACTATTATTATTATCGCTATAACTGTTACTATCATCATTCTTACTGTTATTATTATCGCTATAACTGTTATTATTATATTTATTCTATTATTACTATCCCTATTCCTCTTGTCCTTAACCTTATAACTATTATTATTATCCTTATTACAATTATTATTATCACTATAACTGTTATTATTATTCGTATTACTATTATTATTATCCCTATTTCTCTTGTCTTTATCCTTATAAATTTTATTATTATCCTTATTACCATTATTATTATCTCTATAACTGTTCTTATTATACATATTACTATTATTATTATCGCTATAACTGTTATTATTATTACTATTACTATTATTATTAGCCATATTCCTCCTGTCTTTATCCTTATAACTATTATTATTATCATTATTACTATTATTATTATCGCTATAACTGTTATTATTATCATTATTACTGTTATTACTATTCTTATTACTATTATTATTATCGCTATAACTGTTATTCCTATTACTATTATTATTATCCCTATTCCTCTTGTCTTTATCCTTATAACTATTATTATTATCCTTATTACTATTATTATTATCGGTATAATTGTTATTATTATTCGTATTACTATTATTATTATCGCTAAAACTGTTATTATTATTCCTATTACTATTATTATTATCCCTATTCCTCTTGTCTTTATCCTTATAACTATTATTATTATCCTTATTACTATTATCATTATCGCTATAACTGTTATTATTATCCTTATTACTATTATTATTATCCCTGTTCCTCTTGTCTTTATCCTTATAAATTTTATTATTATCCTTATTACCATTATTATTATCTCTATAACTGTTCTTATTATACATATTACTATTATTATTATCGCTATAACTGTTATTATTATTACTATTACTATTATTATTAGCCCTATTCCTCTTGTCTTTATCCTTATTACTATTATTATTATCGCTATAAATGTTATTATCATCATTCTTACTGTTATTATTATCCCTATAACTGTTATTATTATCTTTATTCTATTATTACTATCCCTATTCGTCTTGTTTTTATCCTTATAACTATTATTATTATCCTTATTACTATTATTATTATCGCTATAATTGTTATTATTATTCGTATTACTATTATTATTATCCCTATTTCTCTTGTCTTTATCCTTATAAATTTTATTATTATCCTTATTACCATTATTATTATCTCTATAACTGTTCTTATTATACATATTACTATTATTATTATCGCTATAACTGTTATTATTATTACTATTACTATTATTATTAGCCCTATTCCTCTTGTCTTTATCCTTATAACTATTATTATTATCCTTATTACTATTATTATTATCGATATAACTGTTATTATTATCTTTATTCTATTATTACTATCCCTATTCCTCTTGTCTTTATCCTTATAACTACCATTATTATCCTTATTACTATTATTATTATCGCTATAACTGTTATTATTATCATTATTACTGTTATTATTATCGCTATAACTGTTATTATTATCTTTATTCTATTATTACTATCCCTATTCCTCTTGTCTTTATCCTTATAACTATTATTATTATCCTTATTACTATTATTATTATCGCTATAACTGTTCTTATTATACATATTACTATTATTATTCTCGCTATAACTGTTATTATTATTACTATTACTATTATTATTATCCCTATTCCTCTTGTCTTTATCCTTATAACTATTATTATTATCCTTATTACTTTTATTATTATCGCTATAACTGTTATTATTATCCTTATTACTATTATTATTATCGCTATACCTGTTATTATTATCCTTATTCTATTATTACTATCCCTATTCCTCTTGTCTTTATCCTTATAACTACCATTATTATCCTTATTACTATTATTATTATCGCTGTAACTGTTATTATTATCATTATTACTGTTATTACTATTCTTATTACTATTATTATTATCCCTATTCCTCTTGTCTTTATCCTCTTAACTATTATTATTATCCTTATTCTATTATTACTATCCCTATTCCTCTTGTCTTTATCCTTATAACTACCATTATTATCCTTATTATTATTATTATTATCGCTATAACTGTTATTATTATCATTATTACTGTTATTACTATTATTATTACTATTATTATTATCCCTATTTCTCTTGTCTTTATCCTTGTAAATATTATTATTATCCTTTTCACTATTATTATTATCGGTATAACTGTTATTATTATTCCTATTACTATTATTACTATCTCTATTCCTCATGTCTTTATCCTTATAACTATTATTATTATCCTTATTACTATTATTATTATCGCTATAATTGTTATTATTATTCCTATTACTATTATTATTATCCCTATTCCTCTTGTCTTTATCCTTATAACTATTATTATTATCCTTATTACTATTATTATTATCGCTATAACTGTTATTATTATCCTTATTACTATTATTATTATCCCTGTTCCTCTTGTCTTTATCCTTATAAATTTTATTATTATCCCTATTACCATTATTATTATCTCTATAACTGTTCTTATTATACATATTACTATTATTATTATCGCTATAGCTGTTATTATTATTACTATTACTATTATTATTAGCCCTATTCCTCTTGTCTTTATCCTTATAACTATTATTATTATCGCTATAACTGTTATTATTGGTACTATTACTATTATTATTAGCCCTATTCCTCTTGTATTTATCCTTATAACTATTATTATTATCATTATTACTGTTATTACTATTCTTATTACTATTATTATTATCCCTATTCCTCTTGTCTTTATCCTTATAAATATTATTATTATCCTTTTTACTATTATTATTATCGCTATAACTGTTATTCCTATTACTATTATTATTATCCCTATTCCTCTTGTCTTTATCCTTATAACTATTATTATTATCCTTATTACTATTATTATTATCGCTATAATTGTTATTATTATTCGTATTACTATTACTATTATCCCTGTTCCTCTTGTCTTTATCCTTATAAATTTTATTATTATCCTTATTACCATTATTATTATCTCTATAACTGTTCTTATTATACATATTACTATTATTATTATCGCTATAACTGTTATTATTATTACTATTACTATTATTATTAGCCCTATTCCTCTTGTCTTTATCCTTATAACTATTATTATTATCGCTATAACTGTTATTATTATTACTATTACTATTATTATTAGCCCTATTCCTCTTGTCTTTATCCTTATGACTATTATTATTATCCTTATTACTATTATTATTATCGCTATAACTGTTATTATTATCTTTATTCTATTATTACTATCCCTATTCCTCTTGTCTTTATCCTTATTACTATTATTATTATCGCTATAATTGTTATTATTATTCGTATTACTATTATTATTATCCCAGTTCCTCTTGTCTTTATCCTTGTAAATATTATTATTATCCTTTTTACTATTATTATTATCGGTATAACTGTTATTATTATTACTATTACTATTATTATTATCGGTATAACTGTTATTATTATTACTATTACTATTATTATTAGCCCTATTCCTCTTGTCGTTATCCTCATAACTATTATTATTATCCTTTTTACTATTATTATTATCGCTATAACTGTTATTATTATCGCTATAACTGTTATTATTATACTTATTCTATTATTACTATCCCTATTCCTCTTGTCTTTATCCTTATAACTATTATTATTATCCTTATTACTATTATTATTATCGCTATAACTGTTACTATCATCATTCTTACTGTTATTATTATCGCTATAACTGTTATTATTATATTTATTCTATTATTACTATCCCTATTCCTCTTGTCCTTAACCTTATAACTATTATTATTATCCTTATTACAATTATTATTATCACTATAACTGTTATTATTATTCGTATTACTATTATTATTATCCCTATTTCTCTTGTCTTTATCCTTATAAATTTTATTATTATCCTTATTACCATTATTATTATCTCTATAACTGTTCTTATTATACATATTACTATTATTATTATCGCTATAACTGTTATTATTATTACTATTACTATTATTATTAGCCATATTCCTCCTGTCTTTATCCTTATAACTATTATTATTATCATTATTACTATTATTATTATCGCTATAACTGTTATTATTATCATTATTACTGTTATTACTATTCTTATTACTATTATTATTATCGCTATAACTGTTATTCCTATTACTATTATTATTATCCCTATTCCTCTTGTCTTTATCCTTATAACTATTATTATTATCCTTATTACTATTATTATTATCGGTATAATTGTTATTATTATTCGTATTACTATTATTATTATCGCTAAAACTGTTATTATTATTCCTATTACTATTATTATTATCCCTATTCCTCTTGTCTTTATCCTTATAACTATTATTATTATCCTTATTACTATTATCATTATCGCTATAACTGTTATTATTATCCTTATTACTATTATTATTATCCCTGTTCCTCTTGTCTTTATCCTTATAAATTTTATTATTATCCTTATTACCATTATTATTATCTCTATAACTGTTCTTATTATACATATTACTATTATTATTATCGCTATAACTGTTATTATTATTACTATTACTATTATTATTAGCCCTATTCCTCTTGTCTTTATCCTTATTACTATTATTATTATCGCTATAAATGTTATTATCATCATTCTTACTGTTATTATTATCCCTATAACTGTTATTATTATCTTTATTCTATTATTACTATCCCTATTCGTCTTGTTTTTATCCTTATAACTATTATTATTATCCTTATTACTATTATTATTATCGCTATAATTGTTATTATTATTCGTATTACTATTATTATTATCCCTATTTCTCTTGTCTTTATCCTTATAAATTTTATTATTATCCTTATTACCATTATTATTATCTCTATAACTGTTCTTATTATACATATTACTATTATTATTATCGCTATAACTGTTATTATTATTACTATTACTATTATTATTAGCCCTATTCCTCTTGTCTTTATCCTTATAACTATTATTATTATCCTTATTACTATTATTATTATCGATATAACTGTTATTATTATCTTTATTCTATTATTACTATCCCTATTCCTCTTGTCTTTATCCTTATAACTACCATTATTATCCTTATTACTATTATTATTATCGCTATAACTGTTATTATTATCATTATTACTGTTATTATTATCGCTATAACTGTTATTATTATCTTTATTCTATTATTACTATCCCTATTCCTCTTGTCTTTATCCTTATAACTATTATTATTATCCTTATTACTATTATTATTATCGCTATAACTGTTCTTATTATACATATTACTATTATTATTCTCGCTATAACTGTTATTATTATTACTATTACTATTATTATTATCCCTATTCCTCTTGTCTTTATCCTTATAACTATTATTATTATCCTTATTACTTTTATTATTATCGCTATAACTGTTATTATTATCCTTATTACTATTATTATTATCGCTATACCTGTTATTATTATCCTTATTCTATTATTACTATCCCTATTCCTCTTGTCTTTATCCTTATAACTACCATTATTATCCTTATTACTATTATTATTATCGCTGTAACTGTTATTATTATCATTATTACTGTTATTACTATTCTTATTACTATTATTATTATCCCTATTCCTCTTGTCTTTATCCTCTTAACTATTATTATTATCCTTATTCTATTATTACTATCCCTATTCCTCTTGTCTTTATCCTTATAACTACCATTATTATCCTTATTATTATTATTATTATCGCTATAACTGTTATTATTATCATTATTACTGTTATTACTATTATTATTACTATTATTATTATCCCTATTTCTCTTGTCTTTATCCTTGTAAATATTATTATTATCCTTTTCACTATTATTATTATCGGTATAACTGTTATTATTATTCCTATTACTATTATTACTATCTCTATTCCTCATGTCTTTATCCTTATAACTATTATTATTATCCTTATTACTATTATTATTATCGCTATAATTGTTATTATTATTCCTATTACTATTATTATTATCCCTATTCCTCTTGTCTTTATCCTTATAACTATTATTATTATCCTTATTACTATTATTATTATCGCTATAACTGTTATTATTATCCTTATTACTATTATTATTATCCCTGTTCCTCTTGTCTTTATCCTTATAAATTTTATTATTATCCCTATTACCATTATTATTATCTCTATAACTGTTCTTATTATACATATTACTATTATTATTATCGCTATAGCTGTTATTATTATTACTATTACTATTATTATTAGCCCTATTCCTCTTGTCTTTATCCTTATAACTATTATTATTATCCTTATTACTATTATTATTATCCTTATTACTATTATTATTATCTTTATTCTATTATTACTATCCCTATTCCTCTTGTCTTTATCCTTATAACTACCATTATTATCCTTATTACTATTATTATTATCGCTATAACTGTTATTATTATCATTATTACTGTTATTATTATCGCTATAACTGTTATTATTATCTTTATTCTATTATTACTATCCCTATTCCTCTTGTCTTTATCCTTATAACTATTATTATTATCCTTATTACTATTATTATTATCGCTATAACTGTTCTTATTATACATATTACTATTATTATTCTCGCTATAACTGTTATTATTATTACTATTACTATTATTATTATCCCTATTCCTCTTGTCTTTATCCTTATAACTATTATTATTATCCTTATTACTATTATTATTATCGCTATAACTGTTCTTATTATACATATTACTATTATTATTATCGCTATAACTGTTATTATTATTCCTATTACTATTATTATTATCCCTATTCCTCTTGTCTTTATCCTTATAACTATTATTATTATCATTATTACTATTATTATTATCCCTATTCCTCTTGTCTTTATCCTTATAACTATTACTATTATCATTATTACTATTATTATTATCGCTATAACTGTTATTATTATCCTTATTCTATTATCACTGTCCCTATTACTCTTGTCTTTATCCTCATAACTATTATTATTATCTTTATTCTATTATTACTATCCCTATTCCTCTTGTCTTTATCCTTATAACTACCATTATTATCCTTATTACTATTATTATTATCGCTATAACTGTTATTATTATCATTATTACTGTTATTACTATTCTTATTACTATTATTATTATCCCTATTCCTCTTGTCTTTATCCTCTTAACTATTATTATTATCCTTATTCTATTATTACTATCCCTATTCCTCTTGTCTTTATCCTTATAACTACCATTATTATCCTTATTATTATTATTATTATCGCTATAACTGTTATTATTATCATTATTACTGTTATTACTATTCTTATTACTATTATTATTATCCCTATTTCTCTTGTCTTTATCCTTGTAAATATTATTATTATCCTTTTCACTATTATTATTATCGGTATAACTGTTATTATTATTCCTATTACTATTATTACTATCTCTATTCCTCATGTCTTTATCCTTATAACTATTATTATTATCCTTATTACTATTATTATTATCGCTATAATTGTTATTATTATTCCTATTACTATTATTATTATCCCTATTCCTCTTGTCTTTATCCTTATAACTATTATTATTATCCTTATTACTATTATTATTATCGCTATAACTGTTATTATTATCCTTATTACTATTATTATTATCCCTGTTCCTCTTGTCTTTATCCTTATAAATTTTATTATTATCCTTATTACCATTATTATTATCTCTATAACTGTTCTTATTATACATATTACTATTATTATTATCGCTATAACTGTTATTATTATTACTATTACTATTATTATTAGCCCTATTCCTCTTGTCTTTATCCTTATTACTATTATTATTATCGCTATAACTGTTATTATCATCATTCTTACTGTTATTATTATCCCTATAATTGTTATTATTATCTTTATTCTATTATTACTATCCCTATTCGTCTTGTCTTTATCCTTATAACTATTATTATTATCATTATTACTATTATTATTATCGCTATAACTGTTATTATTATCATTATTACTGTTATTACTATTCTTATTACTATTATTATTATCGCTATAACTGTTATTCCTATTACTATTATTATTATCCCTATTCCTCTTGTCTTTATCCTTATAACTATTATTATTATCCTTATTACTATTATTATTATCGGTATAATTGTTATTATTATTCGTATTACTATTATTATTATCCCTGTTCCTCCTGTCTTTATCCTTATAAATTTTATTATTATTCTTATTACCATTATTATTATCTCTATAACTGTTCTTATTATACGTATTACTATTATTATTATCGCTAAAACTGTTATTATTATTCCTATTACTATTATTATTATCCCTATTCCTCTTGTCTTTATCCTTATAACTATTATTATTATCCTTATTACTATTATCATTATCGCTATAACTGTTATTATTATCCTTATTACTATTATTATTATCCCTGTTCCTCTTGTCTTTATCCTTATAAATTTTATTATTATCCTTATTACCATTATTATTATCTCTATAACTGTTCTTATTATACATATTACTATTATTATTATCGCTATAACTGTTATTATTATTACTATTACTATTATTATTAGCCCTATTCCTCTTGTCTTTATCCTTATTACTATTATTATTATCGCTATAAATGTTATTATCATCATTCTTACTGTTATTATTATCCCTATAACTGTTATTATTATCTTTATTCTATTATTACTATCCCTATTCGTCTTGTTTTTATCCTTATAACTATTATTATTATCCTTATTACTATTATTATTATCGCTATAATTGTTATTATTATTCGTATTACTATTATTATTATCCCTATTTCTCTTGTCTTTATCCTTATAAATTTTATTATTATCCTTATTACCATTATTATTATCTCTATAACTGTTCTTATTATACATATTACTATTATTATTATCGCTATAACTGTTATTATTATTACTATTACTATTATTATTAGCCCTATTCCTCTTGTCTTTATCCTTATAACTATTATTATTATCCTTATTACTATTATTATTATCGATATAACTGTTATTATTATCTTTATTCTATTATTACTATCCCTATTCCTCTTGTCTTTATCCTTATAACTACCATTATTATCCTTTTCACTATTATTATTATCGGTATAACTGTTATTATTATTCCTATTACTATTATTACTATCTCTATTCCTCATGTCTTTATCCTTATAACTATTATTATTATCCTTATTACTATTATTATTATCGCTATAATTGTTATTATTATTCCTATTACTATTATTATTATCCCTATTCCTCTTGTCTTTATCCTTATAACTATTATTATTATCCTTATTACTATTATTATTATCGCTATAACTGTTATTATTATCCTTATTACTATTATTACTATCCCTGTTCCTCTTGTCTTTATCCTTATAAATTTTATTATTATCCCTATTACCATTATTATTATCTCTATAACTGTTCTTATTATACATATTACTATTATTATTATCGCTATAGCTGTTATTATTATTACTATTACTATTATTATTAGCCCTATTCCTCTTGTCTTTATCCTTATAACTATTATTATTATCCTTATTACTATTATTATTATCTTTATTCTATTATTACTATCCCTATTCCTCTTGTCTTTATCCTTATAACTACCATTATTATCCTTATTACTATTATTATTATCGCTATAACTGTTATTATTATCATTATTACTGTTATTATTATCGCTATAACTGTTATTATTATCTTTATTCTATTATTACTATCCCTATTCCTCTTGTCTTTATCCTTATAACTATTATTATTATCCTTATTACTATTATTATTATCGCTATAACTGTTCTTATTATACATATTACTATTATTATTCTCGCTATAACTGTTATTATTATTACTATTACTATTATTATTATCCCTATTCCTCTTGTCTTTATCCTTATAACTATTATTATTATCCTTATTACTATTATTATTATCGCTATAACTGTTCTTATTATACATATTACTATTATTATTATCGCTATAACTGTTATTATTATTCCTATTACTATTATTATTATCCCTATTCCTCTTGTCTTTATCCTTATAACTATTATTATTATCATTATTACTATTATTATTATCCCTATTCCTCTTGTCTTTATCCTTATAACTATTATTATTATCATTATTACTATTATTATTATCGCTATAACTGTTATTATTATCCTTATTCTATTATCACTGTCCCTATTACTCTTGTCTTTATCCTCATAACTATTATTATTATCTTTATTCTATTATTACTATCCCTATTCCTCTTGTCTTTATCCTTATAACTACCATTATTATCCTTATTACTATTATTATTATCGCTATAACTGTTATTATTATCATTATTACTGTTATTACTATTCTTATTACTATTATTATTATCCCTATTCCTCTTGTCTTTATCCTTGTAAATATTATTATTATCCTTTTTACTATTATTATTATCGGTATAACTGTTATTATTATCATTATTACTGTTATTACTATTCTTATTACTATTATTATTATCCCTATTCCTCTTGTCTTTATCCTTATAAATATTATTATTATCCTTTTTACTATTATTATTATCGCTATAACTGTTATTCCTGTTACTATTATTATTATCCCTATTCCTCTTGTCTTTATCCTTATAACTATTATTATTATCCTTATTACTTTTATTATTATCGCTATAACTGTTATTATTATCCTTATTACTATTATTATTATCGCTATAACTGTTATTATTATCCTTATTCTATTATTACTATCCCTATTCCTCTTGTCTTTATCCTTATAACTACCATTATTATCCTTATTACTATTATTATTATCGCTGTAACTGTTATTATTATCATTATTACTGTTATTACTATTCTTATTACTATTATTATTATCCCTATTCCTCTTGTCTTTATCCTCTTAACTATTATTATTATCCTTATTCTATTATTACTATCCCTATTCCTCTTGTCTTTATCCTTATAACTACCATTATTATCCTTATTATTATTATTATTATCGCTATAACTGTTATTATTATCATTATTACTGTTATTACTATTCTTATTACTATTATTATTATCCCTATTTCTCTTGTCTTTATCCTTGTAAATATTATTATTATCCTTTTCACTATTATTATTATCGGTATAACTGTTATTATTATTCCTATTACTATTATTACTATCTCTATTCCTCATGTCTTTATCCTTATAACCATTATTATTATCCTTATTACTATTATTATTATCGCTATAATTGTTATTATTATTCCTATTACTATTATTATTATCCCTATTCCTCTTGTCTTTATCCTTATAACTATTATTATTATCCTTATTACTATTATTATTATCGCTATAATTGTTATTATTATTCGAATTACTATTATTATTATCCCTGTTCCTCTTGTCTTTATCCTTATAAATTTTATTATTATCCTTATTACCATTATTATTATCTCTATAACTGTTCTTATTATACATATTACTATTATTATTATCGCTATAACTGTTATTATTATTACTATTACTATTATTATTAGCCCTATTCCTCTTGTCTTTATCCTTATTACTATTATTATTATCGCTATAACTGTTATTATCATCATTCTTACTGTTATTATTATCCCTATAATTGTTATTATTATCTTTATTCTATTATTACTATCCCTATTCGTCTTGTCTTTATCCTTATAACTATTATTATTATCCTTATTACTATTATTATTATCGCTATAATTGTTATTATTATTCGTATTACTATTTTTATTATCCCTATTTCTCTTGTCTTTATCCTTATAAATTTTATTATTATCCTTATTACCATTATTATTATCTCTATAACTGTTCTTATTATACATATTACTATTATTATTATCGCTATAACTGTTATTATTATTCGTATTACTATTATTATTATCCCTATTTCTCTTGTCTTTATCCTTATAAATTTTATTATTATCCCTATTACCATTATTATTATCTCTATAACTGTTCTTATTATACATATTACTATTATTATTATCGCTATAGCTGTTATTATTATTACTATTACTATTATTATTAGCCCTATTCCTCTTGTCTTTATCCTTATAACTATTATTATTATCCTTATTACTATTATTATTATCTTTATTCTATTATTACTATCCCTATTCCTCTTGTCTTTATCCTTATAACTACCATTATTATCCTTATTACTATTATTATTATCGCTATAACTGTTATTATTATCATTATTACTGTTATTATTATCGCTATAACTGTTATTATTATCTTTATTCTATTATTACTATCCCTATTCCTCTTGTCTTTATCCTTATAACTATTATTATTATCCTTATTACTATTATTATTATCGCTATAACTGTTCTTATTATACATATTACTATTATTATTCTCGCTATAACTGTTATTATTATTACTATTACTATTATTATTATCCCTATTCCTCTTGTCTTTATCCTTATAACTATTATTATTATCCTTATTACTATTATTATTATCGCTATAACTGTTCTTATTATACATATTACTATTATTATTATCGCTATAACTGTTATTATTATTCCTATTACTATTATTATTATCCCTATTCCTCTTGTCTTTATCCTTATAACTATTATTATTATCATTATTACTATTATTATTATCCCTATTCCTCTTGTCTTTATCCTTATAACTATTATTATTATCATTATTACTATTATTATTATCGCTATAACTGTTATTATTATCCTTATTCTATTATCACTATCCCTATTACTCTTGTCTTTATCCTCATAACTATTATTATTATCTTTATTCTATTATTACTATCCCTATTCCTCTTGTCTTTATCCTTATAACTACCATTATTATCCTTATTACTATTATTATTATCGCTATAACTGTTATTATTATCATTATTACTGTTATTACTATTCTTATTACTATTATTATTATCCCTATTCCTCTTGTCTTTATCCTTGTAAATATTATTATTATCCTTTTTACTATTATTATTATCGGTATAACTGTTATTATTATCATTATTACTGTTATTACTATTCTTATTACTATTATTATTATCCCTATTCCTCTTGTCTTTATCCTTATAAATATTATTATTATCCTTTTTACTATTATTATTATCGCTATAACTGTTATTCCTGTTACTATTATTATTATCCCTATTCCTCTTGTCTTTATCCTTATAACTATTATTATTATCCTTATTACTATTATTATTATCGCTATAATTGTTATTATTATTCGTATTACTATTATTATTATCCCTGTTCCTCTTGTCTTTATCCTTATAAATTTTATTATTATCCTTATTACCATTATTATTATCTCTATAACTGTTCTTATTATACATATTACTATTATTATTATCGCTATAACTGTTATTATTATTACTATTACTATTATTATTAGCCCTATTCCTCTTGTCTTTATCCTTATAACTATTATTATTATCCTTATTACTATTATTATTATCGCTATAATTGTTATTATTATTCGTATTACTATTATTATTATCCCTATTTCTCTTGTCTTTATCCTTATAAATTTTATTATTATCCTTATTACCATTATTATTATCTCTATACCTGTTCTTATTATACATATTACTATTATTATTATCGCTATAACTGTTATTATTATTACTATTACTATTATTATTAGCCCTATTCCTCTTGTCTTTATCCTTATAACTACCATTATTATCCTTATTACTATTATTATTATCGCTATAACTGTTATTATTATCATTATTACTGTTATTACTATTCTTATTACTATTATTATTATCCCTATTCCTCTTGTCTTTATCCTTATAAATATTATTATTATCCTTATTACCATTATTATTATCCCTACAACTGTTCTTATTATACATATCACTATTATTATTATCGCTATAACTGTTATTATTATTCCTATTACTATTATTATTATCCCTATTCCTCTTGTCTTTATCCTTATAACTATTATTATTATCATTATTACTATTATTATTATCCCTATTCCTCTTGTCTTTATCCTTATATCTATTATTATTATCATTATTACTATTATTATTATCGCTATAACTGTTATCATTATCCTTATTCTATTATCACTATCCCTATTACTCTTGTCTTTATCCTCATAACTATTATTATTATCTTTATTCTATTATTACTATCCCTATTCCTCTTGTCTTTATCCTTATAACTACCATTATTATCCTTATTACTATTATTATTATCGCTATAACTGTTATTATTATCATTATTACTGTTATTACTATTCTTATTACTATTATTATTATCCCTATTCCTCTTGTCTTTATCCTTGTAAATATTATTATTATCCTTTTTACTATTATTATTATCGGTATAACTGTTATTATTATCATTATTACTGTTATTACTATTCTTATTACTATTATTATTATCCCTATTCCTCTTGTCTTTATCCTTATAAATATTATTATTATCCTTTTTACTATTATTATTATCGCTATAACTGTTATTCCTATTACTATTATTATTATCCCTATTCCTCTTGTCTTTATCCTTATAACTATTATTATTATCCTTATTACTATTATTATTATCGCTATAATTGTTATTATTATTCGTATTACTATTATTATTATCCCTGTTCCTCTTGTCTTTATCCTTATAAATTTTATTATTATCCTTATTACCATTATTATTATCTCTATAACTGTTCTTATTATACATATTACTATTATTATTATCGCTATAACTGTTATTATTATTACTATTACTATTATTATTAGCCCTATTCCTCTTGTCTTTATCCTTATAACTATTATTATTATCCTTATTACTATTATTATTATCGCTATAACTGTTATTATTATCTTTATTCTATTATTACTATCCCTATTCCTCTTGTCTTTATCCTTATAACTATTATTATTATCCTTATTACTATTATTATTATCGCTATAATTGTTATTATTATTCGAATTACTATTATTATTATCCCTGTTCCTCTTGTCTTTATCCTTATAAATTTTATTATTATCCTTATTACCATTATTATTATCTCTATAACTGTTCTTATTATACATATTACTATTATTATTATCGCTATAACTGTTATTATTATTCATATTACTATTATTATTATCCCTATTCCTCTTGTCTTTATCCTCATAACTATTATTATTATCATTATTACTATTATTATTATCGCTATAATTGTTATTATTATTCGTATTACTATTATTATTATCCCTGTTCGTCTTGTCTTTATCCTTATAAATTTTATTATTATCCTTATTACCATTATTATTATCTCTATAACTGTTCTTATTATACATATTACTATTATTATTATCGCTATAACTGTTATTATTATTCCTATTACTATTATTACTATCCCTATTCCTCTTGTCTTTATCCTTATAACTATTATTATTATCCTTATTACTATTATTATTATCGCTATAATTGTTATTATTATTCGTATTACTATTATTATTATCCCTGTTCCTCTTGTCTTTATCCTTATAAATTTTATTATTATCCTTATTACCATTATTATTATCTCTACAACTGTTCTTATTATACATATTACTATTATTATTATCGCTATAACTGTTATTATTATTCCTATTACTATTATTATTATCCCTATTCCTCTTGTCTTTATCCTTATAACTATTATTATTATCATTATTACTATTATTATTATCCCTATTCCTCTTGTCTTTATCCTTATAACTATTATTATTATCATTATTACTATTATTATTATCGCTATAACTGTTATTATTATCCTTATTCTATTATCACTATCCCTATTACTCTTGTCTTTATCCTCATAACTATTATTATTATCCTTATTCTATTATTACTATCCCTATTCCTCTTGTCTTTATCATTATAACTAACATTATTATCCTTATTACTATTATTATTATCGCTATAACTGTTATTATTATCATTATTACTGTTATTACTATTCTTATTACTATTATTATTATCCCTATTCCTCTTGTCTTTATCCTTGTAAATATTATTATTATCCTTTTTACTATTATTATTATCGGTATAACTGTTATTATTATCATTATTACTGTTATTACTATTCTTATTACTATTATTATTATCCCTATTCCTCTTGTCTTTATCCTTATAAATATTATTATTATCCTTTTTACTATTATTATTATCGCTATAACTGTTATTCCTATTACTATTATTATTATCCCTATTCCTCTTGTCTTTATCCTTATAACTATTATTATTATCCTTATTACTATTATTATTATCGCTATAATTGTTATTATTATTCGTATTACTATTATTATTATCCCTGTTCCTCTTGTCTTTATCCTTATAAATTTTATTATTATCCTTATTACCATTATTATTATCTCTATAACTGTTCTTATTATACATATTACTATTATTATTATCGCTATAACTGTTATTATTATTACTATTACTATTATTATTAGCCCTATTCCTCTTGTCTTTATCCTTATAACTATTATTATTATCCTTATTACTATTATTATTATCGCTATAACTGTTATTATTATCTTTATTCTATTATTACTATCCCTATTCCTCTTGTCTTTATCCTTATAACTATTATTATTATCCTTATTACTATTATTATTATCGCTATAATTGTTATTATTATTCGAATTACTATTATTATTATCCCTGTTCCTCTTGTCTTTATCCTTATAAATTTTATTATTATCCTTATTACCATTATTATTATCTCTATAACTGTTCTTATTATACATATTACTATTATTATTATCGCTATAACTGTTATTATTATTCATATTACTATTATTATTATCCCTATTCCTCTTGTCTTTATCCTCATAACTATTATTATTATCATTATTACTATTATTATTATCGCTATAATTGTTATTATTATTCGTATTACTATTATTATTATCCCTGTTCCTCTTGTCTTTATCCTTATAAATTTTATTATTATGCTTATTACCATTATTATTATCTCTATAACTGTTCTTATTATACATATTACTATTATTATTATCGCTATAACTGTTATTATTATTCCTATTACTATTATTACTATCCCTATTCCTCTTGTCTTTATCCTTATAACTATTATTATTATCCTTATTACTATTATTATTATCGCTATAATTGTTATTATTATTCGTATTACTATTATTATTATCCCTGTTCCTCTTGTCTTTATCCTTATAAATTTTATTATTATCCTTATTACCATTATTATTATCTCTACAACTGTTCTTATTATACATATTACTATTATTATTATCGCTATAACTGTTATTATTATTCCTATTACTATTATTATTATCCCTATTCCTCTTGTCTTTATCCTTATAACTATTATTATTATCATTATTACTATTATTATTATCCCTATTCCTCTTGTCTTTATCCTTATAACTATTATTATTATCATTATTACTATTATTATTATCGCTATAACTGTTATTATTAACCTTATTCTATTATCACTATCCCTATTACTCTTGTCTTTATCCTCATAACTATTATTATTATCCTTATTCTATTATTACTATCCCTATTCCTCTTGTCTTTATCCTTATAACTAACATTATTATCCTTATTACTATTATTATTATCGCTATAACTGTTATTATTATCATTATTACTGTTATTACTATTCTTATTACTATTATTATTATCCCTATTCCTCTTGTCTTTATCCTTGTAAATATTATTATTATCCTTTTTACTATTATTATTATCGCTATAACTGTTATTCCTATTACTATCATTATTATCCCTATTCCTCTTGTCTTTATCCTTATAACTATTATTATTATCCTTATTACTATTATTATTATCGCTATAATTGTTATTATTATTCTTATTACTATTATTATTATCCCTGTTCCTCTTGTCTTTATCCTTATAAATTTTATTATTATCCTTATTACCATTATTATTATCTCTATAACTGTTCTTATTATACATATTACTATTATTATTATCGCTATAACTGTTATTATTATTACTATTACTATTATTATTAGCCCTATTCCTCTTGTCTTTATCCTTATAACTATTATTATTATCCTTATTACTATTATTATTATCGCTATAACTGTTATTATTATCTTTATTCTATTATTACTATCCCTATTCCTCTTGTCTTTATCCTTATAACTATTATTATTATCCTTATTACTATTATTATTATCGCTATAATTGTTATTATTATTCGAATTACTATTATTATTATCCCTGTTCCTCTTGTCTTTATCCTTATAAATTTTATTATTATCCTTATTACCATTATTATTATCTCTATAACTGTTCTTATTATACATATTACTATTATTATTATCGCTATAACTGTTATTATTATTCATATTACTATTATTATTATCCCTATTCCTCTTGTCTTTATCCTCATAACTATTATTATTATCATTATTACTATTATTATTATCGCTATAATTGTTATTATTATTCGTATTACTATTATTATTATCCCTGTTCCTCTTGTCTTTATCCTTATAAATTTTATTATTATCCTTATTACCATTATTATTATCTCTATAACTGTTCTTATTATACATATTACTATTATTATTATCGCTATAACTGTTATTATTATTCCTATTACTATTATTACTATCCCTATTCCTCTTGTCTTTATCCTTATAACTATTATTATTATCCTTATTACTATTATTATTATCGCTATAATTGTTATTATTATTCGTATTACTATTATTATTATCCCTGTTCCTCTTGTCTTTATCCTTATAAATTTTATTATTATCCTTATTACCATTATTATTATCTCTACAACTGTTCTTATTATACATATTACTATTATTATTATCGCTATAACTGTTATTATTATTCCTATTACTATTATTATTATCCCTATTCCTCTTGTCTTTATCCTTATAACTATTATTATTATCATTATTACTATTATTATTATCCCTATTCCTCTTGTCTTTATCCTTATAACTATTATTATTATCATTATTACTATTATTATTATCGCTATAACTGTTATTATTAACCTTATTCTATTATCACTATCCCTATTACTCTTGTCTTTATCCTCATAACTATTATTATTATCCTTATTCTATTATTACTATCCCTATTCCTCTTGTCTTTATCCTTATAACTAACATTATTATCCTTATTACTATTATTATTATCGCTATAACTGTTATTATTATCATTATTACTGTTATTACTATTCTTATTACTATTATTATTATCCCTATTCCTCTTGTCTTTATCCTTGTAAATATTATTATTATCCTTTTTACTATTATTATTATCGCTATAACTGTTATTCCTATTACTATCATTATTATCCCTATTCCTCTTGTCTTTATCCTTATAACTATTATTATTATCCTTATTACTATTATTATTATCGCTATAATTGTTATTATTATTCTTATTACTATTATTATTATCCCTGTTCCTCTTGTCTTTATCCTTATAAATTTTATTATTATCCTTATTACCATTATTATTATCTCTATAACTGTTCTTATTATACATATTACTATTATTATTATCGCTATAACTGTTATTATTATTACTATTACTATTATTATTAGCCCTATTCCTCTTGTCTTTATCCTTATAACTATTATTATTATCCTTATTACTATTATTATTATCGCTATAACTGTTATTATTATCTTTATTCTATTATTACTATCCCTATTCCTCTTGTCTTTATCCTTATAACTATTATTATTATCCTTATTACTATTATTATTATCGCTATAATTGTTATTATTATTCGAATTACTATTATTATTATCCCTGTTCCTCTTGTCTTTATCCTTATAAATTTTATTATTATCCTTATTACCATTATTATTATCTCTATAACTGTTCTTATTATACATATTACTATTATTATTATCGCTATAACTGTTATTATTATTCATATTACTATTATTATTATCCCTATTCCTCTTGTCTTTATCCTCATAACTATTATTATTATCATTATTACTATTATTATTATCGCTATAATTGTTATTATTATTCGTATTACTATTATTATTATCCCTGTTCCTCTTGTCTTTATCCTTATAAATTTTATTATTATCCTTATTACCATTATTATTATCTCTATAACTGTTCTTATTATACATATTACTATTATTATTATCGCTATAACTGTTATTATTATTCCTATTACTATTATTATTATCCCTATTCCTCTTGTCTTTATCCTTATAACTATTATTATTATCCTTATAACTATTATTATTATCCTTATTACTATTATTATTATCGCTATAACTGTTATTATTATCCTTATTACTATTATTATTATCCCTGTTCCTCTCCTCTTTATACTTATAAATTTTATTATTATCCTTATTACCATTATTATTACCTCTATAACTGTTCTTATTATACATATTACTATTATTATTATCGCTATAACTGTTATTATCATCATTCTTACTGTTATTGTTATCGCTATAACTGTTATTATTATCTTTATTCTATTATTACTATCCCTATTCCTCTTGTCCTTAACCTTATAACTATTATTATTATCCTTATTACAATTATTATTATCACTATAACTGTTATTATTATTCGTATTACTATTATTATTATCCCTATTTCTCTTGTCTTTATCCTTATAAATTTTATTATTATCCTTATTACCATTATTATTATCTCTATAACTGTTCTTATTATACATATTACTATTATTATTATCGCTATAACTGTTATTATTATTACTATTACTATTATTATTAGCCATATTCCTCCTGTCTTTATCCTTATAACTATTATTATTATCATTATTACTATTATTATTATCGCTATAACTGTTATTATTATCCTTATTCTATTATCACTATTCCTATTACTCTTGTCTTCATCCTCATAACTATTATTATTATCCTTATTCTATTATTACTATCCCTATTCCTCTTGTCTCTATCCTTATAACTACCATTATTATCCTTATTACTATTATTATTATCGCTATAACTGTTATTATTATCATTATTACTGTTATTACTATTCTTATTACTATTATTATTATCCCTATTCCTCTTGTCTTTATCCTTGTAAATATTATTATTATCCTTTTTACTATTATTATTATCGGTATAACTGTTATTATTATTCCTATTACTATTATTACTATCCCTATACCCCTTGTCTTTATCGTTATAACTATTATTATTATCCTTATTACTATTATTATTATCGCTATAACTGTTATTATCATCATTCTTACTGTTATTATTATCGCCATAGCTGTTATTATTATCTTTATTCTACTATTACTATCCCTATTCCTCTTGTCTTTATCCTTATAACTATTATTATTATCCTTATTACTATTATTATTATCGCTATAACTGTTACTATCATCATTCTTACTGTTATTATTATCGCTATAACTGTTATTATTATATTTATTCTATTATTACTATCCCTATTCCTCTTGTCCTTAACCTTATAACTATTATTATTATCCTTATTACAATTATTATTATCACTATAACTGTTATTATTATTCGTATTACTATTATTATTATCCCTATTTCTCTTGTCTTTATCCTTATAAATTTTATTATTATCCTTATTACCATTATTATTATCTCTATAACTGTTCTTATTATACATATTACTATTATTATTATCGCTATAACTGTTATTATTAGTACTATTACTATTATTATTAGCCATATTCCTCCTGTCTTTATCCTTATAACTATTATTATTATCATTATTACTATTATTATTATCGCTATAACTGTTATTATTATCCTTATTCTATTATCACTATCCCTATTACTCTTGTCTTCATCCTCATAACTATTATTATTATCCTTATTCTATTATTACTATCCCTATTCCTCTTGTCTCTATCCTTATAACTACCATTATTATCCTTATTACTATTATTATTATCGCTATAACTGTTATTATTATCATTATTACTGTTATTACTATTCTTATTACTATTATTATTATCCCTATTCCTCTTGTCTTTATCCTTGTAAATATTATTATTATCCTTTTTACTATTATTATTATCGGTATAACTGTTATTATTATTCCTATTACTATTATTACTATCCCTATACCCCTTGTCTTTATCGTTATAACTATTATTATTATCCTTATTACTATTATTATTATCGCTATAACTGTTATTATCATCATTCTTACTGTTATTATTATCGCCATAGCTGTTATTATTATCTTTATTCTACTATTACTATCCCTATTCCTCTTGTCTTTAACCTTATAACTATTATTATTATCCTTATTACAATTATTATTATCGCTATAACTGTTATTATTATTCGTATTACTATTATTATTGTCCCTATTCCTCTTGTCTTTATCCTTATAAATTTTATTATTATCCTTATTACCATTATTATTATCTCTATAACTGTTCTTATTATACATATTACTGTTATTATTATCGCTATAACTGTTATTATTATTACTATTACTATTATTATTAGCCCTATTCCTCTTGTCTTTATCCTTATAACTATTATTATTATCCTTAATACTATTATTATTATCATTATTACTATTATTATTATCGCTATAACTGTTATTGTTGTCCTTATTCTATTATCACTATCCCTATTACTCTTGTCTTTATCCTCATAATTATTATTATTATCCTTATTCTATTATTACTCTCCCTATTCCTCTTGTCTTTATCCTTATAACTACCATTATTATGCTTATTACTATTATTATTATCGCTATAACTGTTATTATTATCATTATTACTGTTATTACTATTCTTACTACTATTATTATTATCCCTATTCCTCTTGTCTTTATCCTTGTAAATATTATTATTATCCTTTTTACTATTATTATTATCGGTATAACTGTTATTATTATTCCTATTACTATTATTATTATCCCTATACCTCTTGTCTTTATCGTCATAACTATTATTATTATCCTTATTACTATTATTATTATCGCTATAACTGTTATTATTATCCTTATAACTATTATTATTATCCTTATTACTACTATTATTATCGCTATAACTGTTACTATCATCATTCTTACTGTTATTATTATCGCTATAACTGTTATTATTAGATTTATTCTATTATTACTATCCCTATTCCTCTTGTCTTTAACCTTATAACTATTATTATTATCCTTATTACAATTATTATTATCACTATAACTGTTACTATTATTCGTATTACTATTATTATTATCCCTATTCCTCTTGTCTTTATCCTTATAAATTTTATTATTATCCTTATTACCATTATTATTATCTCTATAACTGTTCTTATTATACATATTACTATTATTACTATCCCTATTCCTCTTGTCTTTATCCTTACAACTATTATTATTATCCTTATTACTATTATTATTATCGCTATAATTGTTATTATTATTCGTATTTCTATTATTATTATCCCTGTTCCTCTTGTCTTTATCCTTATAAATTTTATTATTATCCTTATTACCATTATTATTATCTCTATAACTGTTCTTATTATACATATTACTATTATTATTATCGCTGTAACTTGTATTATTATTCCTATTACTATTATTATTATCCCTATTCCTCTTGTCTTTATAATTATAACTACCATTATTATCCTTATTACTATTATTGTTATCGCTATAACTTCCATTATTATCCTTATTACTATTATTATTATCGCTATAACTGTTATTATTATCATTATTACTTTTATTCCTATTCTTATTACTATTATTATTATCCCTATTCCTCTTGTCTTTATCCTTGTAAATATTATTATTATCCCTTTTACTATTATTATTATCGGTATAACTGTTATTTTTATTCCTATTACTATTATTACTATCTCTATTCCTCTTGTCTTTATCCTTATAACTATTATTATTATCCTTATTACTATTATTATTATCGCTGTAATTGTTACTATCATCATTCTTACTGTTATTATTATCGCTATAACTGTTATTATTATCTTTATTCTATTATTACTATCACTATTCCTCTTGTCTTTATCCTTATAACTATTATTATTATCCTTATTTCTATTATTATTATCATTATAACTGTTACTATCATCATTCTTACTGTTATTATTATCGCTATAACTGTTATTATTAGCTTTATTCTATTATTACTATCCCTATTCCTCTTGTCTTTAACCTAATAACTATTATTATTATCCTTATTACAATTATTAATATCACTATAACTGTTATTATTATTCGTATTACTATTATTATTATCCCTATTCCTCTTGTCTTTATCCTTATAAATTTTATTATTATCCTTATTACCATTATTATTATCTCTATAACTGTTCTTATTATACATATTACTATTATTATTATCGCTGTAACTGTTATTATTATTCCTATTTCTATTATTATTATCCCTATTCCTCTTGTCTTTATAATTATAACTACCATTATTATCCTTATTACTATTATTGTTATCGCTATAACTGTTATTATTATCATTACTACTGTTATTACTATTCTTCTTACTATTATTATTAGCCCTATTCCTCTTGTCTTTATCCTTATAACTATTATTATTATCCTTATTACTATTATTATTATCGCTATTCCTCTTGTCTTTATCCTTATAACTACCATTATTATCCTTATTACTATTATTATTATCGCTATAACTGTTATTATTTCTGTTATTACTATTCTTATTACTATTATTACTATCCCTATTCCTCTTGTCTTTATCCTTATAAATTTTATTATTATCCTTATTACCATTATTATTATCTCTATAACTGTTCTTATTATACATATTACTATTATTATTATCGCTATAACTGTTATTATTATCATTATTACTGTTATTACTATTCTTATTACTATTATTATTATCCCTATTCCTCTTGTCTTTATCCTTGTAAATATTATTATTATCCCTTTTACTGTTATTATTATCGGTATAACTGTTATTATTATTCCTATTACTATTATTATTATCGCTATAACTGTTATTATTATCCTTATTACTATTATTATTATCGCTATAACTGTTATTATTATTACTATTACTATTATTATTAGCCCTATTCCTCTTGTCTTTATCCTTATAACTATTATTATTATCGCTATAACTGTTACTATCATCATTCGTACTGTTATTATTATCGCTATAACTGTTATTATTAGCTTTATTCTATTATTACTATCCCTATTCCTCTTGTCTTTAACCTTATAACTATTATTATTATCCTTATTACAATTATTATTATCACTATAACTGTTATTATTATTCGTATTACTATTATTATTATCCCTATTCCTCTTGTCTTTATCCTTATAAATTTTATTATTATCCTTATTACCATTATTATTATCTCTATAACTGTTCTTATTATACATATTACTATTATTATTATCGCTATAACTGTTATTATTATTACTATTACTATTATTATTAGCCCTATTCCTCTTGTCTTTATCCTTATAACTATTATTATTATCCTTATTACTATTATTATTATCGCTATAACTGTTATTATTATCTTTATTCTATTATTACTATCCCTATTCCTCTTGTCTTTATCCTTACAACTATTATTATTATCCTTATTACTATTATTATTATCGCTATAATTGTTATTATTATTCGTCTTACTATTATTATTATCCCTGTTCCTCTTGTCTTTATCCTTATAAATTTTATTATTATCCTTATTACCATTATTGTTATCTCTATAACTGTTCTTATTATACATATTACTATTATTATTATCGCTGTAACTTGTATTATTATTCCTATTACTATTATTATTATCCCTATTCCTCTTGTCTTTATAATTATAACTACCATTATTATCCTTATTACTATTATTGTTATCGCTATAACTGTTATTATTATCATTACTACTGTTATTATTATCATTACTACTGTTATTACTATTCTTCTTACTATTATTACTATCCCTATTCCTCTTGTCTTTATCCTTATTACTATTATTATTATCGCTATAACTGTTATTATTATCCTCATTACTATTATTATTATCGCTATAACTGTTATTATTATCCTTATTCTATTATTACTATCCCTATTCCTCTTGTCTTTATCCTTATAACTACCATTATTATCCTTATTACTATTATTATTATCGCTATAAATGTTATTATTATCATTATTACTGTAATTACTATTCTTATTACTATTATTATTATCGCTATAAATGTTATTATTATCATTATTACTGTTATTACTATTCTTATTACTATTATTACTATCTCTATTCCTCTTGTCTTTATCCTTATAACTATTATTATTATCCTCATTACTATTATTATTATCGCTGTAACTGTTACTATCATCATTCTTACTGTTATTATTATCGCTGTAACTGTTATTATTATCTTTATTCTATTATTACTATCCTTATTCCTCTTGTCTTTATCCTTATAACTATTATTATTATCCTTATTACTACTATTATTATCGCTATAACTGTTACTATCATCATTCTTACTGTTATTATTATCGCTATAACTGTTATTATTAGATTTATTCTATTATTACTATCCCTATTCCTCTTGTCTTTAACCTTATAACTATTATTATTATCCTTATTACAATTATTATTATCACTATAACTGTTACTATTATTCGTATTACTATTATTATTATCCCTATTCCTCTTGTCTTTATCCTTATAAATTTTATTATTATCCTTATTACCATTATTATTATCTCTATAACTGTTCTTATTATACATATTACTATTATTATTATCGCTATAACTGTTATTATTATCATTATTACTGTTATTACTATTCTTATTACTATTATTATTATCCCTATTCCTCTTGTCTTTATCCTTGTAAATATTATTATTATCCCTTTTACTGTTATTATTATCGGTATAACTGTTATTATTATTCCTATTACTATTATTATTATCGCTATAACTGTTATTATTATCCTTATTACTATTATTATTATCGCTATAACTGTTATTATTATTACTATTACTATTATTATTAGCCCTATTCCTCTTGTCTTTATCCTTATAGCTATTATTATTATCGCTATAACTGTTACTATCATCAGTCTTACTGTTATTATTATCGCTATAACTGTTATTATTAGCTTTATTCTATTATTACTATCCCTATTCCTCTTGTCTTTAACCTTATAACTATTATTATTATCCTTATTACAATTATTATTATCACTATAACTGTTATTATTATTCGTATTACTATTATTATTATCCCTATTCCTCTTGTCTTTATCCTTATAAATTTTATTATTATCCTTATTACCATTATTATTATCTCTATAACTGTTCTTATTATACATATTACTATTATTATTATCGCTATAACTGTTATTATTATTACTATTACTATTATTATTAGCCCTATTCCTCTTGTCTTTATCCTTATAACTATTATTATTATCCTTATTACTATTATTATTATCGCTATAACTGTTATTATTATCTTTATTCTATTATTACTATCCCTATTCCTCTTGTCTTTATCCTTACAACTATTATTATTATCCTTATTACTATTATTATTATCGCTATAATTGTTACTATTATTCTTATTACTATTATTATTATCCCTGTTCCTCTTGTCTTTATCCTTATAAATTTTATTATTATCCTTATTACCATTATTATTATCTCTACAACTGTTCTTATTATACATATTACTATTATTATTATCGCTATAACTGTTATTATTATTCCTATTACTATTATTACTATCCCTATTCCTCTTGTCTTTATCCTTACAACTATTATTATTATCCTTATTACTATTATTATTATCGCTATAATTGTTATTATTATTCGTATTTCTATTATTATTATCCCTGTTCCTCTTGTCTTTATCCTTATAAATTTTATTATTATCCTTATTACCATTATTATTATCTCTATAACTGTTCTTATTATACATATTACTATTATTATTATCGCTGTAACTTGTATTATTATTCCTATTACTATTATTATTATCCCTATTCCTCTTGTCTTTATAATTATAACTACCATTATTACCCTTATTACTATTATTGTTATCGCTATAACTGTTATTATTATCATTACTACTGTTATTATTATCATTACTACTGTTATTATTATCATTACTACTGTTATTACTATTCTTCTTACTATTATTATTAGCCCTATTCCTCTTGTCTTTATCCTTATGACTATTATTATTATCCTTATTACTATTATTATTATCGCTATAACTGTTATTATTATCTTTATTCTATTATTACTATCCCTATTCCTCTTGTCTTTATCCTTATAACTATTATTATTATCCTTATTACTATTATTATTATCGCTATAACTGTTCTTATTATACATATTACTATTATTATTATCGCTATAACTGTTATTATTACCTTTATTCTATTATTACTATCCCTATTCCTCTTGTCTTTATCCTTATGACTCTTATTATTATCCTTATTACTATTATTATTATTATTGGTATAATTGTTATTATTATTCGTATTACTATTATTATTATCCCTGTTCCTCTTGTCTTTATCCTTATAAATTTTATTATTATTCTTATTACCATTATTATTATCTCTATAACTGTTCTTATTATACATATGACTATTATTATTATCGCTATAACTGTTATTATCATCATTCTTACTGTTATTATTATCGCTATAACTGTTATTATTATCTTTATTCTATTATTACTATCACTATTCCTCTTGTCTTTATCCTTATAACTATTATTATTATCCTTATTTCTATTATTATTATCGCTATAACTGTTATTATTATTACTATTACTATTATTATTAGCCCTATTCCTCTTGTCTTTATCCTTATAACTATTATTATTAACCTTATTACTATTATTATTATCGCTATAACTGTTATTATTATCTTTATTCTATTATTACTATCCCTATTCCTCTTGTCTTTATCCTTACAACTATTATTATTATCCTTATTACTATTATTATTATCGCTATAATTGTTATTATTATTCGTATTACTATTATTATTATCCCTGTTCCTCTTGTCTTTATCCTTATAAATTTTATTATTATCCTTATTACCATTATTATTATCTCTATAACTGTTCTTATTATACATATTACTATTATTATTATCGCTATAACTGTTATTATTATTCCTATTACTATTATTACTATCCCTATTCCTCTTGTCTTTATCCTTACAACTATTATTATTATCCTTATTACTATTATTATTATCGCTATAATTGTTATTATTATTCGTATTTCTATTATTATTATCCCTATTCCTCTTGTCTTTATAATTATAACTACCATTATTATCCTTATTACTATTATTGTTATCGCTATAACTGTTATTATTATCATTACTACTGTTATTATTATCATTACTACTGTTATTACTATTCTTCTTACTATTATTATTAGCCCTATTCCTCTTGTCTTTATCCTTATAAATTTTATTATTATCCTTATTACCATTATTATTATCGCTATAACTGTTATTATTATTCTCATTACTATTATTATTATCGCTATAACTGTTATTATTATCCTTATTCTATTATTACTATCCCTATTCCTCGTGTCTTTATCCTTATAACTACCATTATTATCCTTATTACTATTATTATTATCGCTTTAAATGTTATTATTATCCTTATGCTATTATTACTATCCCTATTCCTCTTGTCTTTATCCTTATAACTTCCATTATTATCCTTATTACTATTATTATTATCGCTATAACTGTTATTATTATCATTATTACTTTTATTCCTATTCTTATTACTATTATTATTATCCCTATTCCTCTTGTCTTTATCCTTGTAAATATTATTATTATCCCTTTTACTATTATTATTATCGGTATAACTGTTATTATTATTCCTATTACTATTATTACTATCTCTATTCCTCTTGTCTTTATCCTTATAACTATTATTATTATCCTTATTACTATTATTATTATCGCTGTAATTGTTACTATCATCATTCTTACTGTTATTATTATCTTTATTCTATTATTACTATCACTATTCCTCTTGTCTTTATCCTTATAACTATTATTATTATCCTTATTTCTATTATTATTATCGCTATAACTGTTACTATCATCATTCTTACTGTTATTATTATCGCTATAACTGTTATTATTAGATTTATTCTATTATTACCATCCCTATTCCTCTTGTCTTTAACCTTATAACTATTATTATTATCCTTATTACAATTATTATTATCACTATAACTGTTACTATTATTCGTATTACTATTATTATTATCCCTATTCCTCTTGTCTTTATCCTTATAAATTTTATTATTATCCTTATTACCATTATTATTATCTCTATAACTGTTCTTATTATACATATTACTATTATTATTATCGCTATATCTGTTATTATTATCATTATTACTGTTATTACTATTCTTATTGCTATTATTATTATCCCTATTCCTCTTGTCTTTATCCTTGTAAATATTATTATTATCCCTTTTACTGTTATTATTATCGGTATAACTGTTATTATTATTCCTATTACTATTATTATTATCGCTATAACTGTTATTATTATCCTTATTACTATTATTATTATCGCTATAACTGTTATTATTATTACTATTACTATTATTATTAGCCCTATTCCTCTTGTCTTTATCCTTATAACTATTATTATTATCGCTATAACTGTTACTATCATCATTCTTACTGTTATTATTATCGCTATAACTGTTATTATTAGCTTTATTCTATTATTACTATCCCTATTCCTCTTGTCTTTAACCTTATAACTATTATTATTATCCTTATTACAATTATTATTATCACTATAACTGTTATTATTATTCGTATTACTATTATTATTATCCCTATTCCTCTTGTCTTTATCCTTATAAATTTTATTATTATCCTTATTACCATTATTATTATCTCTATAACTGTTCTTATTATACATATTACTATTATTATTATCGCTATAACTGTTATTATTATTCCTATTACTATTATTATTATCCCTATTCCTCTTGTCTTTATCCTTATAACTATTATTATTATCCTTATTACTATTATTATTATCGCTATAACTGTTATTGTTATCCTTATTACTATTATTATTATCGCTATAACTGTTATTAGTATCATTATTAATGTTATTACTATTCTTATTACTATTATTATTATCCCTATTCCTCTTGTCCTTATCCTTTTAAATATTAATATTATGCTTTTTACTATTATTATTATCGCTGTAACTGTTACTATCATCATTCTTACTGTTATTATTATCGCTATAACTGTTATTATTATCTTTATTCTATTATTACTATCCCTATTCCCCTTGTCTTTATAATTATAACTACCATTATTATCCTTATTACTATTATTGTTATCGCTATAACTGTTATTATTATCATTACTACTGTTATTACTATTCTACTTACTATTATTATTATCCCTATTCCTCTTGTCTTTATCCTTATAACTATTATTATTATCCTTATTACTATTATTATTATCGCTATAATTGTTATTATTATTCGTATTTCTTTTATTATTATCCCTGTTCCTCTTGTCTTTATCCTTATAAATTTTATTATTATCCTTATTACCATTATTATTATCTCTATAACTGTTCTTATTATACATATTACTATTATTATTATCGCTGTAACTGTTATTATTATTCCTATTACTATTATTATTATCCCTATTCCTCTTGTCTTTATAATTATAACTACCATTATTATCCTTATTACTATTATTGTTATCGCTATAAGTGTTATTATTATCATTACTGCTGTTATTACTATTTTTCTTACTATTATTATTAGCCCTATTCCTCTTGTCTTTATCCTTATAACTATTATTATTATCCTTATTACTATTATTATTATCGCTATTCCTCTTGTCTTTATCCTTATAACTACCATTATTATCCTTATTACTATTATTATTATCGCTATAACTGTTATTATTTCTGTTATTACTATTCTTATTACTATTATTACTATCCCTATTCCTCTTGTCTTTATCCTTATTACTATTATTATTATCGCTGTAACTGTTATTATTATTACTATTACTATTATTATTAGCCCTATTCCTCTTGTCTTTATCCTTATAACTATTATTATTATCCTTATTACTATTATTATTATCACTATAACTGTTATTATTATTCGTATTACTATTATTATTATCCCTGTTCCTCTTGTCTTTATCCTTACAACTATTATTATTATCCTTATTAATATTATTATTATCGCTATAATTGTTATTATTATTCGTATTACTATTATTATTATCCCTGTTCCTCTTGTCTTTATCCTTATAATTTTTATTATTATCCTTATTACCATTATTATTATCTCTATAACTGTTCTTATTATACATGTTACTATTATTATTATCGCTGTAACTGTTATTATTATTCCTATTACTATTATTATTATCCCTATTCCTCTTGCTTTATAATTATAACTACCATTATTATCCTTATTACTATTATTGTTATCGCTATAACTGTTATTAATATCATTACTACTGTTATTACTATTCTTATTACTATTATTATTATCCCTATAACTGTTATTATTATTACTATTACTATTATTATTAGCCCTATTCCTCTTGTCTTTATCCTTATAACTATTATTATTATCGCTATAACTGTTATTATTATTACTATTACTATTATTATTATCCCTATTCCTCTTGTCTTTATAATTATAACTACCATTATTATCCTTATTACTATTATTGTTATCGCTATAACTGTTATTATTATCATTACTACTGTTATTACTATTCTTCTTACTATTATTATTAGCCCTATTCCTCTTGTCTTTATCCTTATAACTATTATTATTATCCTTATTACTATTATTATTATCGCTATAACTGTTCTTATTATACATATTACTATTATTATTATCGCTGTAACTGTTATTATTATTCCTATTACTATTATTATTATCCCTATTCCTCTTGCTTTATAATTATAACTACCATTATTATCCTTATTACTATTATTGTTATCGCTATAACTGTTATTAATATCATTACTACTGTTATTACTATTCTTATTACTATTATTATTATCCCTATAACTGTTATTATTATTACTATTACTATTATTATTAGCCCTATTCCTCTTGTCTTTATCCTTATAACTATTATTATTATCGCTATAACTGTTATTATTATTACTATTACTATTATTATTATCCCTGTTCCTCTTGTCTTTATCCTTATAACTATTATTATTATCCTTATTACTATTATTATTATCGCTATAACTGTTATTATTATCCTCATTACTATTATTATTATCGCTATAACTGTTATTATTATCCTTATTCTATTATTACTATCCCTATTCCTCTTGTCTTTATCCTTATAACTACCATTATTATCCTTATTACTATTATTATTATCGCTATAAATGTTATTATTATCATTATTAGTGTTATTACTATTCTTATTACTACTATTATTATCGCTATAAATGTTATTATTATCATTATTACTGTTATTACTATTCTTATTACTATTATTACTATCTCTATTCCTCTTGTCTTTATCCCTATAACTATTATTATTATCCTCATTACTATTATTATTATCGCTGTAACTGTTACTATCATCATTCTTACTGTTATTATTATCGCTATAACTGTTATTATTATCTTTATTCTATTATTACTATCCTTATTCCTCTTGTCTTTATCCTTATAACTATTATTATTATCCTTATTACTACTATTATTATCGCTATAACTGTTACTATCATCATTCTTACTGTTATTATTATCGCTATAACTGTTATTATTAGATTTATTCTATTATTACTATCCCTATTCCTCTTGTCTTTAACCTTATAACTCTTATTATTATCCTTATTACAATTATTATTATCACTATAACTGTTATTATTATTCGTATTACTATTATTATTATCCCTATTCCTCTTGTCTTTATCCTTATAAATTTTATTATTATCCTTATTACCATTATTATTATCTCTATAACTGTTCTTATTATACATATTACTATTATTATTATCGCTATAACTGTTATTATTATTACTATTACTATTATTATTAGCCCTATTCCTCTTGTCTTTAACCTTATAACTATTATTATTATCCTTATTACTATTATTATTATCGCTATAACTGTTATTATTATCTTTAGTCTATTATTACTATCCCTATTCCTCTTGTCTTTATCCTTACAACTATTATTATTATCCTTATTAATATTATTATTATCGCTATAATTGTTATTGTTATTCGTATTTCTTTTATTATTATCCCTGTTCCTCTTGTCTTTATCCTTATAAATTTTATTATTATCCTTGTTACCATTATTATTATCTCTATAACTGTTCTTATTATACATATTACTATTATTATTATCGCTGTAACTGTTATTATTATTCCTATTACTATTATTATTATCCCTATTCCTCTTGTCTTTATAATTATAACTACCATTATTATCCTTATTACTATTATTGTTATCGCTATAAGTGTTATTATTATCATTACTACTGTTATTACTATTTTTCTTACTATTATTATTAGCCCTATTCCTCTTGTCTTTATCCTTATAATTATTATTATTATCCTTATTACTATTATTATTATCGCTATTCCTCTTGTCTTTATCCTTAGAACTACCATTATTATCCTTATTACTATTATTATTATCGCTATAACTGTTATTATTTCTGTTATTACTATTCTTATTACTATTATTACTATCCCTATTCCTCTTGTCTTTACCCTTATTACTATTATTATTATCGCTATAACTGTTATTATTATTACTATTACTATTATTATTAGCCCTATTCCTCTTGTCTTTATCCTTATAACTATTATTATTATCCTTATTACTATTATTATTATCGCTATAACAGTTATTATCATCATTCTTACTGTTTTTATTATCGCTATAACTGTTATTATTATCATTATTACTGTTATTACTATTCTTATTACTATTATTATTATCCCTATTCCTCTTGCCTTTATCCTTATAACTATTATTATTATCCTTATTACTATTATTATTATCGCTATAATTGTTATTATTATTCGTATTACTATTATTATTATCCCTGTTCCTCTTGTCTTTATCCTTATAACTATTATTATTATTCGTATTACTATTATTATTATCCCTGTTCCTCTTGTCTTTATCCTTATAACTATTATTATTATCCTTATTACTATTATTATTATCGCTATAACTGTTATTATTATCCTCATTACTATTATTATTATCGCTATAACTGTTATTAGTATCATTATTACTGTTATTACTATTCTTATTACTATTATTATTATCCCTATTCCTCTTGTCTTTATCCTTATAACTATTATTATTATCCTTATTCCTATTATTATTATTGCTATAACTGTTATTATTATCCTTAATACTATTATTATTATCGTTATAACTGTTATTATTATTCTTGTTACTATTATTACTATCCGTATTACTCTTGCCTTTATCCTTATAACTATTATTATTATCGTTATTATTATTATTATTATCGCTATAACTGTTATTGTTATCCTTATTTCTATTATTATTATCCTTATTCTATTGTTTCTATCCGTATTACTCTTGTCTTTATCCTCATAACTATTATTATTATCCTTATTACCATTATTATTATCTCTATAACTGTTCTTATTATACATATTACTATTATTATTATCGCTGTAACTGTTATTATTATTCCTATTACTATTATTATTATCCCTATTCCTCTTGTCTTTATAATTATAACTACCATTATTATCCTTATTACTATTATTGTTATCGCTATAAGTGTTATTATTATCATTACTACTGTTATTACTATTTTTCTTACTATTATTATTAGCCCTATTCCTCTTGTCTTTATCCTTATAACTATTATTATTATCCTTATTACTATTATTATTATCGCTATTCCTCTTGTCTTTATCCTTATAACTACCATTATTATCCTTATTACTATTATTATTATCGCTATAACTGTTATTATTTCTGTTATTACTATTCTTATTACTATTATTACTATCCCTATTCCTCTTGTCTTTATCCTTATTACTATTATTATTATCGCTATAACTGTTATTATTATTACTATTACTATTATTATTAGCCCTATTCCTCTTGTCTTTATCCTTATAACTATTATTATTATCCTTATTACTATTATTATTATCACTATAACTGTTATTATTATTCGTATTACTATTATTATTATCCCTGTTCCTCTTGTCTTTATCCTTACAACTATTATTATTATCCTTATTAATATTATTATTATCGCTATAATTGTTATTATTATTCGTATTACTATTATTATTATCCCTGTTCCTCTTGTCTTTATCCTTATAATTTTTATTATTATCCTTATTACCATTATTATTATCTCTATAACTGTTCTTATTATACATGTTACTATTATTATTATCGCTGTAACTGTTATTATTATTCCTATTACTATTATTATTATCCCTATTCCTCTTGCTTTATAATTATAACTACCATTATTATCCTTATTACTATTATTGTTATCGCTATAACTGTTATTAATATCATTACTACTGTTATTACTATTCTTATTACTATTATTATTATCCCTATAACTGTTATTATTATTACTATTACTATTATTATTAGCCCTATTCCTCTTCTCTTTATCCTTATAACTATTATTATTATCGCTATAACTGTTATTATTATTACTATTACTATTATTATTATCCCTATTCCTCTTGTCTTTATAATTATAACTACCATTATTATCCTTATTACTATTATTGTTATCGCTATAACTGTTATTATTATCATTACTACTGTTATTACTATTCTTCTTACTATTATTATTAGCCCTATTCCTCTTGTCTTTATCCTTATAACTATTATTATTATCCTTATTACTATTATTATTATCGCTATAACTGTTCTTATTATACATATTACTATTATTATTATCGCTGTAACTGTTATTATTATTCCTATTACTATTATTATTATCCCTATTCCTCTTGCTTTATAATTATAACTACCATTATTATCCTTATTACTATTATTGTTATCGCTATAACTGTTATTAATATCATTACTACTGTTATTACTATTCTTATTACTATTATTATTATCCCTATAACTGTTATTATTATTACTATTACTATTATTATTAGCCCTATTCCTCTTGTCTTTATCCTTATAACTATTATTATTATCGCTATAACTGTTATTATTATTACTATTACTATTATTATTATCCCTGTTCCTCTTGTCTTTATCCTTATAACTATTATTATTATCCTTATTACTATTATTATTATCGCTATAACTGTTATTATTATCCTCATTACTATTATTATTATCCTCATTACTATTATTATTATCGCTATAACTGTTATTATTATCCTTATTCTATTATTACTATCCCTATTCCTCTTGTCTTTATCCTTATAACTACCATTATTATCCTTATTACTATTATTATTATCGCTATAAATGTTATTATTATCATTATTAGTGTTATTACTATTCTTATTACTACTATTATTATCGCTATAAATGTTATTATTATCATTATTACTGTTATTACTATTCTTATTACTATTATTACTATCTCTATTCCTCTTGTCTTTATCCCTATAACTATTATTATTATCCTTATTACTACTATTATTATCGCTGTAACTGTTACTATCATCATTCTTACTGTTATTATTATCGCTATAACTGTTATTATTAGATTTATTCTATTATTACTATCCCTATTCCTCTTGTCTTTAACCTTATAACTCTTATTATTATCCTTATTACAATTATTATTATCACTATAACTGTTATTATTATTCGTATTACTATTATTATTATCCCTATTCCTCTTGTCTTTATCCTTATAAATTTTATTATTATCCTTATTACCATTATTATTATCTCTATAACTGTTCTTATTATACATATTACTATTATTATTATCGCTATAACTGTTATTATTATTACTATTACTATTATTATTAGCCCTATTCCTCTTGTCTTTAACCTTATAACTATTATTATTATCCTTATTACTATTATTATTATCGCTATAACTGTTATTATTATCTTTAGTCTATTATTACTATCCCTATTCCTCTTGTCTTTATCCTTACAACTATTATTATTATCCTTATTAATATTATTATTATCGCTATAATTGTTATTGTTATTCGTATTTCTTTTATTATTATCCCTGTTCCTCTTGTCTTTATCCTTATAAATTTTATTATTATCCTTATTACCATTATTATTATCTCTATAACTGTTCTTATTATACATATTACTATTATTATTATCGCTGTAACTGTTATTATTATTCCTATTACTATTATTATTATCCCTATTCCTCTTGTCTTTATAATTATAACTACCATTATTATCCTTATTACTATTATTGTTATCGCTATAAGTGTTATTATTATCATTACTACTGTTATTACTATTTTTCTTACTATTATTATTAGCCCTATTCCTCTTGTCTTTATCCTTATAACTATTATTATTATCCTTATTACTATTATTATTATCGCTATTCCTCTTGTCTTTATCCTTATAACTACCATTATTATCCTTATTACTATTATTATTATCGCTATAACTGTTATTATTTCTGTTATTACTATTCTTATTACTATTATTACTATCCCTATTCCTCTTGTCTTTACCCTTATTACTATTATTATTATCGCTATAACTGTTATTATTATTACTATTACTATTATTATTAGCCCTATTCCTCTTGTCTTTATCCTTATAACTATTATTATTATCCTTATTACTATTATTATTATCGCTATAACAGTTATTATCATCATTCTTACTGTTTTTATTATCGCTATAACTGTTATTATTATCATTATTACTGTTATTACTATTCTTATTACTATTATTATTATCCCTATTCCTCTTGCCTTTATCCTTATAACTATTATTATTATCCTTATTACTATTATTATTATCGCTATAATTGTTATTATTATTCGTATTACTATTATTATTATCCCTGTTCGTCTTGTCTTTATCCTTATAACTATTATTATTATCCTTATTACTATTATTATTATCGCTATAACTGTTATTATTATCCTCATTACTATTATTATTATCGCTATAACTGTTATTATTATCCTTATTCTATTATTACTATCCCTATTCCTCTTGTCTTTATCCTTATAACTACCATTATTATCCTTGTTACTATTATTATTATCGCTATAACTGTTATTATTATTACTATTACTATTATTATTAGCCCTATTCCTCTTGTCTTTATCCTTATAACTATTATTATTATCCTTATTACTATTATTATTATCGCTATAACAGTTATTATCATCATTCTTACTGTTATTATTATCGCTATAACTGTTATTATTATCTTTATTCTATTATCACTATCCCTATTACTCTTGTCTTTATCCTCATAACTATTATTATTATCCTTATTACTATTATTATTATCGCTATAAATGTTATTATTATCATTATTACTGTTATTACTATTCTTATTACTATTATTACTATCTCTATTCCTCTTATCTTTATCCTTATAACTATTATTATTATCCTTATTACTATTATTATTATCGCTATAACTGTTATTAGTATCATTATTACTGTTATTACTATTCTTATTACTATTATTATTATCCCTATTCCTCTTGTCTTTATCCTTATAACTATTATTATTATCCTTATTCCTATTATTATTATTGCTATAACTGTTATTATTATCCTTAATACTATTATTATTATCGTTATAACTGTTATTATTATTCTTGTTCCTATTATTACTATCCGTATTACTCTTGCCTTTATCCTTATAACTATTATTATTATCGTTATTATTATTATTATTATCGCTATAACTGTTATTGTTATCCTTATTTCTATTATTATTATCCTTATTCTATTGTTTCTATCCGTATTACTCTTGTCTTTATCCTCATAACTATTATTATTATCCTTATTACCATTATTATTATCTCTATAACTGTTCTTATTATACATATTACTATTATTATTATCGCTATAACTGTTATTATTATTCCTATTACTATTATTATTAGCCCTATTCCTCTTGTCTTTATCCTTATAACTATTATTATTATCCATATTACTATTATTATTATCGCTATAACTGTTATTGTTATCCTTATTACTATTATTATTATCGCTATAACTGTTATTAGTATCATTATTAATGTTATTACTATTCTTATTACTATTATTATTATCCCTATTTCTCTTGTCCTTATCCTTCTAAATATTAATATTATGCTTTTTACTATTATTATTATCGCTATAACTGTTATTCCTATTAGTATTATTATTATCCCTATTCCTCTTGTCTTTATCCTTATAACTATTATTATTATCCTTATTACTATTATTATTATCGCTGTAACTGTTACTATCATCATTCTTACTGTTATTATTATCGCTATAACTGTTATTATTATCTTTATTCTATTATTACTATCCCTATTCCCCTTGTCTTTATAATTATAACTACCATTATTATCCTTATTACTATTATTATTATCGCTATAACTGTTATTATTATTACTATTACTATTATTATTAGCCCTATTCCTCTTGTCTTTATCCTTATAACTATTATTATTATCCTTATTACTATTATTATTATCGCTATAACAGTTATTATCATCATTCTTACTGTTTTTATTATCGCTATAACTGTTATTATTATCATTATTACTGTTATTACTCTTCTTATTACTATTATTATTATCCCTATTCCTCTTGCCTTTATCCTTATAACTATTTTTATTATCCTTATTACTATTATTATTATCGCTATAATTGTTATTATTATTCGTATTACTATTATTATTATCCCTGTTCCTCTTGTCTTTATCCTTATAACTATTATCATTATCCTTATTACTATTATTATTATCGCTATAACTGTTATTATTATCCTCATTACTATTATTATTATCGCTATAACTGTTATTATTATCCTTATTCTATTATTACTATCCCTATTCCTCTTGTCTTTATCCTTATAACTATTATTATTATCCTTATTACTATTATTATTATCGCTATAACTGTTATTAGTATCATTATTACTGTTATTACTATTCTTATTACTATTATTATTATCCCTATTCCTCTTGTCTTTATCCTTGTAAATATTATTATTATCCCTTTTACTGTTATTATTATTCCTATTACTATTATTATTATCCCTATACCTCTTGTCTTTATCGTTATAACTATTATTATTATCCTTATTACTATTATTATTATCGCTATAACTGTTATTATTATCTTTATTCTATTATTACTATCCCTATTCCTCTTGTCTTTATCCTTATAACTACCATTATTATCCTTATTACTCTTATTATTATCGCTATAACTGTTATTATTACTGTTATTACTATTCTTATTACTATTATTACTATCCCTATTCCTCTTGTCTTTATCCTTATTACTATTATTATTATCGCTATAACTGTTATTATTATTACTATTACTATTATTATTAGCCCTATTCCTCTTGTCTTTATCCTTATAAATTTTATTATTATCCTTATTACCATTATTATTATCTCTATAACTGTTCTTATTATACATATTACTATTATTATTATCGCTATAACTGTTATTATTATTACTATTACTATTATTATTAGCCCTATTCCTCTTGTCTTTATCCTTATAACTATTATTATTATCCTTATTACTATTATTATTATCGCTATAACTGTTATTATTATCTTTATTCTATTATTACTATCCATATTCCTCTTGTCTTTATCCTTACAACTATTATTATTATCCTTATTACTATTATTATTATCGCTATAATTGTTATTATTATTCGTATTACTATTATTATTATCCCTGTTCCTCTTGTCTTTATCCTTATAAATTTTATTATTATCCTTATTACCATTATTATTATCTCTATAACTGTTATTGTTATCCTTATTACTATTATTATTATCGCTATAACTGTTATTAGTATCATTATTAATGTTATTACTATTCTTATTACTATTATTATTATCGCTATAACTGTTATTCCTATTAGTATTATTATTATCCCGATTCCTCTTGTCTTTATCCTTATAACTATTATTATTATCCTTATTACTATTATTATTATCGCTGTAACTGTTACTATCATCATTCTTACTGTTATTATTATCGCTATAACTGTTATTATTATCTTTATTCTATTATTACTATCCCTATTCCCCTTGTCTTTATAATTATAACTACCATTATTATCCTTATTACTATTATTGTTATCGCTATATGTGTTATTATTATCATTACTACTGTTATTACTATTTTTCTTACTATTATTATTATCCCTATTCCTCTTGTCTTTATCCTTATAACTATTATTATTATCCTTATTCATATTATTATTATTGCTATAACTGTTATTATTATTCCTATTACTATTAATATTATCGCTATAACTGATATTATTATTGTAATTACTATTATTATTATCGCTATAACTGTTATTATTATTGCTATTACTATTATTATAATCGCTATAACTGTTATTATTATTCTTGTTACTAGTATTACTATCCCTATTCCTCTTGTCTTTCTCCTTATAACTATTATTATTGCCCTTATTATTATTATTATTATCGCTATAACTGTTATTATTGTCCTTGTTCTATTTTTACTATCCGTATTACTCCTCTCTTTATCCTTATAACTGTTATTCCTATTCTTATATCTATTATTATTATCGCTATAACTGTTATTATTATCCTTATTCTATTGTTACTATCCGTATTATACTTGTCTTTATCCTTATAACTATTATTATTATCCTTATTATTATTATTATTATCGACATAACTGTTATTATTATCCTTATTCTATTCTGACTATCCGTATTACTCTTGCCTTTATCCTTATAACTATTATTATTATCGTTAGTATTATTATTATTATCGCTATAACTGTCATTGTTATCCTTATTTCTATTATTATTATCGCTATAACTGTTATTATTATTGTTACTACTATTATTATTATCGCTATAACTGATATTATTATTCTTGTTACTAGTATTATTATCCCTATTCCACTTGTCTTTCTCCTTATAACTATTATTATTGCCCTTATTATTATTATTATTATCGCTATAAATGTTATTATTGTCCTTGTTCTATTATTACTATCCGTATTACTCTTCTCTTTATCCTTATAACTGTTATTCCTATACTTATATCTATTATTATTATCGCTATAACTGTTATAATTTTTCCTATTACTATTATTATTATCCCTATTCCTCTTGTCTTTATCCTTATAACTATTATTATTATCCTTATTCCTATTATTATTATTGCTATAACTGTTATTATTATCCTTAATACTATTATTATTATCGTTATAACTGTTATTATTATTCTTGTTACTATTATTACTATCCGTATTACTCTTGCCTTTATCCTTATAACTATTATTATTATCGTTATTATTATTATTATTATCGCTAAAACTGTTATTGTTATCCTTATTTCTATTATTATTATCGCTATAACTGTTATTATTATCCTTATTCTATTGTTTCTATCCGTATTACTCTTGTCTTTATCCTCATAACTATTATTATTATCCTTATTATTATTATTATTATCGTTATAACTGTTATTATTATCCTTATTCTATTGTTACTATCCGCATTACTCTTGTCTTTATCCTTATAACTATTAATATTATCCTTATTATTATTATTATTATTATTATCGCTGTAACTGTTATAATTTTTCCTACTACTATTATTATTATCCCTATTCCTCTTGTCTTTATCCTTATAACTATTATTATTATCCTTATTCATATTATTATTATTGCTATAACTGTTATTATTATTCGTATTACTATTATTATTATCCCTATTCCTCTTGTCTTTCTCCTTGTAACTATTATTATTCATCCTTATTACTATTATTATTATCGCTATGACTGTTATTATTATCCTTAATACTATTATTGTTATCGTTATAACTGTTATTATTTTTCTTGTTACTATTATTTCTATCCGTATTACTCTTGCCTTTATCCTTATAACTATTATTATTATCGTTATTATTATTATTATTATCGCTATAACTGTTATTATTGTCCTTGTTCTATTTTTACTATCCGTATTACTCTTCTCTTTATCCTTATAACTGTTATTCCTATTCTTATATCTATTATTATTATCGCTATAACTGTTATTATTATCCTTATTCTATTGTTACTATCCGTATTATACTTGTCTTTATCCTTATAACTATTATTATTATCCTTATTATTATTATTATTATCGACATAACTGTTATTATTATCCTTATTCTATTCTGACTATCCGTATTACTCTTGTCTTTATCATTATAACTATTATTCTTATTCATATTACTATTATTATTATCCTTATAACTATTATTATTATCCTTATTACTATTGTTATTATCGCTATAACTGTTGTTATTATTCTTATTACTATTATTATTATCCCCATTCCCCTTGTCTTTATCCTTATAACTATTATCATTATCCTTGTTATTATTATTATTATCGCTATAACTGTTATTATTATTCCTATTACTATTATTATTATCCCTATTTCTCTTGTCTTTATCCTTATAACTATTATTTTTATGCTTATTACTATTATTATTATCGCTATAACTGTTATTATTATTCTTGTTACTTTTATTATTATCCCTATTCCTCTTGTCTTTCTCCTTGTAACTATTATTATTCATCCTTATTACTATTATTATTATCGCTATGACTGTTATTATTATCCTTAATACTATTATTATTATCATTATAACTGTTATTATTATTCTTGTTACTATTATTACTATCCGTATTACTCTTGCCTTTATCCTTATAACTATTATTATTATCGTTATTATTATTATTATTATCGCTATAACTGTCATTGTTATCCTTATTTCTATTATTATTATCGCTATAACTGTTATTATTATTCTGAATACTATTATTATTATCGCTATAACTGTTATTATTATTCCTAATACTATTATTATTATCGCTATAACTGTTATTATTATTGTTATTACTATTATTATTATCGCTATAACTGTTATTATTATTGCTATTACTATTATTATTATCGCTATAACTGTTATTATTATTCTTGTTACTAGTATTATTATCCCTATTCCTCTTGTCTTTCACCTTATAACTATTATTATTGCCCTTATTATTATTATTATTATCGCTATAACTGTTATTATTGTCCTTGTTCTATTTTTACTATCCGTATTACTCTTCTCTTTATCCTTATAACTGTTATTCCTATTCTTATATCTATTATTATTATCCTTATTATTATTATTATTATCGCTATAACTGTTATTATTTTTCCTATTACTATTATTATTATCCCTATTCCTCTTGTCTTTATCCTCACTACTATTATTATTCATCCTTATTACTATTATTATTATCGCTATGACTGTTATTATTATCCTTAATACTATTATTATTATCGTTATAACTGTTATTATTATTCTTGTTACTATTATTACTATCCGTATTACTCTTGCCTTTATCCTTATAACTATTATTATTATCGTTATTATTATTATTATTATCGCTATAACTGTTATTGTTATCCTTATTTCTATTATTATAATCGCTTTAACTGTTATTATTATCCTGAATACTATTATTATTATCGCTATAACTGTTATTATTATTCCTAATACTATTATTATTATCGCTATAACTGTTATTATTATTGTTATTACTATTATTATTATCGCTATAACTGTTATTATTATTGCTATTACTATTAGTATTATCGCTATAACTGTTATTATTATTCTTATTACTAGTATTATTATCCCTATTCCTCTTGTCTTTCTCCTTATAACTATTATTATTGCCCTTATTATTATTATTATTATCGCTATAACTGTTATTATTGTCCTTTTTCTATTATTACTATCCGTATTACTCTTCTCTTTATTCTTATAACTGTTATTCCTATTCTTATATCTATTATTATTATCGCTATAACTGTTATTATTATCTTTATTCTATTGTTACTATCCGTATTATTCTTGTCTTTATCCTTATAACTATTATTATTATCCTTATTATTATTATTATTATCGACATAACTGTTATTATTATCCTTATTCTATTCTGACTATCCGTATTACTCTTGTCTTTATCCTTATAACTATTATTCTTATTCATATTACTATTATTATTATCCTTATAACTATTATTATTATCCTTATTACTATTATTATTATCGCTATAACTGTTATTATTATTGCTATTACTATTATTATTATCGCTATAACTGTTATTATTGTCCTTGTTCTATTTTTACTATCCGTATTACTCTTCTCTTTATCCTTATAACTGTTATTCCTATTCTTATATCTATTATTATTATCGCTATAACTGTTATTATTATCCTTATTCTATTGTTACTATCCGTATTATACTTGTCTTTATCCTTATAACTATTATTATTATCCTTATTATTATTATCATTATCGACATAACTGTTATTATTATCCTTATTCTATTCTGACTATCCGTATTACTCTTGTCTTTATCCTTATAACTATTATTCTTATTCATATTACTATTATTATTATCCTTATAACTATTATTATTATCCTTATTACTATTGTTATTATCGCTATAACTGTTGTTATTATTCTTATTACTATTATTATTATCCCCATTCCCCTTGTCTTTATCCTTATAACTATTATCATTATCCTTGTTATTATTATTATTATCGCTATAACTGTTATTATTATTCCTATTACTATTATTATTATCCCTATTCCTCTTGTCTTTATCCTTATAACTATTATTTTTATGCTTATTACTATTATTATTATCGCTATAACTGTTATTATTATTCTTGTTACTTTATTATTATCCCTATTCCTCTTGTCTTTCTCCTTGTAACTATTATTATTCATCCTTATTACTATTATTATTATCGCTATGACTGTTATTATTATCCTTAATACTATTATTATTATCATTATAACTGTTATTATTATTCTTGTTACTATTATTACTATCCGTATTACTCTTGCCTTTATCCTTATAACTATTATTATTATCGTTATTATTATTATTATTATCGCTATAACTGTCATTGTTATCCTTATTTCTATTATTCTTATCGCTATAACTGTTATTATTATTCTGAATACTATTATTATTATCGCTATAACTGTTATTATTATTCCTAATACTATTATTATTATCGCTATAACTGTTATTATTATTGTTATTACTATTATTATTATCGCTATAACTGTTATTATTATTGCTATTACTATTATTATTATCGCTATAACTGTTATTATTATTCTTGTTACTAGTATTATTATCCCTATTCCTCTTGTCTTTCACCTTATAACTATTATTATTGCCCTTATTATTATTATTATTATCGCTATAACTGTTATTATTGTCCTTGTTCTATTTTTACTATCCGTATTACTCTTCTCTTTATCCATATAACTGTTATTCCTATTCTTATATCTATTATTATTATCGCTATAACTGTTATTATTATCCTTATTCTATTGTTACTATCCGTATTATACTTGTCTTTATCCTTATAACTATTATTATTATCCTTATTATTATTATTATTATCGACATAACTGTTATTATTATCCTTATTCTATTCTGACTATCCGTATTACTCTTGTCTTTATCCTTATAACTATTATTCTTATTCATATTACTATTATTATTATCCTTATAACTATTATTATTATCCTTATTACTATTGTTATTATCGCTATAACTGTTGTTATTGTCCTTGTTCTATTTTTACTATCCGTATTACTCTTCTCTTTATCCATATAACTGTTATTCCTATTCTTATATCTATTATTATTATCGCTATAACTGCTATTATTATCCTTATTCTATTGTTACTATCCGCATTACTCTTGTCTTTATCCTTATAACTATTATTATTATCCTTATTATTATTATTATTATCGCTATAACTGTTATTATTTTTCCTATTACTATTATTATTATCCCTATTCCTCTTGTCTTTATCCTCACTACTATTATTATTCATCCTTATTACTATTATTATTATCGCTATGACTGTTATTATTATCCTTAATACTATTATTATTATCGTTATAACTGTTATTATTATTCTTGTTACTATTATTACTATCCGTATTACTCTTGCCTTTATCCTTATAACTATTATTATTATCGTTATTATTATTATTATTATCGCTATAACTGTTATTGTTATCCTTATTTCTATTATTATAATCGCTTTAACTGTTATTATTATCCTGAATACTATTATTATTATCGCTATAACTGTTATTATTATTCCTAATACTATTATTATTATCGCTATAACTGTTATTATTATTGTTATTACTATTATTATTATCGCTATAACTGTTATTATTATTGCTATTACTATTAGTATTATCGCTATAACTGTTATTATTATTCTTATTACTAGTATTATTATCCCTATTCCTCTTGTCTTTCTCCTTATAACTATTATTATTGCCCTTATTATTATTATTATTATCGCTATAACTGTTATTATTGTCCTTTTTCTATTATTACTATCCGTATTACTCTTCTCTTTATTCTTATAACTGTTATTCCTATTCTTATATCTATTATTATTATCGCTATAACTGTTATTATTATCTTTATTCTATTGTTACTATCCGTATTATTCTTGTCTTTATCCTTATAACTATTATTATTATCCTTATTATTATTATTATTATCGACATAACTGTTATTATTATCCTTATTCTATTCTGACTATCCGTATTACTCTTGTCTTTATCCTTATAACTATTATTCTTATTCATATTACTATTATTATTATCCTTATAACTATTATTATTATCCTTATTACTATTATTATTATCGCTATAACTGTTATTATTATTGCTATTACTATTATTATTATCGCTATAACTGTTATTATTATTCTTGTTACTAGTATTATTATCCCTATTCCTCTTGTCTTTCACCTTATAACTATTATTATTGCCCTTATTATTATTATTATTATCGCTATAACTGTTATTATTGTCCTTGTTCTATTTTTACTATCCGTATTACTCTTCTCTTTATCCATATAACTGTTATTCCTATTCTTATATCTATTATTATTATCGCTATAACTGTTATTATTATCCTTATTCTATTGTTACTATCCGTATTATACTTGTCTTTATCCTTATAACTATTATTATTATCCTTATTATTATTATTATTATCGACATAACTGTTATTATTATCCTTATTCTATTCTGACTATCCGTATTACTCTTGTCTTTATCCTTATAACTATTATTCTTATTCATATTACTATTATTATTATCCTTATAACTATTATTATTATCCTTATTACTATTGTTATTATCGCTATAACTGTTGTTATTGTCCTTGTTCTATTTTTACTATCCGTATTACTCTTCTCTTTATCCATATAACTGTTATTCCTATTCTTATATCTATTATTATTATCGCTATAACTGCTATTATTATCTTTATTCTATTGTTACTATCCGCATTACTCTTGTCTTTATCCTTATAACTATTATTATTATCCTTATTATTATTATTATTATCGCTATAACTGTTATTATTTTTCCTATTACTATTATTATTATCCCTATTCCTCTTGTCTTTATCCTCACTACTATTATTATTCATCCTTATTACTATTATTATTATCGCTATGACTGTTATTATTATCCTTAATACTATTATTATTATCGTTATAACTGTTATTATTATTCTTGTTACTATTATTACTATCCGTATTACTCTTGCCTTTATCCTTATAACTATTATTATTATCGTTATTATTATTATTATTATCGCTATAACTGTTATTGTTATCCTTATTTCTATTATTATAATCGCTTTAACTGTTATTATTATCCTGAATACTATTATTATTATCGCTATAACTGTTATTATTATTCCTAATACTATTATTATTATCGCTATAACTGTTATTATTATTGTTATTACTATTATTATTATCGCTATAACTGTTATTATTATTGCTATTACTATTAGTATTATCGCTATAACCGTTATTATTATTCTTATTACTAGTATTATTATCCCTATTCCTCTTGTCTTTCTCCTTATAACTATTATTATTGCCCTTATTATTATTATTATTATCGCTATAACTGTTATTATTGTCCTTTTTCTATTATTACTATCCGTATTACTCTTCTCTTTATTCTTATAACTGTTATTCCTATTCTTATATCTATTATTATTATCGCTATAACTGTTATTATTATCTTTATTCTATTGTTACTATCCGTATTATTCTTGTCTTTATCCTTATAACTATTATTATTATCCTTATTATTATTATTATTATCGACATAACTGTTATTATTATCCTTATTCTATTCTGACTATCCGTATTACTCTTGTCTTTATCCTTATAACTATTATTCTTATTCATATTACTATTATTATTATCCTTATAACTATTATTATTATCCTTATTACTATTATTATTATCGCTATAACTGTTATTATTATTGCTATTACTATTATTATTATCGCATAATCTGTTATTATTATTCTCGTTACTATTATTATTATCCCTATTCAACTTGTCTTTCTCCTTATAACTATTATTATTGCCTTTATTACTATTATTATTATCGCTATAACTGTTATTATTGTCCTTATACTATTGTTACTATCCGTATTACTCATCTCTTTATCCTTATAACTAATATTCCTATACTTATATCTATTATTATTATCGCTATAAATGTTATTATTATTCCTATCACTATTATTATTATCGCTATAACTGTTATTATTATTGTAATTACTATTATTATTATCGCTATAACTGTTATTATTATTGCTATTACTATTATTATTATCGCTATAACTGTTATTATTATTCTTGTTACTAGTATTATTATCCCTATTCCTCTTGTCTTTCACCTTATAACTGTTATTATTGCCCTTATTATTATTATTATTATCGCTATAACTGTTATTATTGTCCTTGTTCTATTTTTACTATCCGTATTACTCTTCTCTTTATCCTTATAACTGTTATTCCTATTCTTATATCTATTATTATTATCGCTATAACTGTTATTATTATCCTTATTCTATTGTTACTATCCGTATTATACTTGTCTTTATCCTTATAACTATTATTATTATCCTTATTATTATTATTATTATCGACATAACTGTTATTATTATCCTTATTCTATTCTGACTATCCGTATTACTCTTGTCTTTATCCTTATAACTATTATTCTTATTCATATTACTATTATTATTATCCTTATAACTATTATTATTATCCTTATTACTATTGTTATTATCGCTATAACTGTTGTTATTATTCTTATTACTATTATTATTATCCCCATTCCCCTTGTCTTTATCCTTATAACTATTATCATTATCCTTGTTATTATTATTATTATCGCTATAACTGTTATTATTATTCCTATTACTATTATTATTATCCCTATTCCTCTTGTCTTTATCCTTATAACTATTATTTTTATGCTTATTACTATTATTATTATCGCTATAACTGTTATTATTATTCTTGTTACTTTTATTATTATCCCTATTCCTCTTGTCTTTCTCCTTGTAACTATTATTATTCATCCTTATTACTATTATTATTATCGCTATGACTGTTATTATTATCCTTAATACTATTATTATTATCATTATAACTGTTATTATTATTCTTGTTACTATTATTACTATCCGTATTACTCTTGCCTTTATCTTTATAACTATTATTATTATCGTTATTATTATTATTATTATCGCTATAACTGTCATTGTTATCCTTATTTCTATTATTATTATCGCTATAACTGTTATTATTATTCTGAATACTATTATTATTATCGCTATAACTGTTATTATTATTCCTAATACTATTATTATTATCGCTATAACTGTTATTATTATTGTTATTACTATTATTATTATCGCTATAACTGTTATTATTATTGCTATTACTATTATTATTATCGCTATAACTGTTATTATTATTCTTGTTACTAGTATTATTATCCCTATTCCTCTTGTCTTTCACCTTATAACTATTATTATTGCCCTTATTATTATTATTATTATCGCTATAACTGTTATTATTGTCCTTGTTCTATTTTTACTATCCGTATTACTCTTCTCTTTATCCATATAACTGTTATTCCTATTCTTATATCTATTATTATTATCGCTATAACTGCTATTATTATCCTTATTCTATTGTTACTATCCGCATTACTCTTGTCTTTATCCTTATAACTATTATTATTATCCTTATTATTATTATTATTATCGCTATAACTGTTATTATTTTTCCTATTACTATTATTATTATCCCTATTCCTCTTGTCTTTATCCTCACTACTATTATTATTCATCCTTATTACTATTATTATTATCGCTATGACTGTTATTATTATCCTTAATACTATTATTATTATCGTTATAACTGTTATTATTATTCTTGTTACTATTATTACTATCCGTATTACTCTTGCCTTTATCCTTATAACTATTATTATTATCGTTATTATTATTATTATTATCGCTATAACTGTTATTGTTATCCTTATTTCTATTATTATAATCGCTTTAACTGTTATTATTATCCTGAATACTATTATTATTATCGCTATAACTGTTATTATTATTCCTAATACTATTATTATTATCGCTATAACTGTTATTATTATTGTTATTACTATTATTATTATCGCTATAACTGTTATTATTATTGCTATTACTATTAGTATTATCGCTATAACTGTTATTGTTATTCTTGTTACTAGTATTATTATCCCTATTCCTCTTGTCTTTCTCCTTATAACTATTATTATTGCCCTTATTATTATTATTATTATCGCTATAACTGTTATTATTGTCCTTGTTCTATTATTACTATCCGTATTACTCTTCTCTTTATTCTTATAACTGTTATTCCTATTCTTATATCTATTATTATTATCGCTATAACTGTTATTATTATCTTTATTCTATTGTTACTATCCGTATTATTCTTGTCTTTATCCTTATAACTATTATTATTATCCTTATTATTATTATTATTATCGACATAACTGTTATTATTATCCTTATTCTATTCTGACTATCCGTATTACTCTTGTCTTTATCCTTATAACTATTATTCTTATTTATATTACTATTATTATTATCCTTATAACTATTATTATTATCCTTATTACTATTATTATTATCGCTATAACTGTTATTATTATTGCTATTACTATTATTATTATCGCTATAACTGTTATTATTATTCTTGTTACTATTATTATTATCCCTATTCCTCTTGTCTTTCTCCTTATAACTATTATTATTGCCCTTATTACTATTATTATTATCGCTATAACTGCTATTATTGTCCTTATACTATTATTACTATCTGTATTACTCTTCTCTTTATCCTTATAACTGATATTCCTATACTTATATGTATTATTATTATCGCTATAAATGTTATTATTATCACTATTACTGTTATTACTATTCTTATTACTAATATTATTATCCCCATTCCCCATGTCTTTATCCTTATAACTATTATTATTATCCTTATTACTATTGTTATTATCGCTATAACTGTTGTTATTATTCTTATTTCTATTATTATTATCCCCATTCCCCTTGTCTTTATCCTTATAACTATTATCATTATCCTTATTATTATTATTATTATCGCTATAACTGTTATTATTATTCCTAGTACTATTATTATTATCCCTATTCCTCTTGTCTTTATCCTTATAACTATTATTTTTATGCTTATTACTATTATTATTATCGCTATAACTGTTATTATTATCCTTATTGTATTATTACTATCGCTATTCCTCTTGTCTTTATCCTTATAACTACCATTATTATCCTTATTGCTATTATTGTTATCGCTATAACTGTTATTATTATCATTATTACTTATATTACTATTCTTGTTACTATTATTATTATCCCTGTTCCTCTTGTCTTTATCCTTGTAAATATTATTATTATCCTTTTTACTATTATTATTATCGCTATAACTGTTATTATCATCATTCTTACTGTTATTATTATCGCTATAACTGTTATTATTATCCTTACTACTATTATTATTATCGCTATGACTGTTATTATTATCCTTATTCTATTATTACTATCCCTATTACTCTTCTCTTTATCCTTATAACTATTATTATTATCCTTATAACTATTATTATTATCCTTATTACTAGTATTATTATCTCTATAACTATTATTGTTATCCTCATTACTATTATTATTATCGCTATGACTGTTATTATTATCCTTATTCTATTATTACTATCCCTATTACTCTTGTCTCTATCCTTATAACTATTATTATTATCCTCATTACTATTATTATTATCGCTATGACTGTTATTATTATCCTTATTACTAGTATTATTAGCACTATAACTATTATGTTTATCCTTATTACTATTATTATTCGCACTATAACTATTATTATTATCCTTATTACTATTATTATTATCGCTATGACTGTTATTATTATACTTCTTCTATTATTACTATCCCTATTACTCTCGTCTTTATCCTTATAACTATTATTATTATCGCTATAACTATTATTATTATCCTTACTACTATTATTATTATCGCTATGACTGTTATTATTATCCTTATTCTATTATTACTATCCCTATTACTCTTGTCTTTATCCTTATAACTATTATTATTATCCTTATTACTATTATTATTATCGCTATAACTATTATTATTATCCTTATTACTATTATTATTATCGCAATGACTGTTATTATTATCCTTATTCTATTATTACTATCCCTATTACTCTTGTCTTTATCCTTATAACTATTATTATTACCCTTATTACTATTATTATTATCGCTATAACTATTATTATTATCCTTATTACTATTATTATTATCGCAATGACTGTTATTATTATCCCTATTCTATTATTACTATCCCTATTACTCTTCTCTTTATCCTTATAACAATTATTATTATCCTTATTACTATGATTATTATCGCTATAACTATTATTATTATCCTTATTACTATTATTACTAGCACTATAACTATTATTATTATCCTTATTACTATTATTATTATCGCTATGACTGTTATTATTATACTTCTTCTATTATTACTATCCCTACTACTCTTGTCTTTATCCTGATATTTATTATTATTTCCCTTATTACTATTATTATTATCGCTATAACTGTTATTATCATCCTTATTACTAGTATTATTAGCACTACAACTATTACGTTTATCCTTATTACTATTATTATTCGCACTATAACTATTATTATTATCCTTATTACTATTGTTATTATCGCTATACTATTATTATTATCCTTATTACTATTATTATTATCGCTATGACTGTTATTATTATACTTACTCTATTATTACTATCCCTATTACTCTTGTCTCTATCCTTATAACTATTATTATTATCCTCATTACTATTATTATTATCGCTATGACTGTTGTTATTATCCTTATTCTATTATTACTATCCCTATTACTCTCGTCTTTATCCTTATAACTATTATTATTATCGCTATAACTATTATTATTATCCTTACTACTATTATTATTATCGCTATGACTGTTATTATTATCCTTATTCTATTATTACTATCCCTATTACTCTTCTCTTTATCCTTATAACTATTATTATTATCCTTATTACTAGTATTATTATCTCTATAACTATTATTGTTATCCTCATTACTATTATTATTATCGCTATGACTGTTATTATTATCCTTATTCTATTATTACTATCCCTATTACTCTTGTCTCTATCCTTATAACTATTATTATTATCCTTATTACTAGTATTATTATCTCTATAACTATTACTGTTATCCTCATTACTATTATTATTATCGCTATGACTGTTATTATTATCCTTATTCTATTACTACTATCCCTATTACTCTTGTCTCTATCCATATAACTATTATTATTATGCTTGTTACTATTATTATTAGCACTGTAACTATTATTATTATCCTTATTTCTATTATTATTATCGCAATGACTGTTCTTATTATACTTCTTCTATTATTACTATCCCTATTACTCTTGTTTTTATCCTGATATTTATTATTATTTCCCTTATTACTATTATTATTATCGCTATAACTGTTATTATCATCCTTATTACTAGTATTATTAGCACTATAACTATTACGTTTATCCTTATTACTATTATTATTCGCACTATAACTATTATTATTATCCTTATTACTATTATTATTATCGCTATGACTGTTATTATTATACTTATTCTATTATTACTATCCCTATTACTCTTGTCTCTATCCTTATAACTATTATTATTATCCTCATTACTATTATTATTATTATCGCTATGACTGTTATTATTATCCTTATTCTATTATTACTATCCCTATTACTCTTGTCTTTATCCTTATAACTATTATTATTATCCTTATTACTATTATTATTATCGCTATAACTATTATTATTATCCTTATTACTATTATTATTATCGCAATGACTGTTATTATTATCCCTATTCTATTATTACTATCCCTATTACTCTTCTCTTTATCCTTATAACAATTATTATTATCCTTATTACTATTATTATTATCGCTATAACTATTACTATTATCCTTATTACTATTATTACTAGCACTATAACTATTATTATTATCCTTATTACTATTATTATTATCGCTATGACTGTTATTATTATGCTTATTCTACTATTACTATCCCTATTACTCTTGTCTTTATCCTTATAACTATTATTATTTCCCTTATTACTATTATTATTATCATTATAACTGTTATTATTATCCTTATTACTAGTATTATTAGCACTATAACTATTATGTTTATCCTTATTACTATTATTATTATCGCTGTGACTGTTATTATTATACTTATTCTATTATTACTATCCCTATTACTCTTGTCTCTATCCTTATAACTATTATTATTATGCTTGTTATTATTATTATTAGCACTGTAACTATTATTATTATCCTTATTTCTATTATTATTATCGCAATGACTGTTATTATTATACTTCTTCTATTATTACTATCCCTATTACTCTTGTTTTTATCCTTATAACTTTTATTGTTATGCTTATTACTATTATTATTAGCACTAAAACTATTATTATTATCCTTATTACTATTATTATTATCGCTATGACTGTTATTATTATACTTCTTCTATTATTACTATCCCTACTACTCTTGTCTTTATCCTGATATTTATTATTATTTCCCTTATTACTATTATTATTATCGCTATAACTGTTATTATCATCCTTATTACTAGTATTATTAGCACTACAACTATTACGTTTATCCTTATTACTATTATTATTCGCACTATAACTATTATTATTATCCTTATTACTATTATTATTATCGCTATACTATTATTATTATCCTTATTACTATTATTATTATCGCTATGACTGTTATTATTATCCTTATTCTATTATTACTATCCCTATTACTCTTGTCTCTATCCTTATAACTATTATTATTATCCTTATTACTAGTATTATTATCTCTATAACTATTACTGTTATCCTCATTACTATTATTATTATCGCTATGACTGTTATTATTATCCTTATTCTATTATTACTATCCCTATTACTCTTGTCTCTATCCATATAACTATTATTATATATGCTTGTTACTATTATTATTAGCACTGTAACTATTATTATTTTCCTTATTTCTATTATTAATATCGCAATGACTGTTATTATTATACTTCTTCTATTATTACTATCCCTATTACTCTTGTTTTTATCCTGATATTTATTATTATTTCCCTTATTACTATTATTATTATCGCTATAACTGTTATTATCATCCTTATTACTAGTATTATTAGCACTATAACTATTACGTTTATCCTTATTACTATTATTATTCGCACTATAACTATTATTATTATCCTTATTACTATTATTATTATCGCTATGACTGTTATTATTATACTTATTCTATTATTACTATCCCTATTACTCGTGTCTCTATCCTTATAACTATTATTATTATCCTCATTACTATTATTATTATTATCGCTATGACTGTTATTATTATCCTTATTCTATTATTACTATCCCAATTACTCTTGTCTTTATCCTTATAACTATTATTATTATCCTTATTACTATTATTATTATCGCTATAACTATTATTATTATCCTTATTACTATTATTATTATCGCAATGACTGTTATTATTATCCCTATTCTATTATTACTATCCCTATTACTCTTCTCTTTATCCTTATAACAATTATTATTATCCTTATTGCTATTATTATTATCGCTATAACTATTATTATTATCCTTATCACTATTATTACTAGCACTATAACTATTATTATTATCCTTATTACTATTATTATTATCGCTATGACTGTTATTATTATGCTTATTCTACTATTACTATCCCTATTACTCTTGTCTCTATCCTTATAACTATTATTATTATCCTTATTACTATTATTATTATCGCTATAACTATTATTATTATCGTTATTACTATTATTATTATCGCAATGACTGTTATTATTATCCTTATTCTATTATTACTATCCCTATTACTCTTCTCCTTATCCTTATAACAATTATTATTATCCTTATTACTATTATTATTATCGCTATAACTATTATTATTATCCTTACTACTATTATTATTATCGCTATGACTGTTATTATTATCCTTATTCTATTATTACTATCCTTATTACTCTTCTCTTTATCCTTATAACTATTATTATTATCCTTATAAATATTATTATTGTCCTTATTACTAGTATTAATATCTCTATAACTATTATTGTTATCCTCATTACTATTATTATTATCGCTATGACTGTTATTATTATCCTTATTCTATTATTACTATCCCTATTACTCTTGTCTCTATGCTTATAACTATTATTATTAGCACTATAACTATTATTTTTATCCTTATTTCTATTATTATTATCGCAATGACTGTTATTATTATACTTCTTCTATTATTACTATCCCTATTACTCATGTCTTTATCCTGATATTTATTATTATTTCCCTTATTACTATTATTATTATCGCAATAACTGTTATTATTATACTTATTCTATTATTACTATCCCTATTACTCTTGTCTTTATCCTTATAACTATTATTATTATCCTTATAACTATTATTATTACCCTTATTACTATTATTATTATCGCTATAACTATTATTATTATCCTTACTACTATTATTATTATCGCTATGACTGTTATTATTATCCTTATTCTATTATTACTATCCCTATTACTCTTCTCTTTATCCTTATAACTATTATTATTATCCTTATAACTATTATTATTATGCATATTACTATTATTATTATCGCTACAACTATTATTATTATCCTTACTACTATTATTATTATCGCCATGACTGTTATTATTATCCTTATTCTATTATTACTATCCCTATTACTCTTCTCTTTATCCTTATAACAATTATTATTATCCTTATTACTATTATTATTATCGCTATAACTATTATTATTATCCTTATTTCTATTATTATTATCGCAATGACTGTTATGTTTATCCTTATTACTATTATTATTCGCACTATAACTATTATTATTATCCTTATTCTATTATTACTATCCCTATTACTCTTCTCTTTATCCTTATAACAATTATTATTATCCTTATTACTATTATTATTATCGCTATAACTATTATTATTATCCTTACTACTATTATTATTATCGCTATGACTGTTATTATTATCCTTATTCTATAATTACTATCCCTATTACTCTTGTCTCTATCCTTATAACTATTATTATTATGCTTATTACTATTATTATTATCGCTATAACTGTTATTATTATCCTTATTACTAGTATTATTAGCACTATAACTATTATGTTTATCCTTATTACTATTATTATTCGCACTATAACTATTATTATTATCCTTATTACTATTATTATTATCGCTATGACTGTTATTATTATCCTTATTACTATTATTATTATCGCTATAACTATTATTATTATCCTTATTACTATTATTATTATCGCAATGACTGTTATTATTATCCTTATTCTATTATTACTATCTCTATTGCTCTTGTCTTTATCCTTATAACTATTATTATTATCCTTGTCAGTATTATTATTATCGCTATAACTATTATTATTATCCTCATTACTATTATTATTATCGCTATGACTGTTACTATTATCCTTATTCTATTATTACTATCCCTATTACTCTTGTCTTTATCCTTATAACTATTATTATTTCCCTTATTACTATTATTATTATCGCTATAACTATTATTATTATCCTTATTACTATTATTATTATCGCTATGACTGTTATTATTATCCTTATTCTATTATTACTATCTCTATTGCTCTTGTCTTTATCCTTATAACTATTATTATTATCCTTGTCAGTATTATTATTATCGCTATAACTATTATTATTATCCTTATTTCTATTATTATTATCGCAATGACTGTTATTATTATACTTCTTCTATTATTACTATCCCTATTACTCTTGTCTTTATCCTGATATTTATTATTATTTCCCTTATTACTATTATTATTATCGCTATAACTGTTATTATTATCCTTATTACTATTATTATTCGCACTATAACTATTATTATTATCCTTATTACTATTATTATTATCGCAATGACTGTTATTATTATACTTATTCTATTATTACTATCCCTATTACTCTTGTTTTTATCCTTATAACTTTTATTGTTATGCTTATTACTATTATTATTCGCACTATAACTATTATTATTATCCTTATTACTATTATTATTATCGCTATGACTGTTATTATTATACTTATTCTATTATTACTATCCCTATTACTCGTGTCTCTATCCTTATAACTATTATTATTATCCTCATTACTATTATTATTATTATCGCTATGACTGTTATTATTATCCTTATTCTATTATTACTATCCCAATTACTCTTGTCTTTATCCTTATAACTATTATTATTATCCTTATTACTATTATTATTATCGCTATAACTATTATTATTATCCTTATTACTATTATTATTATCGCAATGACTGTTATTATTATCCCTATTCTATTATTACTATCCCTATTACTCTTCTCTTTATCCTTATAACAATTATTATTATCCTTATTGCTATTATTATTATCGCTATAACTATTATTATTATCCTTATCACTATTATTACTAGCACTATAACTATTATTATTATCCTTATTACTATTATTATTATCGCTATGACTGTTATTATTATGCTTATTCTACTATTACTATCCCTATTACTCTTGTCTCTATCCTTATAACTATTATTATTATCCTTATTACTATTATTATTATCGCTATAACTATTATTATTATCGTTATTACTATTATTATTATCGCAATGACTGTTATTATTATCCTTATTCTATTATTACTATCCCTATTACTCTTCTCCTTATCCTTATAACAATTATTATTATCCTTATTACTATTATTATTATCGCTATAACTATTATTATTATCCTTACTACTATTATTATTATCGCTATGACTGTTATTATTATCCTTATTCTATTATTACTATCCTTATTACTCTTCTCTTTATCCTTATAACTATTATTATTATCCTTATAACTATTATTATTGTCCTTATTACTAGTATTAATATCTCTATAACTATTATTGTTATCCTCATTACTATTATTATTATCGCTATGACTGTTATTATTATCCTTATTCTATTATTACTATCCCTATTACTCTTGTCTCTATGCTTATAACTATTATTATTAGCACTATAACTATTATTTTTATCCTTATTTCTATTATTATTATCGCAATGACTGTTATTATTATACTTCTTCTATTATTACTATCCCTATTACTCATGTCTTTATCCTGATATTTATTATTATTTCCCTTATTACTATTATTATTATCGCAATAACTGTTATTATTATACTTATTCTATTATTACTATCCCTATTACTCTTGTCTTTATCCTTATAACTATTATTATTATCCTTATAACTATTATTATTACCCTTATTACTATTATTATTATCGCTATAACTATTATTATTATCCTTACTACTATTATTATTATCGCTATGACTGTTATTATTATCCTTATTCTATTATTACTATCCCTATTACTCTTCTCTTTATCCTTATAACTATTATTATTATCCTTATAACTATTATTATTATGCATATTACTATTATTATTATCGCTACAACTATTATTATTATCCTTACTACTATTATTATTATCGCCATGACTGTTATTATTATCCTTATTCTATTATTACTATCCCTATTACTCTTCTCTTTATCCTTATAACAATTATTATTATCCTTATTACTATTATTATTATCGCTATAACTATTATTATTATCCTTATTTCTATTATTATTATCGCAATGACTGTTATGTTTATCCTTATTACTATTATTATTCGCACTATAACTATTATTATTATCCTTATTCTATTATTACTATCCCTATTACTCTTCTCTTTATCCTTATAACAATTATTATTATCCTTATTACTATTATTATTATCGCTATAACTATTATTATTATCCTTACTACTATTATTATTATCGCTATGACTGTTATTATTATCCTTATTCTATAATTACTATCCCTATTACTCTTGTCTCTATCCTTATAACTATTATTATTATGCTTATTACTATTATTATTATCGCTATAACTGTTATTATTATCCTTATTACTAGTATTATTAGCACTATAACTATTATGTTTATCCTTATTACTATTATTATTCGCACTATAACTATTATTATTATCCTTATTACTATTATTATTATCGCTATGACTGTTATTATTATCCTTATTACTATTATTATTATCGCTATAACTATTATTATTATCCTTATTACTATTATTATTATCGCAATGACTGTTATTATTATCCTTATTCTATTATTACTATCTCTATTGCTCTTGTCTTTATCCTTATAACTATTATTATTATCCTTGTCAGTATTATTATTATCGCTATAACTATTATTATTATCCTCATTACTATTATTATTATCGCTATGACTGTTACTATTATCCTTATTCTATTATTACTATCCCTATTACTCTTGTCTTTATCCTTATAACTATTATTATTTCCCTTATTACTATTATTATTATAGCTATAACTATTATTATTATCCTTATTACTATTATTATTATCGCTATGACTGTTATTATTATCCTTATTCTATTATTACTATCTCTATTGCTCTTGTCTTTATCCTTATAACTATTATTATTATCCTTGTCAGTATTATTATTATCGCTATAACTATTATTATTATCCTTATTTCTATTATTATTATCGCAATGACTGTTATTATTATACTTCTTCTATTATTACTATCCCTATTACTCTTGTCTTTATCCTGATATTTATTATTATTTCCCTTATTACTATTATTATTATCGCTATAACTGTTATTATTATCCTTATTACTATTATTATTCGCACTATAACTATTATTATTATCCTTATTACTATTATTATTATCGCAATGACTGTTATTATTATACTTATTCTATTATTACTATCCCTATTACTCTTGTTTTTATCCTTATAACTTTTATTGTTATGCTTATTACTATTATTATTAGCACTAAAACTATTATTATTATCCTTATTACTATTATTATTATCGCTATGACTGTTATTATTATACTTATTCTATTATTACTATCCCTATTACTCTTGTCTCTATCCTTATAACTATTATTATTATCCTCATTACTATTATTATTATCCTTATTACTAGTATTATTATCTCTATAACTATTATTGTTATCCTCATTACTATTATTATTCGCACTATAACTATTATTATTATCCTTATTACTATTATTATTATCGCTATGACTGTTATTATTATACTTATTCTATTATTACTATCCCTATTACTCTTGTCTTTATCCTTATAACCATTATTATTTCCCTTATTACTATTATTTTTTTTTTTTTTTTTTTTTTTTTTTTTTTTTTTTTTTTTTTTTTTGAGGAGGGGAAATGCATTACGCACACCCAGGGGGCCTACCATGTGTGCACGGTCCCGCCTGGGTAGTGTGGGGCTCCCCGGTATTCCGAGTATACCCACTAAAACCCCTCCTCTGTGCTCCCGTATTACTCTGGGGCGGTACTGCTCGTCGCATTACTTCACCCCGGAGCAGGGCTACGTCCGCCAGCATGGCGCGTCACGTATTACACGTTCTTTGTTCCTTCAAGGTGCCTCGAGGCACCCCTCAATGCGCTTGCGTCGCAGCACGCCTTGGACGTACTGCTCCACAGCATCCCAGCCGTCCTGGCTGGCGAGCATCACCCCTACGATGTTTTCGGGCGTGATGCTCGCCGCGCCGGTTCGGCGCTCCACAGTTCTTCGTTCGTCTGCGAATTGCTCACAGACGAAGAACGTGTGGAACGCGTCGTCGCTCTCCGCGCCGCCACAGTACAGGCAGCGAGGCGAACCCACCTTCCCCATCCTCCACAGGTACCTACGGAAGTACCCGTGGCCTGTGAAGAACTGGGTCAGGTACAAGTTCACCTCACCGTGGCGACGCGTGCACCAGGGCTGCAGGCACGCTATAAGACGCACAGTCCATCGTCCCTTCGTGCTCTCGGTTTATTACTATTATTATTATCATTATAACTGTTATTATCATCCTTATTACTAGTATTATTATCTCTATAACTATGATTGTTATCCTCATTACTATTATTATTATCGCTATGACTGTTATTATTATCCTTATTCTATTATTACTATCCCTATTACTCTTGTTTTTATCCTTATAACTTTTATTGTTATGCTTATTACTATTATTATTAGCACTAAAACTATTATTATTATCCTTATTACTATTATTATTATCGCTATGAGTGTTATTATTATACTTATTCTATTATTACTATCCCTATTACTCTTGTCTCTATCCTTATAACTATTATTATTATCCTCATTACTATTATTATTATCGCTATAACTATAATTATTATCCTTATTACTATCATTATTATCGCTATGACTGTTATTATTATCCTTATTCTATTATTACTATCTCTATTGCTCTTGTCTTTATCCTTATAACTATTATTATTATCCTTGTCAGTATTATTATTATCGCTATAACTATTATTATTATCCTTATTTCTATTATTATTATCGCAATGACTGTTATAATTATACTTCTTCTATTATTCCTATCCCTATTACTCTTGTCTTTATCCTGATATTTATTATTATTTCCCTTATTACTATTATTATTATCGCTATAACTGTTATTATTATCCTTATTACTAGTATTATTAGCACTACAACTATTATGTTTATCCTTATTACTATTATTATTCGCACTATAACTATTATTATTATCCTTATTACTATTATTATTATCGCTATGACTGTTATTATTATACTTATTCTATTATTACTATCCCTATTACTCCTGTCTTTATCCTTATAACTATTATTGTTATGCTTATTACTATTATTATTAGCACTAAAACTATTATTATTATCCTTATTACTATAATTATTATCGCTATGACTGTTATTATTATCCTTACTACTATTATTACTAGCACTATAGCTATTATTATTATCCTTATTTCTATTATTATTATCGCAATGACTGTTTTTATTATACTTATTCTATTATTACTATCCCTATTACTCTTGTCTCTATCCTTATAACTATTATTATTATCCTCATTACTGTTATTATTATCCTTATTCTATTATTACTATCCCTATTACTCTTGTCTTTATCCTTATAAGTATTATTATTATCCTTATTACTATTATTATTATCGCTATAACTATTATTATTATCCTTATTACTATTATTATTATCGCAATGACTGTTATTATTATCCTTATTCTATTATTACTATCTCTATTACTCTTCTCTTTATCCTTATAACTATTATTATTATCCTTATTACTATTATTATTATCGCTATAACTATTATTATTATCGCTATGACTGTTATTATTATCCTTATTCTATTATTACTATCTCTATTGCTCTTGTCTTTATCCTTATAACTATTATTATTATCCTTGTCAGTATTATTATTATCGCCATAACTATTATTATTATCCTTATTTCTATTATTATTATCGCAATGACTGTTATAATTATACTTCTTCTATTATTCCTATCCCTATTACTCTTGTCTTTATCCTGATATTTATTATTATTTCCCTTATTACTATTATTATTATCGCAATGACTGTTATTATTATCCTTATTCTATTATTACTATCCCTATTACTCTTCTCTTTATCCTTATAACTATTATTATTATCCTTATTACTATTATTATTATCGCTATAACTATTATTATTATCCTTATTACTATTATTATTATCGCAATGACTGTTATTATTATCCTTATTCTATTATTACTATCCCTATTACTCTTGTCTTTATCCTTATAACTATTATTATTATCCATATTACTATTATTATTATCGCTATAACTATTATTATTATCCTTATTACTATTATTATTATCGCAATGACTGTTATTATTATCCTTATTCTATTATTACTATCCCTATTACTCTTGTCTTTATCCTTATAACTATTATTATTTCCCTTATTACTATTATTATTATCATTATAACTGTTATTATCATCCTTATTACTAGTATTATTATCTCTATAACTATGATTGTTATCCTCATTACTATTATTATTATCGCTATGACTGTTATTATTATCCTTATTCTATTATTACTGTCCCTATTACTCTTGTCTCCATCCTTATAACTATTATTATTATGCTTATTACTATTATTATTAGCACTATAACTATTATTATTATCCTTATTACTATTATTATTATCGCTGTGACTGTTATTATTATCCTTATTCTATTATTACTATCTCTATTACTCTTCTCTTTATCCTTATAACTATTATTATTATCCTTATTACTATTATTATTATCGCTATAACTATTATTATTATCCTTACTACTATTATTATTATCGCTATGACTGTTATTATTATCCTTATTCTATTATTACTATCCCTATTACTCTTCTCTTTATCTTTATAACTATTATTATTATCCTTATAACTATTATTATTATCCTTATTACTATTATTATTATCGCTATGACTGTTATTATTATCCTTATTCTATTATTACTATCTCTATTGCTCTTGTCTTTATCCTTATAACTATTATTATTATCCTTGTCAGTATTATTATTATCGCCATAACTATTATTATTATCCTTATTTCTATTATTATTATCGCAATGACTGTTATAATTATACTTCTTCTATTATTCCTATCCCTATTACTCTTGTCTTTATCCTGATATTTATTATTATTTCCCTTATTACTATTATTATTATCGCTATAACTGTTATTATTATCCTTATTACTAGTATTATTAGCACTATAACTATTATGTTTATCCTTATTACTATTATTATTCGCGCTATAACTATTATTATTATCCTTATTACTATTATTATTATCGCTATGACTGTTATTATTATACTTATTCTATTATTACTATCCCTATTACTCTTGTCTTTATCCTTATAACTACTATTATTTCCCTTGTTACTATTATTATTATCATTATAACTGTTATTATCATCCTTATTACTAGTATTATTATCTCTATAACTATGATTGTTATCCTCATTACTATTATTATTATCGCTATGACTGTTATTATTATCCTTATTCTATTATTACTATCCCTATTACTCTTGTCTTTATCCTTATAACTATTATTATTTCCCTTATTACTATTATTATTATCGCTATAACTATTATTATTATCCTTATTACTATTATTATTATCGCTATGACTGTTATTATTATCCTTATTCTATTATTACTATCTCTATTGCTCTTGTCTTTATCCTTATAACTATTATTATTATCCTTGTCAGTATTATTATTATCTCTATAACTATTATTGTTATCCTCATTACTATTATTATTATAGCTATGACTGTTATTATTATTCTTATTCTATTATTACTATCCCTATTACTCTTGTCTTTATCCTTATAACTATTATTATTTCCCTTATTACTATTATTATTATCATTATAACTGTTATTATCATCCTTATTACTAGTATTATTATCTCTATAACTATGATTGTTATCCTCATTACTATTATTATTATCGCTATGACTGTTATTATTATCCTTATTCTATTATTACTGTCCCTATTACTCTTGTCTCCATCCTTATAACTATTATTATTATGCTTATTACTATTATTATTAGCACTATAACTATTATTATTATCCTTATTACTATTATTATTATCGCTGTGACTGTTATTATTATCCTTATTCTATTATTACTATCTCTATTGCTCTTGTCTTTATCCTTATAACTATTATTATTATCCTTGTCAGTATTATTATTATCGCTATAACTATTATTATTATCCTCATTACTATTATTATTATCGCTATGACTGTTATTATTATCCTTATTCTATTATTACTATCCCTATTACTCTTGTCTTTATCCTTATAACTATTATTATTTCCCTTATTACTATTATTATTATCGCTATAACTATTATTATTATCCTTATTACTATTATTATTATCGCTATGACTGTTATTATTATCCTTATTCTATTATTACTATCTCTATTGCTCTTGTCTTTATCCTTATAACTATTATTATTATCCTTGTCAGTATTATTATTATCGCTATAACTATTATTATTATCCTTATTTCTATTATTATTATCGCAATGACTGTTATAATTATACTTCTTCTATTATTCCTATCCCTATTACTCTTGTCTTTATCCTGATATTTATTATTATTTCCCTTATTACTATTATTATTATCGCTATAACTGTTATTATTATCCTTATTACTAGTATTATTAGCACTACAACTATTATGTTTATCCTTATTACTATTATTATTCGCACTATAACTATTATTATTATCCTTATTACTATTATTATTATCGCTATGACTGTTATTATTATACTTATTCTATTATTACTATCCCTATTACTCTTGTTTTTATCCTTATAACTTTTATTGTTATGCTTATTACTATTATTATTAGCACTAAAACTATTATTATTATCCTTATTACTATTATTATTATCGCTATGACTGTTATTATTATACTTATTCTATTATTACTATCCCTATTACTCTTGTCTCTATCCTTATAACTATTATTATTATCCTCATTACTATTATTATTATCGCTATGACTGTTATTATTATCCTTATTCTATTATTACTATCCCTATTACTCTTCTCTTTATCTTTATAACTATTATTATTATCCTTATAACTATTATTATTATCCTTATTACTATTATTATTATCGCTATGACTGTTATTATTATACTTATTCTATTATTACTATCCCTATTACTCTTGTCTTTATCATTATAACTATTATTATTTCCCTTATTACTATTATCATTATCATTATAACTGTTATTATCATCCTTATTACTAGTATTATTATCTCTATAACTATGATTGTTATCCTTATTACTATTATTATTATCGCTATGACTGTTATTATTATCCTTATTCTATTATTACTATCTCTATTGCTCTTGTCTTTATCCTTATAACTATTATTATTATCCTTGTCAGTATTATTATTATCGCTATAACTATTATTATTATCCTCATTACTATTATTATTATCGCTATGACTGTTATTATTATCCTTATTCTATTATTACTATCCCTATTACTCTTGTCTTTATCCTTATAACTATTATTATTTCCCTTATTACTATTATTATTATCGCTATAACTATTATTATTATCCTTATTACTATCATTATTATCGCTATGACTGTTATTATTATCCTTATTCTATTATTACTATCTCTATTGCTCTTGTCTTTATCCTTATAACTATTATTATTATCCTTGTCAGTATTATTATTATCTCTATAACTATTATTGTTATCCTCATTACTATTATTATTATAGCTATGACTGTTATTATTATTCTTATTCTATTATTACTATCCCTATTACTCTTGTCTTTATCCTTATAACTATTATTATTTCCCTTATTACTATTATTATTATCATTATAACTGTTATTATCATCCTTATTACTAGTATTATTATCTCTATAACTATGATTGTTATCCTCATTACTATTATTATTATCGCTATGACTGTTATTATTATCTTTATTCTATTATTACTATCCCTATTCCTCTTGTCTTCATAATTATATCTACTCTTAATATCCTTATTACTATTATTATTATCGCTATAACTGTTATTATTATCATTATTACTGTTATAACTATTCTTATTACTATTATTATTATCTCTATTCCTCTTGTCTTTATCCTTTTAAATATTATTATCATCCTTATTACTATTATAATTATCGCTATAATTGTTCTTATTATACATAATACTATTATTATTATCGCTATAACTGTTATTATTATTCGTATTACTATTACTATTATCCCTATTCCTCTTGTCTTTATCCTTATAACGATTATTATTATCCTTATTACTATTATTATTATCGCTATAACTGTTATTATTATCCTTATTCTATTATTACTATCCCTATTCCTCTTGTCTTTATCCTTATAACTACCATTATTATCCTTATTACTATTATTATTATCGCTATAACTGTTATTATTGTCATTATTACTGTTATTACTGTTCTTATTACTATTATTATTATCCCTATTCCTCTTGTCTTTATCCTTGTAAATATTAATATTATCCTTTTTACTATTATTATTATTGGTATAACTGTTATTATTATTCCTATTACTATTATTACTATCCCTATTCCTCTTGTCTTTATCCTTATAACTTTTATTATTATCCTTATTACCATTATTATTATCTCTATAACTGTTCTTATTATACATATTACACTTATTATTATCGCTATAACTGTTATTATTATTCCTATTACTATTATTATTATCCCTATTCCTCTTGTCTTTATCCTTAAAACTATTATTATTATTGTAAGTACTATTATTATTATCGCTATAACTGGTATTATTATCATTCTTACTGTTATTATTATCGCTATAACTGTTATTATTATCCTTATTCTATTATTACTATCCCTATTCCTCTTGTCTTTATCCTTATAACGATTATTATTATCCTTATTACTATTATTATTATCGCTATAACTGTTACTATCATCATTCCTACTGTTATTATTATCGCTATAACTGTTATTATTATCTTTATTCTATTATTACTATCCCTATTCCTCTTGTCTTCATAATTATAACTACTCTTATTATCCTTATTACTATTATTATTATCGCTATAACTGTTATTATTATCATTATTACTGTTATAACTATTCTTATTACTATTATTATTATCTCTATTCCTCTTGTCTTTATCCTTTTAAATATTATTATTATCCTTTTTACTATTATTATTATCGCTATAACTGTTATTATTATCCTTATTCTGTTATCACTATCCCTATTACTCTTGTCTTTATCCTCATAACTATTATTATTATCCTTATTCTATTATTACTATCCCTATTCCTCTTGTCTTCATCCTTATAACTACCATTATTATCCTTATTACTATTATTATTATCGCAATAACTGTTATTATTATCATTATTACTGTTATTATTATCCTTATTCTATTGTTACTATCCGTATTAGTCTTGCCTTTGTCCTTATAACTTTTATTATTATCCTTATTACCATTATTATTATCCCTACTCCTCTTGTCTTTATCCTTATAAATATTATTATTATCCTTTTTACTATTATTATTATCGGTATAACTGTTATTATTATTCCTATTACTATTACTATTATCCCTATTCCTCTTGTCTTTATCCTTATAACGATTATTATTATCCTTATTACTATTATTATTATCGCTATAACTGTTATTATTATCCTTATTCTATTATCACTATCCCTATTACTCTTGTCTTTATCCTCATAACTATTATTATTATCCTTATTCTATTATTACTATCCCTATTCCTCTTGTCTTTATCCTTATAACTACCATTATTATCCTTATTACTATTATTATTATCGCTATAACTGTTATTATTGTCATTATTTCTGATAATACTATTCTTATTACTATTATTATTATCCCTATTCCTCTTGTCTTTATCCTTGTAAATATTAATATTATCCTTTTTACTATTATTATTATCGGTATAACTGTTATTATTATTCCTATTACTATTATTACTATCCCTATTCCTCTTGTCTTTATCCTTATTACTATTATTATTATCCTTATTACCATTATTATTATCTCTATAACTGTTCTTATTATACATATTACAATTATTATTATCGCTATAACTGTTATTATTATTCCTATTACTATTATTATTATCCCTATTCCTCTTGTCTTTATCCTTATAACTATTATTATTATCCTAATTACTATTATTATTATCGCTATAACTGGTATTATTATCATTCTTACTGTTATTATTATCGCTATAACTGTTATTATTATCCTTATTCTATTATTACTATCCCTATTCCTCTTGTCTTTATCCTTATAACTATTATTATTATCCTTATTACTATTATTATTATCGCTATAACTGTTATTATCATCATTCTTACTGTTATTATTATCGCTATAACTGTTATTATTATCATTATTCTATTATTACTATCCCTATTCGTCTTGTCTTTATCCTTATAACTATTATTATTATCCTTATTACCATCATTATTATCTCTATAACTGTTCTTATTCTACATATTACAATTATTATTATCGCTATAATTGTTATTGTTATTCGTATTACTATTATTATTATCCCTGTTCCTCTTGTCTTTATCCTTATAACTATTATTATTATCCTTATTACTATTATTATTATCGCTATAACTGTTATTATTATCCTTATTACTATTATTATTATCGCTATAACTGTTATTATTATCCTTATTCTATTATTACTATCCCCATTCCTCTTGTCTTTATCCTTATAACTACCATTATTATCCTTATTACTATTATTATTATCGCTTTAATTGTTATTATTATTCGTACTACTATTATTATTATCCCTGTTCCTCTTGTCTTTATCCTTATAAATTTTATTATTATCCTTATTACCATTATTATTATCTCTATAGCTGTTCTTATTATACATATTACTATTATTATTATCGCTATAATTGTTATTATTATTCGTATTACTATTATTATTATCGCTGTAACTGTTATTATTATCCTTATTCTATTATTACTATCACTATTCCTCTTGTCTTTATCCTTATAACTACCATTATTATCCTTATTACTATTATTATTATCGCTATAACTGTTATTATTATCATTATTACTGTTATAACTATTCTTATTACTATTATTATTATCCCTATTCCTCTTGTCTTTATCCTTATAACGATTATTGTTATCCTTATTGCTATTATTATTATCGCTATAACTGTTATTATTATCCTTATTCTATTATCACTATCCCTATTACTCTTGTCTTTATCCTCATAACTATTATTATTATCCTTATTCTATTATTACTATCCCTATTCCTCTTGTCTTTATCCTTATAACTACCATTATTATCCTTATTACTATTATTATTATCGCTATAACTGTTATTATTATCCTTATTACTGTTATTATTATCGCTATAACTGTTATTATTATCCTTATTCTATTATCACTATCCCTATTACTCTTGTCTTTATCCTCATAACTATTATTATCATCCTTATTTCTATTATAATTATCGCTATAATTGTTCTTATTATACATAATACTATTATTATTATCGCTATAACTGTTATTATTATTCCTATTACTATTACTATTATCCCTATTCCTCTTGTCTTTATCCTTATAACGATTATTATTATCCTTATTACTATTATTATTATCGCTATAACTGTTATTATTATCCTTATTCTATTATCACTATCCCTATTACTCTTGTCTTTATCCTCATAACTATTATTATTATCCTTATTCTATTATTACTATCCCTATTCCTCTTGTCTTTATCCTTATAACTACCATTATTATCCTTATTACTATTATTATTATCGCTATAACTGTTATTATTGTCATTATTACTGTTAATACTATTCTTATTACTATTATTATTATCCCTATTCCTCTTGTCTTTATCCTTGTAAATATTAATATTATCCTTTTTACTATTATTATAATCGGTATAACTGTTATTATTATTCCTATTACTATTATTACTATCCCTATTCCTCTTGTCTTTATCCTTATAACTATTATTATTATCCTTAACCATTATTATTATCTCTATAACTGTTCTTATTATACATATTACAATTATTATTATCGCTATAACTGTTATTATTATTCCTATTACTATTATTATTATCCCTATTCCTCTTGTCTTTATCCTTATAACTATTATTATTATCCTAATTACTATTATTATTATCGCTATAACTGGTATTATTATCATTCTTACTGTTATTATTATCGCTATAACTGTTATTATTATCCTTATTCTATTATTACTATCCCTATTCCTCTTGTCTTTATCCTTATAACAATTATTATTATCCTTATTACTATTATTATTATCGCTATAACTGTTATTATCATCATTCTTACTGTTATTATTATCGCTATAACTGTTATTATTATCATTATTCTATTATTACTATCCCTATTCGTCTTGTCTTTATCCTTACAACTATTATTATTATCCTTATTACCATCATTATTATCTCTATAACTGTTCTTATTATACATATTACAATTATTATTATCGCTATAATTGTTATTATTATTCGTATTACTATTATTATTATCCCCGTTCCTTTTGTCTTTATCCTTATAAATTTTATTATTATCCTTATTACCATTATTATTATCTCTATAACTGTTCTTATTATACATATTGCTATTATTATTATCGCTATAATTGTTATTATTATTCGTATTACTATTATTATTATCCCTGTTCCTCTTGTCTTTATCCTTATAACTATTATTATTATCCTTATTACTATTATTATTATCGCTATAACTGTTATTATTATCCTTATTACTATTATTATTATCGCTATAACTGTTATGATTATCTTTATTCTATTATTACTATCCCTATTCCTCTTGTCTTTATAATTATAACTACCATTATTATCCTTATTACTATTATTATTATCGCTATAACTGTTATTATTATCATTATTACTGTTATAACTATTCTTATTACTATTATTATTATCCCTATTCCTCTTGTCTTTATCCTTTTAAATATTATTATTATCCTTTTTACTATTATTATTATCGCTATAACTGTTATTCCTATTACTATTATTATTATCCCTATTCCTCTTGTCTTTGTCGTTATAACAACTATTATTATCGCTATGACTGTTATTATTATCCTTATTCTATTATTACTATCCCTATTACTCTTGTCTTTATCCTTATAACTATTATTATTTCCCTTATTACTATTATTATTATCGCTATAACTATTATTATTATCCTTATTACTATTATTATTATCGCTATGACTGTTATTATTATCCTTATTCTATTATTACTATCTCTATTGCTCTTGTCTTTATCCTTATAACTATTATTATTATCCTTGTCAGTATTATTATTATCGCTATAACTATTATTATTATCCTTATTTCTATTATTATTATCGCAATGACTGTTATAATTATACTTCTTCTATTATTCCTATCCCTATTACTCTTGTCTTTATCCTGATATTTATTATTATTTCCCTTATTACTATTATTATTATCGCTATAACTGTTATTATTATCCTTATTACTAGTATTATTAGCACTACAACTATTATGTTTATCCTTATTACTATTATTATTCGCACTATAACTATTATTATTATCCTTATTACTATTATTATTATCGCTATGACTGTTATTATTATACTTATTCTATTATTACTATCCCTATTACTCTTGTTTTTATCCTTATAACTTTTATTGTTATGCTTATTACTATTATTATTAGCACTAAAACTATTATTATTATCCTTATTACTATTATTATTATCGCTATGACTGTTATTATTATACTTATTCTATTATTACTATCCCTATTACTCTTGTCTCTATCCTTATAACTATTATTATTATCCTCATTACTATTATTATTATCGCTATGACTGTTATTATTATCCTTATTCTATTATTACTATCCCTATTACTCTTCTCTTTATCTTTATAACTATTATTATTATCCTTATAACTATTATTATTATCCTTATTACTATTATTATTATCGCTATGACTGTTATTATTATACTTATTCTATTATTACTATCCCTATTACTCTTGTCTTTATCATTATAACTATTATTATTTCCCTTATTACTATTATCATTATCATTATAACTGTTATTATCATCCTTATTACTAGTATTATTATCTCTATAACTATGATTGTTATCCTTATTACTATTATTATTATCGCTATGACTGTTATTATTATCCTTATTCTATTATTACTATCTCTATTGCTCTTGTCTTTATCCTTATAACTATTATTATTATCCTTGTCAGTATTATTATTATCGCTATAACTATTATTATTATCCTCATTACTATTATTATTATCGCTATGACTGTTATTATTATCCTTATTCTATTATTACTATCCCTATTACTCTTGTCTTTATCCTTATAACTATTATTATTTCCCTTATTACTATTATTATTATCGCTATAACTATTATTATTATCCTTATTACTATCATTATTATCGCTATGACTGTTATTATTATCCTTATTCTATTATTACTATCTCTATTGCTCTTGTCTTTATCCTTATAACTATTATTATTATCCTTGTCAGTATTATTATTATCTCTATAACTATTATTGTTATCCTCATTACTATTATTATTATAGCTATGACTGTTATTATTATTCTTATTCTATTATTACTATCCCTATTACTCTTGTCTTTATCCTTATAACTATTATTATTTCCCTTATTACTATTATTATTATCATTATAACTGTTATTATCATCCTTATTACTAGTATTATTATCTCTATAACTATGATTGTTATCCTCATTACTATTATTATTATCGCTATGACTGTTATTATTATCTTTATTCTATTATTACTATCCCTATTCCTCTTGTCTTCATAATTATATCTACTCTTAATATCCTTATTACTATTATTATTATCGCTATAACTGTTATTATTATCATTATTACTGTTATAACTATTCTTATTACTATTATTATTATCTCTATTCCTCTTGTCTTTATCCTTTTAAATATTATTATCATCCTTATTACTATTATAATTATCGCTATAATTGTTCTTATTATACATAATACTATTATTATTATCGCTATAACTGTTATTATTATTCGTATTACTATTACTATTATCCCTATTCCTCTTGTCTTTATCCTTATAACGATTATTATTATCCTTATTACTATTATTATTATCGCTATAACTGTTATTATTATCCTTATTCTATTATTACTATCCCTATTCCTCTTGTCTTTATCCTTATAACTACCATTATTATCCTTATTACTATTATTATTATCGCTATAACTGTTATTATTGTCATTATTACTGTTATTACTGTTCTTATTACTATTATTATTATCCCTATTCCTCTTGTCTTTATCCTTGTAAATATTAATATTATCCTTTTTACTATTATTATTATTGGTATAACTGTTATTATTATTCCTATTACTATTATTACTATCCCTATTCCTCTTGTCTTTATCCTTATAACTTTTATTATTATCCTTATTACCATTATTATTATCTCTATAACTGTTCTTATTATACATATTACACTTATTATTATCGCTATAACTGTTATTATTATTCCTATTACTATTATTATTATCCCTATTCCTCTTGTCTTTATCCTTAAAACTATTATTATTATTGTAAGTACTATTATTATTATCGCTATAACTGGTATTATTATCATTCTTACTGTTATTATTATCGCTATAACTGTTATTATTATCCTTATTCTATTATTACTATCCCTATTCCTCTTGTCTTTATCCTTATAACGATTATTATTATCCTTATTACTATTATTATTATCGCTATAACTGTTACTATCATCATTCCTACTGTTATTATTATCGCTATAACTGTTATTATTATCTTTATTCTATTATTACTATCCCTATTCCTCTTGTCTTCATAATTATAACTACTCTTATTATCCTTATTACTATTATTATTATCGCTATAACTGTTATTATTATCATTATTACTGTTATAACTATTCTTATTACTATTATTATTATCTCTATTCCTCTTGTCTTTATCCTTTTAAATATTATTATTATCCTTTTTACTATTATTATTATCGCTATAACTGTTATTATTATCCTTATTCTGTTATCACTATCCCTATTACTCTTGTCTTTATCCTCATAACTATTATTATTATCCTTATTCTATTATTACTATCCCTATTCCTCTTGTCTTCATCCTTATAACTACCATTATTATCCTTATTACTATTATTATTATCGCAATAACTGTTATTATTATCATTATTACTGTTATTATTATCCTTATTCTATTGTTACTATCCGTATTAGTCTTGCCTTTGTCCTTATAACTTTTATTATTATCCTTATTACCATTATTATTATCCCTACTCCTCTTGTCTTTATCCTTATAAATATTATTATTATCCTTTTTACTATTATTATTATCGGTATAACTGTTATTATTATTCCTATTACTATTACTATTATCCCTATTCCTCTTGTCTTTATCCTTATAACGATTATTATTATCCTTATTACTATTATTATTATCGCTATAACTGTTATTATTATCCTTATTCTATTATCACTATCCCTATTACTCTTGTCTTTATCCTCATAACTATTATTATTATCCTTATTCTATTATTACTATCCCTATTCCTCTTGTCTTTATCCTTATAACTACCATTATTATCCTTATTACTATTATTATTATCGCTATAACTGTTATTATTGTCATTATTTCTGATAATACTATTCTTATTACTATTATTATTATCCCTATTCCTCTTGTCTTTATCCTTGTAAATATTAATATTATCCTTTTTACTATTATTATTATCGGTATAACTGTTATTATTATTCCTATTACTATTATTACTATCCCTATTCCTCTTGTCTTTATCCTTATTACTATTATTATTATCCTTATTACCATTATTATTATCTCTATAACTGTTCTTATTATACATATTACAATTATTATTATCGCTATAACTGTTATTATTATTCCTATTACTATTATTATTATCCCTATTCCTCTTGTCTTTATCCTTATAACTATTATTATTATCCTAATTACTATTATTATTATCGCTATAACTGGTATTATTATCATTCTTACTGTTATTATTATCGCTATAACTGTTATTATTATCCTTATTCTATTATTACTATCCCTATTCCTCTTGTCTTTATCCTTATAACTATTATTATTATCCTTATTACTATTATTATTATCGCTATAACTGTTATTATCATCATTCTTACTGTTATTATTATCGCTATAACTGTTATTATTATCATTATTCTATTATTACTATCCCTATTCGTCTTGTCTTTATCCTTATAACTATTATTATTATCCTTATTACCATCATTATTATCTCTATAACTGTTCTTATTCTACATATTACAATTATTATTATCGCTATAATTGTTATTGTTATTCGTATTACTATTATTATTATCCCTGTTCCTCTTGTCTTTATCCTTATAACTATTATTATTATCCTTATTACTATTATTATTATCGCTATAACTGTTATTATTATCCTTATTACTATTATTATTATCGCTATAACTGTTATTATTATCCTTATTCTATTATTACTATCCCCATTCCTCTTGTCTTTATCCTTATAACTACCATTATTATCCTTATTACTATTATTATTATCGCTTTAATTGTTATTATTATTCGTACTACTATTATTATTATCCCTGTTCCTCTTGTCTTTATCCTTATAAATTTTATTATTATCCTTATTACCATTATTATTATCTCTATAGCTGTTCTTATTATACATATTACTATTATTATTATCGCTATAATTGTTATTATTATTCGTATTACTATTATTATTATCGCTGTAACTGTTATTATTATCCTTATTCTATTATTACTATCACTATTCCTCTTGTCTTTATCCTTATAACTACCATTATTATCCTTATTACTATTATTATTATCGCTATAACTGTTATTATTATCATTATTACTGTTATAACTATTCTTATTACTATTATTATTATCCCTATTCCTCTTGTCTTTATCCTTATAACGATTATTGTTATCCTTATTGCTATTATTATTATCGCTATAACTGTTATTATTATCCTTATTCTATTATCACTATCCCTATTACTCTTGTCTTTATCCTCATAACTATTATTATTATCCTTATTCTATTATTACTATCCCTATTCCTCTTGTCTTTATCCTTATAACTACCATTATTATCCTTATTACTATTATTATTATCGCTATAACTGTTATTATTATCCTTATTACTGTTATTATTATCGCTATAACTGTTATTATTATCCTTATTCTATTATCACTATCCCTATTACTCTTGTCTTTATCCTCATAACTATTATTATCATCCTTATTTCTATTATAATTATCGCTATAATTGTTCTTATTATACATAATACTATTATTATTATCGCTATAACTGTTATTATTATTCCTATTACTATTACTATTATCCCTATTCCTCTTGTCTTTATCCTTATAACGATTATTATTATCCTTATTACTATTATTATTATCGCTATAACTGTTATTATTATCCTTATTCTATTATCACTATCCCTATTACTCTTGTCTTTATCCTCATAACTATTATTATTATCCTTATTCTATTATTACTATCCCTATTCCTCTTGTCTTTATCCTTATAACTACCATTATTATCCTTATTACTATTATTATTATCGCTATAACTGTTATTATTGTCATTATTACTGTTAATACTATTCTTATTACTATTATTATTATCCCTATTCCTCTTGTCTTTATCCTTGTAAATATTAATATTATCCTTTTTACTATTATTATAATCGGTATAACTGTTATTATTATTCCTATTACTATTATTACTATCCCTATTCCTCTTGTCTTTATCCTTATAACTATTATTATTATCCTTAACCATTATTATTATCTCTATAACTGTTCTTATTATACATATTACAATTATTATTATCGCTATAACTGTTATTATTATTCCTATTACTATTATTATTATCCCTATTCCTCTTGTCTTTATCCTTATAACTATTATTATTATCCTAATTACTATTATTATTATCGCTATAACTGGTATTATTATCATTCTTACTGTTATTATTATCGCTATAACTGTTATTATTATCCTTATTCTATTATTACTATCCCTATTCCTCTTGTCTTTATCCTTATAACAATTATTATTATCCTTATTACTATTATTATTATCGCTATAACTGTTATTATCATCATTCTTACTGTTATTATTATCGCTATAACTGTTATTATTATCATTATTCTATTATTACTATCCCTATTCGTCTTGTCTTTATCCTTACAACTATTATTATTATCCTTATTACCATCATTATTATCTCTATAACTGTTCTTATTATACATATTACAATTATTATTATCGCTATAATTGTTATTATTATTCGTATTACTATTATTATTATCCCCGTTCCTTTTGTCTTTATCCTTATAAATTTTATTATTATCCTTATTACCATTATTATTATCTCTATAACTGTTCTTATTATACATATTGCTATTATTATTATCGCTATAATTGTTATTATTATTCGTATTACTATTATTATTATCCCTGTTCCTCTTGTCTTTATCCTTATAACTATTATTATTATCCTTATTACTATTATTATTATCGCTATAACTGTTATTATTATCCTTATTACTATTATTATTATCGCTATAACTGTTATGATTATCTTTATTCTATTATTACTATCCCTATTCCTCTTGTCTTTATAATTATAACTACCATTATTATCCTTATTACTATTATTATTATCGCTATAACTGTTATTATTATCATTATTACTGTTATAACTATTCTTATTACTATTATTATTATCCCTATTCCTCTTGTCTTTATCCTTTTAAATATTATTATTATCCTTTTTACTATTATTATTATCGCTATAACTGTTATTCCTATTACTATTATTATTATCCCTATTCCTCTTGTCTTTGTCGTTATAACAACTATTATTATCGCTATAACTGTTATTATTATCCTTATTCTATTATCACTATCCCTATTACTCTTGTCTTTATCCTCATAACTATTATTATCATCCTTATTACTATTATAATTATCGCTATAACTGTTATTATTGTCATTATTACTGTTATTACTGTTCTTATTACTATTATTATTATCCCTATTCCTCTTGTCTTTATCCTTGTAAATATTAATATTATCCTTTTTACTATTATTATTATTGGTATAACTGTTATTATTATTCCTATTACTATTATTACTATCCCTATTCCTCTTGTCTTTATCCTTATAACTATTATTATTATCCTTATTACCATTATTATTATCTCTATAACTGTTCTTATTATACATATTACACTTATTATTATCGCTATAACTGTTATTATTATTCCTATTACTATTATTATTATCCCTATTCCTCTTGTCTTTATCCTTATAACTATTATTATTATTGTAATTACTATTATTATTATCGCTATAACAGGTATTATTATACATATTACACTTATTATTATCGCTATAACTGTTATTATTATTCCTATTACTATTATTATTATCCCTATTCCTCTTGTCTTTATCCTTATAACTATTATTATTATTGTAATTATTATTATTATTATCGCTATAACTGGTATTATTATCATTCTTACTGTTATTATTATCGCTATAACTGTTACTATTATCCTTATTCTATTATTACTATCCCTGTTCCTCTTGTCTTTATCCTTATAACTATTATTATTATCCTTATTACTATTATTATTATCGCTATAACTGTTATTATTATCCTTATTACTATTATTATTATCGCTATAACTGTTATTATTATCCTTATTCTATTATTACTATCCCTATTCCTCTTGTCTTTATCCTTATAACTACCATTATTATCCTTATTACTATTATTATTATCGCTATAACTGTTATTATTATCATTATTACTGTTATAACTATTCTTATTAGTATTATTATTATCTCTATTCCTCTTGTCTTTATCCTTTTAAATATTATTATTATCCTTTTTACTATTATTATTATCGCTATAACTGTTATTATTATCATTATTACTGCTATAACTATTCTTATTACTATTATTATTATCCTTTTTACTATTATTATTAACGCTATAACTGTTATTATTATCATTATTACTGCTATAACTATTCTTATTACTATTATTATTATCCCTATTCCTCTTGTCTTTATCCTTTTAAATATTATTATTATCCTTTTTACTATTATTATTATCGCTAAAACTGTTATTCCTATTACTATTATTATTATCCCTATTCCTCTTGTCTTTATCGTTATAACTACTATTATTATCGCTACAACTGTTATTATCATCTTTATTCTATTATTACTATCCCTATTCCTCTTGTCTTTATAATTATAACTACCATTATTATCCTTATTACTATTATTATTATCGCTATAACTGTTATTATTATCCTTATTACTGTTATTATTATCGCTATAACTGTTATTATTATCCTTATTCTATTATCACCATCCCTATTACTCTTGTCTTTATCCTCATAACTATTATTATCATCCTTATTACTATTATAATTATCGCTATAATTGTTCTTATTATACATAATACTATTATTATTATCGCTATAACTGTTATTATTATTCCTATTACTATTAGTATTATCCCTGTTCCTCTTGTCTTTATCCTTATAACTATTATTATTATCGCTATAACTGTTATTATCATCATTCTTACTGTTATTATTATCGCTATAACTGTTATTATTATCTTTATTCTATTATTACTATCCCTATTCGTCTTGTCTTTATCCTTATAACTATTATTATTATCCTTATTACTATTATTATTATCGCTATAACTGTTATTATCATCATTCTTACTGTTATTATTATCGCTATAACTGTTATTATTATCTTTATTCTATTATTACTATCCCTATTCCTCTTGTCTTTATAATTATAACTACCATTATTATCCTTATTACTATTATTATTATCGCTATAACTGTTATTATTATCATTATTACTGTTATAACTATTCTTATTACTATTATTATTATCCCTATTCCTCTTGTCTTTATCCTTTTAAATATTATTATTATCCTTTTTACTATTATTATTATCGCTAAAACTGTTATTCCTATTACTATTATTATTATCCCTATTCCTCTTGTCTTTATCGTTATAACTACTATTATTATCGCTATAACTGTTATTATTATCTTTATTCTATTATCACTATCCCTATTACTCTTGTCTTTATCCTCATAACTATTATTATCATCCTTATTACTATTATAATTATCGCTATAATTGTTCTTATTATACATAATACTATTATTATTATCGCTATAACTGTTATTATTATTCCTATTACTATTACTATTATCCCTATTCCTCTTGTCTTTATCCTTATAACGATTATTATTATCCTTATTACTATTATTATTATCGCTATAACTGTTATTATTATCCTTATTCTATTATTACTATCCCTATTCCTCTTGTCTTTATCCTTATAACTACCATTATTATCCTTATTACTATTATTATTATCGCTATAACTGTTATTATTGTCATTATTACTGTTATTACTGTTCTTATTACTATTATTATTATCCCTATTCCTCTTGTCTTTATCCTTGTAAATATTAATATTATCCTTTTTACTATTATTATTATTGGTATAACTGTTATTATTATTCCTATTACTATTATTACTATCCCTATTCCTCTTGTCTTTATCCTTATAACTATTATTATTATCCTTATTACCATTATTATTATCTCTATAACTGTTCTTATTATACATATTACACTTATTATTATCGCTATAACTGGTATTATTATCATTCTTACTGTTATTATTATCGCTATATCTGTTATTATTATCCTTATTCTATTATTACTATCCCTATTCCTCTTGTCTTTATCCTTATAACGATTATTATTATCCTTATTACTATTATTATTATCGCTATAACTGTTACTATCATCATTCCTACTGTTATTATTATCGCTATAACTGTTATTATTATCTTTATTCTATCATTACTATCCCTATTCCTCTTGTCTTTATAATTATAACTACCATTATTATCCTTATTACTATTATTATTATCGCTATAACTGTTATTATTATCCTTATTACTGTTATTATTATCGCTATAACAGTTATTATTATCCTTATTCTATTATCACTATCCCTATTACTCTTGTCTTTATCCTCATAACTATTATTATCATCCTTATTACTATTATAATTATCGCTATAATTGTTCTTATTATACATAATACTATTATTATTATCGCTATAACTGTTATTATTATTCCTATTACTATTAGTATTATCCCTGTTCCTCTTGTCTTTATCATTATAACTATTATTATTATCCTTATTACTATTATTATTATCGCTATAACTGTTATTATTATCCTTATTACTATTATTATTATCGCTATAACTGTTATTATTATCCTTATTCTATTATTACTATCCCTATTCCTCTTGTCTTTATCCTTATAACTACCATTATTATCCTTATTACTATTATTATTATCGCTATAACTGTTATTATTATCATTATTACTGTTATAACTATTCTTATTACTATTATTATTATCCCTATTCCTCTTGTCTTTATCCTTTTATATATTATTATTATCCTTTTTACTATTATTATTATCGCTATAACTGTTATTCCTATTACTATTATTATTATCCCTATTCCTCTTGTCTTTATCGTTATAACTACTATTATTATCGCTATAACTGTTATTATTATCTTTATTCTATTATTACTATCGCTACTCCTCTTGTCTTTATAATTATAACTACCATTATTATCCTTATTACTATTATTGTTATCGCTATAACTGTTATTATTATCATTATTACTGTTATTATTATCTTTATTCTATTATTACTATACCTATTCATCTTGTCTTTATCCTTATAACTACCATTATTATCCTTATTACCATTATTATTATCTCTATAACTGTTATTATTATTCTTATTACTATTATTATTATCGGTATAACTGTTATTATTATTCCTATTCCTATTATTATTATCCATATACCTCTTGTCTTTATCCTTATAACTATTATTATTATCCTTATTACTATTATTATTATCGCTATAACTGTTATTATCATCATTCTTACTGTTATTATTATCGCTATAACTGTTATTATTATCTTTATTCTATTATTACTATCCCTATTCCTCTTGTCTTCATAATTATAACTACTCTTAATATCCTTATTACTATTATTATTATCGCTATAACTGTTATTATTATCATTATTACTGTTATAACTATTCTTATTACTATTATTATTATCTCTATTCCTCTTGTCTTTATCCTTTTAAATATTATTATCATCCTTATTACTATTATAATTATCGCTATAATTGTTCTTATTATACATAATACTATTATTATTATCGCTATAACTGTTATTATTATTCCTATTACTATTACTATTATCCCTATTCCTCTTGTCTTTATCCTTATAACGATTATTATTATCCTTATTACTATTATTATTATCGCTATAACTGTTATTATTATCCTTATTCTATTATTACTATCCCTATTCCTCTTGTCTTTATCCTTATAACTACCATTATTATCCTTATTACTATTATTATTATCGCTATAACTGTTATTATTATCATTATTACTGTTATAACTATTCTTATTACTATTATTATTATCCCTATTCCTCTTGTCTTTATCCTTTTATATATTATTATTATCCTTTTTACTATTATTATTATCGCTATAACTGTTATTCCTATTACTATTATTATTATCCCTATTCCTCTTGTCTTTATCGTTATAACTACTATTATTATCGCTATAACTGTTATTATTATCTTTATTCTATTATTACTATCGCTACTCCTCTTGTCTTTATAATTATAACTACCATTATTATCCTTATTACTATTATTGTTATCGCTATAACTGTTATTATTATCATTATTACTGTTATTATTATCTTTATTCTATTATTACTATACCTATTCATCTTGTCTTTATCCTTATAACTACCATTATTATCCTTATTACCATTATTATTATCTCTATAACTGTTATTATTATTCTTATTACTATTATTATTATCGGTATAACTGTTATTATTATTCCTATTCCTATTATTATTATCCATATACCTCTTGTCTTTATCCTTATAACTATTATTATTATCCTTATTACTATTATTATTATCGCTATAACTGTTATTATCATCATTCTTACTGTTATTATTATCGCTATAACTGTTATTATTATCTTTATTCTATTATTACTATCCCTATTCCTCTTGTCTTCATAATTATAACTACTCTTAATATCCTTATTACTATTATTATTATCGCTATAACTGTTATTATTATCATTATTACTGTTATAACTATTCTTATTACTATTATTATTATCTCTATTCCTCTTGTCTTTATCCTTTTAAATATTATTATCATCCTTATTACTATTATAATTATCGCTATAATTGTTCTTATTATACATAATACTATTATTATTATCGCTATAACTGTTATTATTATTCCTATTACTATTACTATTATCCCTATTCCTCTTGTCTTTATCCTTATAACGATTATTATTATCCTTATTACTATTATTATTATCGCTATAACTGTTATTATTATCCTTATTCTATTATTACTATCCCTATTCCTCTTGTCTTTATCCTTATAACTACCATTATTATCCTTATTACTATTATTATTATCGCTATAACTGTTATTATTGTCATTATTACTGTTATTACTGTTCTTATTACTATTATTATTATCCCTATTCCTCTTGTCTTTATCCTTGTAAATATTAATATTATCCTTTTTACTATTATTATTATTGGTATAACTGTTATTATTATTCCTATTACTATTATTACTATCCCTATTCCTCTTGTCTTTATCCTTATAACTATTATTATTATCCTTATTACCATTATTATTATCTCTATAACTGTTCTTATTATACATATTACACTTATTATTATCGCTATAACTGTTATTATTATTCCTATTACTATTATTATTATCCCTATTCCTCTTGTCTTTATCCTTAAAACTATTATTATTATTGTAAGTACTATTATTATTATCGCTATAACTGGTATTATTATCATTCTTACTGTTATTATTATCGCTATAACTGTTATTATTATCCTTATTCTATTATTACTATCCCTATTCCTCTTGTCTTTATCCTTATAACGATTATTATTATCCTTATTACTATTATTATTATCGCTATAACTGTTACTATCATCATTCCTACTGTTATTATTATCGCTATAACTGTTATTATTATCTTTATTCTATTATTACTATCCCTATTCCTCTTGTCTTCATAATTATAACTACTCTTATTATCCTTATTACTATTATTATTATCGCTATAACTGTTATTATTATCATTATTACTGTTATAACTATTCTTATTACTATTATTATTATCTCTATTCCTCTTGTCTTTATCCTTTTAAATATTATTATTATCCTTTTTACTATTATTATTATCGCTATAACTGTTATTATTATCCTTATTCTGTTATCACTATCCCTATTACTCTTGTCTTTATCCTCATAACTATTATTATTATCCTTATTCTATTATTACTATCCCTATTCCTCTTGTCTTCATCCTTATAACTACCATTATTATCCTTATTACTATTATTATTATCGCAATAACTGTTATTATTATCATTATTACTGTTATTATTATCCTTATTCTATTGTTACTATCCGTATTAGTCTTGCCTTTGTCCTTATAACTTTTATTATTATCCTTATTACCATTATTATTATCCCTACTCCTCTTGTCTTTATCCTTATAAATATTATTATTATCCTTTTTACTATTATTATTATCGCTATAACTGTTATTATTATTCCTATTACTATTACTATTATCCCTATTCCTCTTGTCTTTATCCTTATAACGATTATTATTATCCTTATTACTATTATTATTATCGCTATAACTGTTATTATTATCCTTATTCTATTATCACTATCCCTATTACTCTTGTCTTTATCCTCATAACTATTATTATTATCCTTATTCTATTATTACTATCCCTATTCCTCTTGTCTTTATCCTTATAACTACCATTATTATCCTTATTACTATTATTATTATCGCTATAACTGTTATTATTATCCTTATTACTGTTATTATTATCGCTATAACTGTTATTATTATCCTTATTCTATTATCACTATCCCTATTACTCTTGTCTTTATCCTCATAACTATTATTATCATCCTTATTTCTATTATAATTATCGCTATAATTGTTGTTATTATACATAATACTATTATTATTATCGCTATAACTGTTATTATTATTCCTATTACTATTACTATTATCCCTATTCCTCTTGTCTTTATCCTTATAACGATTATTATTATCCTTATTACTATTATTATTATCGCTATAACTGTTATTATTATCCTTATTCTATTATCACTATCCCTATTACTCTTGTCTTTATCCTCATAACTATTATTATTATCCTTATTCTATTATTTCTATCCCTATTCGTCTTGTCTTTATCCTTATAACTACCATTATTATCCTTATTACTATTATTATTATCGCTATAACTGTTATTATTGTCATTATTACTGATAATACTATTCTTATTACTATTATTATTATCCCTATTCCTCTTGTCTTTATCCTTGTAAATATTAATATTATCCTTTTTACTATTATTATTATCGGTATAACTGTTATTATTATTCCTATTACTATTATTACTATCCCTATTCCTCTTGTCTTTATCCTTATTACTATTATTATTATCCTTATTACCATTATTATTATCTCTATAACTGTTCTTATTATACATATTACAATTATTATTATCGCTATAACTGTTATTATTATTCCTATTACTATTATTATTATCCCTATTCCTCTTGTCTTTATCCTTATAACTATTATTATTATCCTAATTACTATTATTATTATCGCTATAACTGGTATTATTATCATTCTTACTGTTATTATTATCGCTATAACTGTTATTATTATCCTTATTCTATTATTACTATCCCTATTCCTCTTGTCTTTATCCTTATAACTATTATTATTATCCTTATTACTATTATTATTATCGCTATAACTGTTATTATCATCATTCTTACTGTTATTATTATCGCTATAACTGTTATTATTATCATTATTCTATTATTACTATCCCTATTCGTCTTGTCTTTATCCTTATAACTATTATTATTATCCTTATTACCATCATTATTATCTCTATAACTGTTCTTATTATACATATTACAATTATTATTATCGCTATAATTGTTATTATTATTCGTATTACTATTACTATTATCCCTGTTCCTCTAGTCTTTATCCTTATAACTATTATTATTATGCTTATTACTATTATTATTATCGCTATAACTGTTATTATTATCCTTATTACTATTATTATTATCGCTATAACTGTTATTATTATCCTTATTCTATTATTACTATCCCTATTCCTCTTGTCTTTATCCTTATAACTACCATTATTATCCTTATTACTATTATTATTATCGCTATAATTGTTATTATTATTCGTATTACTATTATTATTATCCCTGTTCCTCTTGTCTTTATCCTTATAACTATTATTATTATCCTTATTACTATTATTATTATCGCTATAACTGTTATTATTATCCTTATTACTATTATTATTATCGCTATAACTGTTATTATCATCATTCTTACTGTTATTATTATCGCTATAACTGTTATTATTATCATTATTCTATTATTACTATCCCTATTCGTCTTGTCTTTATCCTTATAACTATTATTATTATCCTTATTACCATCATTATTATCTCTATAAATGTTCTTATTCTACATATTACAATTATTATTATCGCTATAATTGTTATTGTTATTCGTATTACTATTATTATTATCCCTGTTCCTCTTGTCTTTATCCTTATAACTATTATTATTATCCTTATTACTATTATTATTATCGCTATAACTGTTATTATTATCCTTATTCTATTATTACTATCCCTATTCCTCTTGTCTTTATCCTTATAACTACCATTATTATCCTTATTACTATTATTATTATCGCTTTAATTGTTATTATTATTCGTACTACTATTATTATTATCCCTGTTCCTCTTGTCTTTATCCTTATAAATTTTATTATTATCCTTATTACCATTATTATTATCTCTATAGCTGTTCTTATTATACATATTACTATTATTATTATCGCTATAATTGTCATTATTATTCGTATTACTATTATTATTATCGCTATAACTGTTATTATTATCCTTATTACTATTATTATTATCGCTATAACTGTTATTATTATCCTTATTCTATTATTACTATCACTATTCCTCTTGTCTTTATCCTTATAACTACCATTATTATCCTTATTACTATTATTATTATCGCTATAACTGTTATTATTATCATTATTACTGTTATAACTATTCTTATTACTATTATTATTATCCCTATTCCTCTTGTCTTTATCCTTATAACGATTATTGTTATCCTTATTGCTATTATTATTATCGCTATAACTGTTATTATTATCCTTATTCTATTATCACTATCCCTATTACTCTTGTCTTTATCCTCATAACTATTATTATTATCCTTATTCTATTATTACTATCCCTATTCCTCTTGTCTTTATCCTTATAACTACCATTATTATCCTTATTACTATTATTATTATCTCTATAACTGTTATTATTATTCTTATTACTATTATTAATATCGGTATAACTGTTATTATTATTCCTATTACTATTATTATTATCCCTATTCCTCTTGTCTTTATCCTTATAACTATTATTATTATCCTTATTACTATTATTATTATCGCTATAATTGTTATTATTATTCGTATTACTATTATTATTATCCCTGTTCCTCTTGTCTTTATCCTTATAAATTTTATTATTGTCCTTATTACCATTATTATTATCTCTATAACTGTTCTTATTATACATATTACAATTATTATTATCGCTATAACTGTTATTATTATTCCTATTACTATTATTATTATCCCTATTCCTCTTGTCTTTATCCTTATAACTATTATTATTATCCTTATTACTATTATTATTATCTCTATAACTGTTATTATTATTCTTATTACTATTATTATTATCGGTATAACTGTTATTATTATTCCTATTACTATTATTATTATCCCTGTTCCTCTTGTCTTTATCCTTATAAATTTTATTATTATCCTTATTACCATTATTATTATCTGTATAACTGTTCTTATTACACATATTACTATTATTATTATCGCTATAATTGTTATTATTATTCGTATTACTATTATTATTATCGCTATAACTGTTATTATTATCCTTATTACTATTATTATTATCGCTATAACTGTTATTATTATCCTTATTCTATTATTACAATCACTATTCCTCTTGTCTTTATCCTTATAACTACCATTATTATCCTTATTACTATTATTATTATCGCTATAACTGTTATTATTATCATTATTATTGTTATAACTATTCTTATTACTATTATTATTATCCCTATTCCTCTTGTCTTTATCCTTATAACGATTATTGTTATCCTTATTGCTATTATTATTATCGCTATAACTGTTATTATTATCCTTATTCTATTATCACTATCCCTATTACTCTTGTCTTTATCCTCATAACTATTATTATTATCCTTATTCTATTATTACTATCCCTATTCCTCTTGTCTTTATCCTTATAACTACCATTATTATCCTTATTACTATTATTATTATCTCTATAACTGTTATTATTATTCTTATTACTATTATTAATATCGGTATAACTGTTATTATTATTCCTATTACTATTATTATTATCCCTATTCCTCTTGTCTTTATCCTTATAACTATTATTATTATCCTTATTACTATTATTATTATCGCTATAATTGTTATTATTATTCGTATTACTATTATTATTATCCCTGTTCCTCTTGTCTTTATCCTTATAAATTTTATTATTGTCCTTATTACCATTATTATTATCTCTATAACTGTTCTTATTATACATATTACAATTATTATTATCGCTATAACTGTTTTTATTATTCCTATTACTATTATTATTATCCCTATTCCTCTTGTCTTTATCCTTATAACTATTATTATTATCCTTATTACTATTATTATTATCTCTATAACTGTTATTATTATTCTTATTACTATTATTATTATCGGTATAACTGTTATTATTATTCCTATTACTATTATTATTATCCCTGTTCCTCTTGTCTTTATCCTTATAAATTTTATTATTATCCTTATTACCATTATTATTATCTCTATAACTGTTCTTATTATACATATTACTATTATTATTATCGCTATAATTGTTATTATTATTCGTATTACTATTATTATTATCCCTGTTCCTCTTGTCTTTATCCTTATAACTATTACTATTATCCTTATTACCATCATTATTATCTCTATAACTGTTCTTATTCTACATATTACAATTATTATTATCGCTATAATTGTTATTATTATTCGTATTACTATTATTATTATCCCTGTTCCTCTTGTCTTTATCCTTATAACTATTATTATTATCCTTATTACTATTATTATTATCGCTATAACTGTTATTATTATCCTTATTCTATTATTACTATCCCTATTCCTCTTGTCTTTATCCTTATAACTACCATTATTATCCTTATTACTATTATTATTATCGCTATAATTGTTATTATTATTCGTACTACTATTATTATTATCCCTGTTCCTCTTGTCTTTATCCTTATAAATTTTATTATTATCCTTATTACCATTATTATTATCTCTATAACTGTTCTTATTACACATATTACTATTATTATTATCGCTATAATTGTTATTATTATTCGTATTACTATTATTATTATCGCTATAACTGTTATTATTATCCTTATTACTATTATTATTATCGCTATAACTGTTATTATTATCCTTATTCTATTATTACTATCCCTATTCCTCTTGTCTTTATCCTTATAACTACCATTATTATCCTTATTACTATTATTATTATCGCTATAACTGTTATTATTATCATTATTATTGTTATAACTATTCTTATTACTATTATTATTATCCCTATTCCTCTTGTCTTTATCCTTTTATATATTATTTATATTATCCTTTTTACTATTATTATTATCGCTATAACTGTTATTCCTATTACTATTATTATTATCCCTATTCCTCTTGTCTTTATCGTTATAACTACTATTATTATCGCTATAACTGTTATTATTATCTTTATTCTATTATTACTATCCCTATTCGTCTTGTCTTTATCCTTATAACTATTATTATTATCGTTATTACCATTATTATTATCCCTATAACTGTTCTTATTATACATATTACTATTATTATTATCGCTATAATTGTTATTATTATTCGTATTACTATTATTATTATCCCTGTTCCTCTTGTCTTTATCCTTATAACTGTTATTATTATCCTTATTACTATTATTATTATCGCTATAACTGTTATTATTATCCTTATTACTATTATTATTATCGCTATGACTGTTATTATTATCCTTATTCTATTATTACTATCCCTATTCCTCTTGTCTTTATCCTTATAACTACCATTATTATCCTTATTACTATTATTATTATCGCAATAACTGTTATTATTATCATTATTACTGTTATAACTATTCTTATTACTATTATTATTATCCCTATTCCTCTTGTCTTTATCCTTTTAAATATTATTATTATCCGTTTTACTATTATTATTATCGCTAAAACTGTTATTCCTATTACTATTATTATTATCTTTATTCTATTATTACTATCCCTATTCCTCTAGTCTTTATAATTATAACTACCATTATTATCATTATTACTATTATTATTATCGCTATAACTGTTATTATTATCATTATTACTGCTATAACTATTCTTATTACTATTATTATTATCCCTATTCCTCTTGTCATTATCCTGTTAAATATTATTATTATCCTTTTTACTATTATTATTATCGCTAAAACTGTTATTCCTATTACTATTATTATTATCCCTATTCCTCTTGTCTTTATCGTTATAACTACTATTATTATCGCTATAACTGTTATTATTATCTTTATTCTATTATTACTATCCCTATTCCTCTTGTCTTTATCCTCATAACTATTATTATCATCCTTATTACTATTATAATTATCGCTATAATTGTTCTTATTATACATAATACTATTATTATTATCGCTATATTTGTTATTATTATTCGTATTACTATTATTATTATCGCTATAACTGTTATTATTATCCTTATTACTATTATTATTATCGCTATAACTGTTATTATTATCCTTATTCTATTATTACTATCCCTATTCCTCTTGTCTTTATCCTTATAACTACCATTATTATCCTTATTACTATTATTATTATCGCTATAACTGTTATTATTATCATTATTATTGTTATAACTATTCTTATTACTATTATTATTATCCCTGTTCCTCTTGTCTTTATCCTTATAAATTTTATTATTATCCTTATTACCATTATTATTATCTCTATAGCTGTTCTTATTATACATATTACTATTATTATTATCGCTATAATTGTTATTATTATTCGTATTACTATTATTATTATCGCTATAACTGTTATTATTATCCTTATTCTATTGTTACTATCACTATTCCTCTTGTCTTTATCCTTATAACTACCATTATTATCCTTATTACTATTATTATTATCGCTATAACTGTTATTATTATCATTATTACTGTTATAACTATTCTTATTACTATTATTATTATCCCTATTCCTCTTGTCTTTATCCTTATAACGATTACTGTTATCCTTATTGCTATTATTATTATCGCTATAACTGTTATTATTATCCTTATTCTATTATCACTATTCCTATTACTCTTGTCTTTATCCTCATAACTATTATTATTATCCTTATTCTATTATTACTATCCCTTTTCCTCTTGTCTTTATCCTTATAACTACCATTATTATCCTTATTACTATTATTATTATCTCTATAACTGTTATTATTATTCTTATTACTATTATTAATATCGGTATAACTGTTATTATTATTCCTATTACTATTATTATTATCCCTATTCCTCTTGTCTTTATCGTTATAACTACCATTATTATCCTTATTACTATTATTATTATCGCTATAACTGTTATTATTATCAATTATTATTGTTATAACTATTCTTATTACTATTATTATTATCCCTATTCCTCTTGTCTTTATCCTTTTATATATTATTTATATTATCCTTTTTACTATTATTATTATCGCTATAACTGTTATTCCTATTACTATTATTATTATCCCTATTCCACTTGTCTTTATCGTTATAACTACTATTATTATCGCTATAACTGTTATTATTATCTTTATTCTATTATTACTATCCCTATTCGTCTTGTCTTTATCCTTATAACTATTATTATTATCGTTATTACCATTATTATTATCTCTATAACTGTTCTTATTATACATATTACTATTATTATTATCGCTATAATTGTTATTATTATTCGTATTACTATTATTATTATCCCTGTTCCTCTTGTCTTTATCCTTATAACTATTATTATTATCCTTATTACTATTATTATTATCGCTATAACTGTTATTATTATCCTTATTACTATTATTATTATCGCTATGACTGTTATTATTATCCTTATTCTATTATTACTATCCCTATTCCTCTTGTCTTTATCCTTATAACTACCATTATTATCCTTATTACTATTATTATTATCGCAATAACTGTTATTATTATCATTATTACTGTTATAACTATTCTTATTACTATTATTATTATCCCTATTCCTCTTGTCTTTATCCTTTTAAATATTATTATTATCCGTTTTACTATTATTATTATCGCTAAAACTGTTATTCCTATTACTATTATTATTATCCCTATTCCTCTTGTCTTTATCGTTATAACTACTATTATTATCGCTATAACTGTTATTATTATCTTTATTCTATTATTACTATCCCTATTCGTCTTGTCTTTATCCTTATAACTATTATTATTATCGTTATTACCATTATTATTATCCCTATAACTGTTCTTATTATACATATTACTATTATTATTATCGCTATAATTGTTATTATTATTCGTATTACTATTATTATTATCCCTGTTCCTCTTGTCTTTATCCTTATAACTATTATTATTATCCTTATTACTATTATTATTATCGCTATAACTGTTATTATTATCCTTATTACTATTATTATTATCGCTATGACTGTTATTATTATCCTTATTCTATTATTACTATCCCTATTCCTCTTGTCTTTATCCTTATAACTACCATTATTATCCTTATTACTATTAATATTATCGCAATAACTGTTATTATTATCATTATTACTGTTATAACTATTCTTATTACTATTATTATTATCCCTATTCCTCTTGTCTTTATCCTTTTAAATATTATTATTATCCGTTTTACTATTATTATTATCGCTAAAACTGTTATTCCTATTACTATTATTATTATCCTTATTCCTCTTGTCTTTATCGTTATAACTACTATTATTATCGCTATAACTGTTATTATTATCTTTATTCTATTATTACTATCCCTATTCCTCTTGTCTTTATCCTCATAACTATTATTATCATCCTTATTACTATTATAATTATCGCTATAATTGTTCTTATTATACATAATACTATTATTATTATCGCTATATTTGTTATTATTATTCGTATTACTATTATTATTATCGCTATAACTGTTATTATTATCCTTATTCTACTATCACTATCCCTATTACTCTTGTCTCTATCCTTATAACTATTATTATTATCCTTATTACTATTATTATTATCGCTATAACTATTATTATTATCCTTATCACTATTATTACTAGCACTATAACTATTATGTTTATCCTTATTACTATTATTATTATCGCTATAAATATTATTAGTATCGCTATGACTGTTACTATTATCCTTATTCTATTATTATTTCCCTTATTACTATTATTATTATCGCTATAACTATTATTATTATCCTTATTACTATTATTATCGTTATGACTGTTATAATTATGCTTATTCTATTATTACTATCCCTATAACTCTTGTCTTTATCCTTATAACTATTATTATTTCCCTTATTACTATTATTATTATCATTATAACTGTTATTATTATCCTTATTACTAGTATTATTATCTCAATAACTATTATTGTTATCCTCATTACTATTATTATTATCGCTATGACTGTTATTATTATCCTTATTCTATTATTACTATCCCTATTACTCTTGTCTCTATCCTTATAACTATTATTATTATGCTTATTACTATTATTATTACCACTATAACTATTATTATTATCCTCATTACTATTATTATTATCGCTATGACTGTTATTATTATCCTTATTCTATTATTACTATCCCTATTACTCTTGTCTTTATCCTTATAACTATTATTATTTCCCTTATTACTATTATTATTATCATTATAACTGTTATTATTATCCTTATTACTAGTATTATTATCTCTATAACTATTATTATTATCGCTATGACTGTTATTATTATCCTTATTCTATTATTACTATCCCTATTACTCTTGTCTCTATCCTCATAACTATTATTATTATGCTTATTACTATTATTATTAGCACTATAACTATTATTATTATCCTCATTACTATTATTATTATCGCTATAACTATTATTATTATCCTTATTACTATTAATATCGCTATGACTGTTATTATTATCCTTATTTTATTATTAATATCCCTATTACTCTTGTCTCTATCCTTATAACTATTATTATTATCCTTATTACTATTATTATTATCGCTATAACTATTATTATTATCCTTATCACTATTATTACTAGCACTATAACTATTATGTTTATCCTTATTACTATTATTATTATCGCTATAAATATTATTATTATCGCTATGACTGTTATTATTATCCTTATTCTATTATTATTTCCCTTATTACTATTATTATTATCGCTATAACTATTATTGTTATCCTCATTACTATTATTATTATCGCTATGACTGTTATTATTATACTTATTCTATTATTGCTGTCCCTATTACTCTTGTCTTTATCCTTATAACTATTATTATTTCCCTTATTACTATTATTATTATCATTATAACTGTTATTATTATCCTTATTACTAGTATTATTATCTCTATAACTATTATTGTTATCCTCATTACTATTATTATTATCGCTATGACTGTTATTATTGTCCTTATTCTATTATTACTATCCCTATTACTCTTGTCTCTATCCTTATAACTATTATTATTATGCTTATTACTATTATTATTAGCACTATAACTATTATTATTATCCTTAATACTATTATTATTATCGCTATGACTGTTATTATTATCCTTATTTTATTATTAATATCCCTATTACTCATGTCTTTATCCTTATAACTATTATTATTATCCTTATTACTAATATTATTATCGCTATAACTATTATTATTATCGCTATGACTGTTATTATTATCCTTATTACTATTAATATCGCTCTGACTGTTATTATTATCCTTATTCTACTATCACTATCCCTATTACTCTTGTCTCTATCCTTATAACTATTATTATTATCCTTATTACTATTATTATTATCGCTATAACTATTATTATTATCCTTATCACTATTATTACTAGCACTATAACTATTATGTTTATCCTTATTACTATTATTATTATCGCTATAAATATTATTAGTATCGCTATGACTGTTATTATTATCCTTATTCTATTATTATTTCCCTTATTACTATTATTATTATCGCTATAACTATTATTATTATCCTTATTACTATTATTATCGCTATGACTGTTATAATTATCCTTATTCTATTATTACTATCCCTATAACTCTTGTCTTTATCCTTATAACTATTATTATTTCCGTTATTACTATTATTATTATCATTATAACTGTTATTATTATCCTTATTACTAGTATTATTATCTCAATAACTATTATTGTTAACCTCATTACTATTATTATTATCGCTATGACTGTTATTATTATCCTTATTCTATTATTACTATCCCTATTACTCTTGTCTCTATCCTTATAACTATTATTATTATGCTTATTACTATTATTATTAGCACTATAACTATTATTATTATCCTCATTACTATTATTATTATCGCTATTACTGTTATTATTATACTTATTCTATTATTACTATCCCTATTACTCTTGTCTTTATCCTTATAACTATTATTATTATCCTTATTACTATTATTATTATCGCTATGACTATTATTATTATCGCTATGACTGTTATAATTATCCTTATTCTATTATTACTATCCCTATTACTCTTGTCCTTATCCTTATAACTATTATTATTTCCCTTATTACTATTATTATTATCATTATAACTGTTATTATTATCCTTATTACTAGTATTATTATCTCTATAACTATTATTGTTATCCTCATTACTATTATTATTATCGCTATGACTGTAATTATTATCCTTATTCTATTATTACTATCCCTATTACTCTTGTCTCTATCCTTATAACTATTATTATTATCCTTATTACTATTATTATTATCGCTATAACTATTATTATTATCCTTATCACTATTATTACTAGCACTATAACTATTATGTTTATCCTTATTACTATTATTATTATCGCTATAAATATTATTATTATCGCTATGACTGTTATTATTATCCTTATTCTATTATTATTTCCCTTATTACTATTATTATTATCGCTATAACTATTATTATTATCCTTATTACTATTATTATCGCTATGACTGTTATAATTATCCTTATTCTATTATTACTATACCTATAACTCTTGTCTTTATCCTTATAACTATTATTATTTCCCTAAATTACTATTATTATTATCATTATAACTGTTATTATTATCCTTATTACTAGTATTATTATCTCTATAACTATTATTGTTATCCTCATTACTATTATTATTATCGCTATGATTGTTATTATTATACTTATTCTATTATTACTATCCCTATTACTCTTGTCTTTATCCTTATAACTATTATTATTTCCCTTATTACTATTATTATTATCATTATAACTGTTATTATTATACTTATTACTAGTATTATTATCTCTATAACTATTATTGTTATCCTCATTACTATTATTATTATCGCTATAACTATTATTATTATCCTTATTACTAGTATTATTAGCACTATAACTATTATGTTTATCCTTATTACTATTATTATTCGCACTATAACTACTATTATTATCCTTATTACCATTATTATTATCGCTATAACTATTATTATTATCCTTATTACTATTATTACTAGCACTATAACTATTATTATTATCCTTATTACTATTATTATTATCGCTATGACTGTTATTGTTATGCTTATTCTACTATTACTATCCCTATTACTCTTGTCTCTATTCTTATAACTATTATTATTATGCTTATTACTATTATTATTATCGCCATAACTATTATTATTATCCTTACTACTATTATTATTATCGCTATGACTGTTATTATTATCCTTATTCTATTATTACTATCTCTGTTGCTCTTGTCTTTATCCTTATAACTATTATTATTATCCTTGTCAGTATTGTTATTATCGCTATAACTATTATTATTATCCTTGTCAGTATTATTATTATCGCTATAACTATTATTATTATCCTCATTACTATTATTATTATCGCTATGACTGTTATTATTATCCTTATTCTATTATTACTATCCCTATTACTCTTGTCTTTATCCTTATAACTATTATTATTATCCTCATTACTATTATTATTATCCTTACTACTATTATTATTATCGCTATGACTGTTATTATTATCCTTATTCTATTATTACTATCCCTATTACTCTTGTCTTTATCCTTATAACTATTATTATTTCCCTTATTACTATTATTATTATCATTATAACTGTTATTATTATCCTTATTACTAGTATTATTATCTCTATAACTATTATTATTATCGCTATGACTGTTATTATTATCCTTATTCTATTATTATTTCCCTTATTATTATTATTATTATCGCTATAACTATTATTATTATCCTTATTACTATTAATATCGCTATGACTGTTATTATTATCCTTATTTTACTATTAATATCCCTATTACACTTGTCTCTATCCTTATAACTATTATTATTATCCTTATTACTATTATTATTATCGCTATAACTATTATTATTATCCTTATTACTATTAATATCGCTCTGACTGTTATTATTATCCTTATTCTACTATCACTATCCCTATTACTCTTGTCTCTATCCTTATAACTATTATTATTATCCTTATTACTATTATTATTATCGCTATAACTATTATTATTATCCTTATCACTATTATTACTAGCACTATAACTATTATGTTTATCCTTATTACTATTATTATTATCGCTATAAATATTATTAGTATCGCTATGACTGTTACTATTATCCTTATTCTATTATTACTATCCCTATAACTCTTGTCTTTATCCTTATAACTATTATTATTTCCCTTATTACTATTATTATTATCATTATAACTGTTATTATTATCCTTATTACTAGTATTATTATCTCAATAACTATTATTGTTATCCTCATTACTATTATTATTATCGCTATGACTGTTATTATTATCCTTATTCTATTATTACTATCCCTATTACTCTTGTCTCTATCCTTATAACTATTATTATTATGCTTATTACTATTATTATTACCACTATAACTATTATTATTATCCTCATTACTATTATTATTATCGCTATGACTGTTATTATTATCCTTATTCTATTATTACTATCCCTATTACTCTTGTCTTTATCCTTATAACTATTATTATTTCCCTTATTACTATTATTATTATCATTATAACTGTTATTATTATCCTTATTACTAGTATTATTATCTCTATAACTATTATTATTATCGCTATGACTGTTATTATTATCCTTATTCTATTATTACTATCCCTATTACTCTTGTCTCTATCCTCATAACTATGATTATTATGCTTATTACTATTATTATTAGCACTATAACTATTATTATTATCCTCATTACTATTATTATTATCGCTATAACTATTATTATTATCCTTATTACTATTAATATCGCTATGACTGTTATTATTATCCTTATTTTATTATTAATATCCCTATTACTCATGTCTTTATCCTTATAACTATTATTATTATCCTTATTACTAATATTATTATCGCTATAACTATTATTATTATCGCTATGACTGTTATTATTATCCTTATTACTATTATTATTATCGCTATGACTGTTATTATTATGCTTATTCTACTATTACTATCCCTATTACTCTTGTCTCTATTCTTATAACTATTATTATTATGCTTATTACTATTATTATTATCGCTATAACTATTATTATTATCCTTACTACTATTATTATTATCGCTATGACTGTTATTATTATCCTTATTCTATTATTACTATCCCTATTACTCTTGTCTTCATCCTTATAACTATTATTATTATCCTTATTACTAATATTATTATCGCTATAACTATTATTATTATCGCTATGACTGTTATTATTATCCTTATTCTATTATTATTTCCCTTATTATTATTATTATTATTATCGCTATAACTATTATTATTATCCTTATTACTATTAATATCGCTCTGACTGTTATTATTATCCTTATTCTACTATCACTATCCCTATTACTCTTGTCTCTATCCTTATAACTATTATTATTATCCTCATCACTATTATTACTAGCACTATAACTATTATGTTTATCCTTATTACTATTATTATTATCGCTATAAATATTATTATTATCGCTATGACTGTTATTATTATCCTTATTCTATTATTATTTCCCTTATTACTATTATTATTATCGCTATAACTATTATTGTTATCCTCATTACTATTATTATTATCGCTATGACTGTTATTATTATACTTATTCTATTATTGCTATCCCTATTACTCTTGTCTTTATCCTTATAACTATTATTATTTCCCTTATTACTATTATTATTATCATTATAACTGTTATTATTATCCTTATTACTAGTATTATTATCTCTATAACTATTATTGTTATCCTCATTACTATTATTATTATCGCTATGACTGTTATTATTGTCCTTATTCTATTATTACTATCCCTATTACTCTTGTCTCTATCCTTATAACTATTATTATTATGCTTATTACTATTATTATTAGCACTATAACTATTATTATTATCCTTAATACTATTATTATTATCGCTATGACTGTTATTATTATCCTTATTTTATTATTAATATCCCTATTACTCATGTCTTTATCCTTATAACTATTATTATTATCCTTATTACTAATATTATTATCGCTATAACTATTATTATTATCGCTATGACTGTTATTATTATCCTTATTACTATTAATATCGCTCTGACTGTTATTATTATCCTTATTCTACTATCACTATCCCTATTACTCTTGTCTCTATCCTTATAACTATTATTATTATCCTTATTACTATTATTATTATCGCTATAACTATTATTATTATCCTTATCACTATTATTACTAGCACTATAACTATTATGTTTATCCTTATTACTATTATTATTATCGCTATAAATATTATTAGTATCGCTATGACTGTTATTATTATCCTTATTCTATTATTATTTCCCTTATTACTATTATTATTATCGCTATAACTATTATTATTATCCTTATTACTATTATTATCGCTATGACTGTTATAATTATCCTTATTCTATTATTACTATCCCTATAACTCTTGTCTTTATCCTTATAACTATTATTATTTCCGTTATTACTATTATTATTATCATTATAACTGTTATTATTATCCTTATTACTAGTATTATTATCTCAATAACTATTATTGTTAACCTCATTACTATTATTATTATCGCTATGACTGTTATTATTATCCTTATTACTAGTATTATTATCTCTATAACTATTATTATTATCGCTATGACTGTTATTATTATCCTTATTCTATTATTATTTCCCTTATTATTATTATTATTATCGCTATAACTATTATTATTATCCTTATTACTATTAATATCGCTATGACTGTTATTATTATCCTTATTTTATTATTAATATCCCTATTACTCTTGTCTCTATCCTTATAACTATTATTATTTCCCTAAATTACTATTATTATTATCATTATAACTGTTATTATTATCCTTATTACTAGTATTATTAGCACGATAACTATTATGTTTATCCTTATTACTATTATTATTCGCACTATAACTATTATTATTATCCTTATTACTATTATTATTATCGCTATAACTATTATTATTATCCTTATTACTATTATTATTATCGCTATAACTATTATTATTATCCTTATTACTATTATTACTAGCACTATAACTATTATTATTATCCTTATTACTATTATTATTATCGCTATGACTGTTATTATTATGCTTATTCTACTATTACTATCCCTATTACTCTTGTCTTTATCCTTATAACTATTATTATTATCCTTATTACTATTATTATTATCGCTATGACTATTATTATTATCGCTATGACTGTTATAATTATCCTTATTCTATTATTACTATCCCTATTACTCTTGTCTTTATCCTTATAACTATTATTATTTCCCTTATTACTATTATTATTATCATTATAACTGTTATTATTATCCTTATTACTAGTATTATTATCTCTATAACTATTATTATTATCGCTATGACTGTTATTATTATCCTTATTCTATTATTATTTCCCTTATTATTATTATTATTATCGCTATAACTATTATTATTATCCTTATTACTATTAATATCGCTATGACTGTTATTATTATCCTTATTTTATTATTAATATCCCTATTACTCTTGTCTCTATCCTTATAACTATTATTATTATCCTTATTACTATTATTATTATCGCTATAACTATTATTATTATCGCTATGACTGTTATAATTATCCTTATTGTATTATTACTATCCCTATTACTCTTGTCTTTATCCTTATAACTATTATTATTATCCTTATTACTATTATTATTATCGCTATGACTATTATTATTATCGCTATGACTGTTATAATTATCCTTATTCTATTATTACTATCCCTATTACTCTTGTCTTTATCCTTATAACTATTATTATTTCCCTAAATTACTATTATTATTATCATTATAACTGTTATTATTATCCTTATTACTAGTATTATTAGCACGATAACTATTATGTTTATCCTTATTACTATTATTATTCGCACTATAACTATTATTATTATCCTTATTACTATTATTATTATCGCTATAACTATTATTATTATCCTTATTACTATTATTATTATCGCTATAACTATTATTATTATCCTTATTACTATTATTACTAGCACTATAACTATTATTATTATCCTTATTACTATTATTATTATCGCTATGACTGTTATTATTATGCTTATTCTACTATTACTATCCCTATTACTCTTGTCTCTATTCTTATAACTATTATTATTATGCTTATTACTATTATTATTATCGCTATAACTATTATTATTATCCTTACTACTATTATTATTATCGCTATGACTGTTATTATTATCCTTATTCTATTATTACTATCCCTATTACTCTTGTCTTTATCCTTATAACTATTATTATTTCCCTTATTACTATTATTATTATCATTATAACTGTTATTATTATCCTTATTACTAGTATTATTAGCACGATAACTATTATGTTTATCCTTATTACTATTATTATTCGCACTATAACTATTATTATTATCCTTATTACTATTATTATTATCGCCATAACTATTATTATTATCCTTATTACTATTATTACTAGCACTATAACTATTATTATTATCGCTATGACTGTTATTATTATCCTTATTCTATTATTATTTCCCTTATTATTATTATTATTATCGCTATAACTATTATTATTATCCTCATTACTATTAATATCGCTATGACTGTTATTATTATCCTTATTTTATTATTAATATCCCTATTACTCTTGTCTCTATCCTTATAACTATTATTATTATCCTTATTACTATTATTATTATCGCTATAACTATTATTATTATCCTTATCACTATTATTACTAGCACTATAACTATTATGTTTATCCTTATTACTATTATTATTATCGCTATAAATATTATTATTATCGCTATGACTGTTATTATTATCCTTATTCTATTATTATTTCCCTTATTACTATTATTATTATCGCTATAACTATTATTGTTATCCTCATTACTATTATTATTATCGCTATGACTGTTATAATTATCCTTATTCTATTATTACTATCCCTATAACTCTTGTCTTTATCCTTATAACTATTATTATTTCCCTAAATTACTATTATTATTATCATTATAACTGTTATTATTATCCTTATTACTAGTATTATTATCTCAATAACTATTATTGTTATCCTCATTACTATTATTATTATGGCTATGACTGTTATTATTATACTTATTCTTTTATTACTATCCCTATTACTCTTGTCTCTATCCTTATAACTATTATTATTATCCTTATTACTATTATTATTATCGCTATAACTATTATTATTATCCTTATCACTATTATTACTAGCACTATAACTATTATGTTTATCCTTATTACTATTATTATTATCGCTATAAATATTATTATTATCGCTATAAATATTATTATTATCGCTATGACTGTTATTATTATCCTTATTCTATTATTATTTCCCTTATTATTATTATTATTATCGCTATAACTATTATTATTATCCTTATTACTATTAATATCACTCTGACTGTTATTATTATCCTTATTCTACTATCACTATCCCTATTACTCTTGTCTCTATCCTTATAACTATTATTATTATCCTTATCACTATTATTACTAGCACTATAACTATTATGTTTATCCTTATTACTATTATTATTATATCTATAAATATTATTAGTATCGCTATGACTGTTATTATTATCCTTATTCTATTATTATTTCCCTTATTACTATTATTATTATCGCTATAACTATTATTATTATCCTTATTACTATTATTATCGCTATATCTGTTATAATTATCCTTATTCTATTATTACTATCCCTATAACTCTTGTCTTTATTATTATAACTATTATTATTTCCCTAAATTACTATTATTATTATCATTATAACTGTTATTATTATCCTTATTACTAGTATTATTATCTCAATAACTATTATTGTTATCCTCATTACTATTATTATTATGGCTATGACTGTTATTATTATACTTATTCTATTATTACTATCCCTATTACTCTTGTCTCTATCCTTATAACTATTATTATTATCCTTATTACTATTATTATTATCGCTATAACTATTATTATTATCCTTATTACTATTATTATCGCTATGACTGTTATAATTATCCTTATTCTATTATTATTTCCCTTATTACTATTATTATTATCGCTATAACTATTATTGTTATCCTCATTACTATTATTATTATCGCTATGACTGTTATTATTATACTTATTCTATTATTACTATCCCTATTACTCTTGTCTTTATCCTTATAACTATTATTATTTTCCTTATTACTATTATTATTATCATTATAACTGTTATTATTATCCTTATTACTAGTATTATTAGCACGATAACTATTATGTTTATCCTTATTACTATTATTATTCGCACTATAACTATTATTATTATCCTTATTACTATTATTATTATCGCTATAACTATTATTATTATCCTTATTACTATTATTACTAGCACTATAACTATTATTATTATCCTTATTACTATTATTATTATCGCTATGACTGTTATTATTATGCTTATTCTACTATTACTATCCCTATTACTCTTGTCTCTATTCTTATAACTATTATTATTATGCTTATTACTATTATTATTATCGCTATAACTATTATTATTATCCTTACTACTATTATTATTATCGCTATGACTGTTATTATTATCCTTATTCTATTATTACTATCCCTATTACTCTTGTCTTTATCCTTATAACTATTATTATTTCCCTTATTACTATTATTATTATCATTATAACTGTTATTATTATCCTTATTACTAGTATTATTAGCACGATAACTATTATGTTTATCCTTATTACTATTATTATTCGCACTATAACTATTATTATTATCCTTATTACTATTATTATTATCGCTATAACTATTATTATTATCCTTATTACTATTATTACTAGCACTATAACTATTATTATTATCGCTATGACTGTTATTATTATCCTTATTCTATTATTATTTCCCTTATTATTATTATTATTATCGCTATAACTATTATTATTATCCTCATTACTATTAATATCGCTATGACTGTTATTATTATCCTTATTTTATTATTAATATCCCTATTACTCTTGTCTCTATCCTTATAACTATTATTATTATCCTTATTACTATTATTATTATCGCTATAACTATTATTATTATCCTTATCACTATTATTACTAGCACTATAACTATTATGTTTATCCTTATTACTATTATTATTATCGCTATAAATATTATTATTATCGCTATGACTGTTATTATTATCCTTATTCTATTATTATTTCCCTTATTACTATTATTATTATCGCTATAACTATTATTGTTATCCTCATTACTATTATTATTATCGCTATGACTGTTATTATTGTACTTATTCTATTATTACTATCCCTATTACTCTTGTCTTTATCCTTATAACTATTATTATTTTCCTTATTACTATTATTATTATCATTATAACTGTTATTATTATCCTTATTACTAGTATTATTATCTCAATAACTATTATTGTTATCCTCATTACTATTATTATTATGGCTATGACTGTTATTATTATACTTATTCTTTTATTACTATCCCTATTACTCTTGTCTCTATCCTTATAACTATTATTATTATCCTTATTACTATTATTATTATCGCTATAACTATTATTATTATCCTTATCACTATTATTACTAGCACTATAACTATTATGTTTATCCTTATTACTATTATTATTATCGCTATAAATATTATTATTATCGCTATAAATATTATTATTATCGCTATGACTGTTATTATTATCCTTATTCTATTATTATTTCCCTTATTATTATTATTATTATCGCTATAACTATTATTATTATCCTTATTACTATTAATATCACTCTGACTGTTATTATTATCCTTATTCTACTATCACTATCCCTATTACTCTTGTCTCTATCCTTATAACTATTATTATTATCCTTATCACTATTATTACTAGCACTATAACTATTATGTTTATCGTTATTACTATTATTATTATCGCTATAAATATTATTAGTATCGCTATGACTGTTATTATTATCCTTATTCTATTATTATTTCCCTTATTACTATTATTATTATCGCTATAACTATTATTATTATCCTTATTACTATTATTATCGCTATATCTGTTATAATTATCCTTATTCTATTATTACTATCCCTATAACTCTTGTCTTTATTATTATAACTATTATTATTTCCCTAAATTACTATTATTATTATCATTATAACTGTTATTATTATCCTTATTACTAGTATTATTATCTCAATAACTATTATTGTTATCCTCATTACTATTATTATTATGGCTATGACTGTTATTATTATACTTATTCTATTATTACTATCCCTATTACTCTTGTCTCTATCCTTATAACTATTATTATTATCCTTATTACTATTATTATTATCGCTATAACTATTATTATTATCCTTATTACTATTATTATCGCTATGACTGTTATAATTATCCTTATTCTATTATTACTATCCCTATTACTCTTGTCTTTATCCTTATAACTATTATTATTTCCCTAAATTACTATTATTATTATCATTATAACTGTTATTATTATCCTTATTACTAGTATTATTATCTCTATAACTATTATTGTTATCCTCATTACTATTATTATTATCGCTATGACTGTTATTATTATCCTTATTCTATTATTACTATCCCTATTACTCTTGTCTCTATCCTTATAACTATTATTATTATGCTTATTACTATTATTATTAGCACTATAACTATTATTATTATCCTCATTACTATTATTATTATCGCTATGACTGTTATTATTATCCTTATTCTATTATTACTATCCCTATTACTCTTGTCTTTATCCTTATATCTATTATTATTATCCTTATTACTATTATTATTATCGCTATGACTATTATTATTATCGCTATGAATGTTATAATTATCCTTATTCTATTATTACTATCCCTATTACTCTTGTCTTTATCCTTATAACTATTATTATTTTCCCTTAATTACTATTATTATTATCATTATAACTGTTATTATTATCCTTATTACTAGTATTATTATCTCTATAACTATTATTGATATCCTCATTACTATTATTATTATCGCTATGACTGTTATTATTATACTTATTCTATTATTACTATCCCTATTACTCTTGTCTTTATCCTTATAACTATTATTATTTCCCTTATTACTATTATTATTATCATTATAACTGTTATTATTATCCTTATTACTAGTATTATTATCTCTATAACTATTATTATTATCCTTATTACTAGTATTACTAGCACTATAACTATTATGTTTATCCTTATTACTATTATTATTATTGCTATAACTGTTATTATTATCCTTATTACTATTATTATTAGCACTATAGCTATTATTATTATCCTTATTACTATTATTATTATCGCTATAACTATTATTATTATCCTTATCACTATTATTACTAGCACTATAACTATTATGTTTATCGTTATTACTATTATTATTATCGCTATAAATATTATTAGTATCGCTATGACTGTTATTATTATCCTTATTCTATTATTATTTCCCTTATTACTATTATTATTATCGCTATAACTATTATTATTATCCTTATTACTATTATTATCGCTATGACTGTTATAATTATCCTTATTCTATTATTACTATCCCTATAACTCTTGTCTTTATCCTTATAACTATTATTATTTCCCTTATGACTATTATTATTATCATTATAACTGTTATTATTATCCTTATTACTAGTATTATTATCTCAATAACTATTATTGTTATCCTCATTACTATTATTATTATCGCTATGACTGTTATTATTTTCCTTATTCTATTATTACTATCCCTATTACTCTTGTCTCTATCCTTATAACTATTATTATTATGCTTATTACTATTATTATTAGCACTATAACTATTATTATTATCCTCATTACTATTATTATTATCGCTATGACTGTTATTATTATACTTATTCTATTATTACTATCCCTATTACTCTTGTCTTTATCCTTATAACTATTATTATTATCCTTATTACTATTATTATTATCGCTATGACTATTATTATTATCGCTATGACTGTTATAATTATCCTTATTCTATTATTACTATCCCTATTACTCTTGTCTTTATCCTTATAACTATTATTATTATCCTTATTACTATTATTATTATCGCTATGACTATTATTATCATCGCTATGACTGTTATAATTATCCTTATTCTATTATTACTATCCCTATTACTCTTGTCATTATCCTTATAACTATTATTATTTCCCTAAATTACTATTATTATTATCATTATAACTGTTATTATTATCCTTATTACTAGTATTATTAGCACGATAACTATTATGTTTATCCTTATTACTATTATTATTCGCACTATAACTATTATTATTATCCTTATTACTATTATTATTATCGCTATAACTATTATTATTATCCTTATTACTATTATTACTAGCACTATAACTATTATTATTATCCTTATTACTATTATTATTATCGCTATGACTGTTATTATTATGCTTATTCTACTATTACTATCCCTATTACTCTTGTCTCTATTCTTATAACTATTATTATTATGCTTATTACTATTATTATTATCGCTATAACTATTATTATTATCCTTACTACTATTATTATTATCGCTATGACTGTTATAATTATCCTTATTCTATTATTACTATCCCTATAACTCTTGTCTTTATCCTTATAACTATTATTATTTCCCTAAATTACTATTATTATTATCATTATAACTGTTATTATTATCCTTATTACTAGTATTATTATCTCAATAACTATTATTGTTATCCTCATTACTATTATTATTATGGCTATGACTGTTATTATTATACTTATTCTTTTATTACTATCCCTATTACTCTTGTCTCTATCCTTATAACTATTATTATTATCCTTATTACTATTATTATTATCGCTATAACTATTATTATTATCCTTATCACTATTATTACTAGCACTATAACTATTATGTTTATCCTTATTACTATTATTATTATCGCTATAAATATTATTATTATCGCTATAAATATTATTATTATCGCTATGACTGTTATTATTATCCTTATTCTATTATTATTTCCCTTATTATTATTATTATTATCGCTATAACTATTATTATTATCCTTATTACTATTAATATCGCTCTGACTGTTATTATTATCCTTATTCTACTATCACTATCCCTATTACTCTTGTCTCTATCCTTATAACTATTATTATTATCCTTATCACTATTATTACTAGCACTATAACTATTATGTTTATCCTTATTACTATTATTATTATCGCTATAAATATTATTAGTATCGCTATGACTGTTATTATTATCCTTATTCTATTATTATTTCCCTTATTACTATTATTATTATCGCTATAACTATTATTATTATCCTTATTACTATTATTATCGCTATATCTGTTATAATTATCCTTATTCTATTATTACTATCCCTATAACTCTTGTCTTTATTATTATAACTATTATTATTTCCCTAAATTACTATTATTATTATCATTATAACTGTTATTATTATCCTTATTACTAGTATTATTATCTCAATAACTATTATTGTTATCCTCATTACTATTATTATTATGGCTATGACTGTTATTATTATACTTATTCTATTATTACTATCCCTATTACTCTTGTCTCTATCCTTATAACTATTATTATTATCCTTATAACTATTATTATTATCGCTATAACTATTATTATTATCCTTATTACTATTATTATCGCTATGACTGTTATAATTATCCTTATTCTATTATTATTTCCCTTATTACTATTATTATTATCGCTATAACTATTATTGTTATCCTCATTACTATTATTATTATCGCTATGACTGTTATTATTATACTTATTCTATTATTACTATCCCTATTACTCTTGTCTTTATCCTTATAACTATTATTATTTTCCTTATTACTATTATTATTATCATTATAACTGTTATTATTATCCTTATTACTAGTATTATTAGCACGATAACTATTATGTTTATCCTTATTACTATTATTATTCGCACTATAACTATTATTATTATCCTTATTACTATTATTATTATCGCTATAACTATTATTATTATCCTTATTACTATTATTACTAGCACTATAACTATTATTATTATCCTTATTACTATTATTATTATCGCTATGACTGTTATTATTATGCTTATTCTACTATTACTATCCCTATTACTCTTGTCTCTATTCTTATAACTATTATTATTATGCTTATTACTATTATTATTATCGCTATAACTATTATTATTATCCTTACTACTATTATTATTATCGCTATGACTGTTATTATTATCCTTATTCTATTATTACTATCCCTATTACTCTTGTCTTTATCCTTATAACTATTATTATTTCCCTTATTACTATTATTATTATCATTATAACTGTTATTATTATCCTTATTACTAGTATTATTAGCACGATAACTATTATGTTTATCCTTATTACTATTATTATTCGCACTATAACTATTATTATTATCCTTATTACTATTATTATTATCGCTATAACTATTATTATTATCGCTATAACTATTATTATTATCCTTATTACTATTATTACTAGCACTATAACTATTATTATTATCGCTATGACTGTTATTATTATCCTTATTCTATTATTATTTCCCTTATTATTATTATTATTATCGCTATAACTATTATTATTATCCTCATTACTATTAATATCGCTATGACTGTTATTATTATCCTTATTTTATTATTAATATCCCTATTACTCTTGTCTCTATCCTTATAACTATTATTATTATCCTTATTACTATTATTATTATCGCTATAACTATTATTATTATCCTTATCACTATTATTACTAGCACTATAACTATTATGTTTATCCTTATTACTATTATTATTATCGCTATAAATATTATTATTATCGCTATGACTGTTATTATTATCCTTATTCTATTATTATTTCCCTTATTACTATTATTATTATCGCTATAACTATTATTGTTATCCTCATTACTATTATTATTATCGCTATGACTGTTATTATTGTACTTATTCTATTATTACTATCCCTATTACTCTTGTCTTTATCCTTATAACTATTATTATTTTCCTTATTACTATTATTATTATCATTATAACTGTTATTATTATCCTTATTACTAGTATTATTATCTCAATAACTATTATTGTTATCCTCATTACTATTATTATTATGGCTATGACTGTTATTATTATACTTATTCTTTTATTACTATCCCTATTACTCTTGTCTCTATCCTTATAACTATTATTATTATCCTTATTACTATTATTATTATCGCTATAACTATTATTATTATCCTTATCACTATTATTACTAGCACTATAACTATTATGTTTATCCTTATTACTATTATTATTATCGCTATAAATATTATTATTATCGCTATAAATATTATTATTATCGCTATGACTGTTATTATTATCCTTATTCTATTATTATTTCCCTTATTATTATTATTATTATCGCTATAACTATTATTATTATCCTTATTACTATTAATATCACTCTGACTGTTATTATTATCCTTATTCTACTATCACTATCCCTATTACTCTTGTCTCTATCCTTATAACTATTATTATTATCCTTATCACTATTATTACTAGCACTATAACTATTATGTTTATCCTTATTACTATTATTATTATCGCTATAAATATTATTAGTATCGCTATGACTGTTATTATTATCCTTATTCTATTATTATTTCCCTTATTACTATTATTATTATCGCTATAACTATTATTATTATCCTTATTACTATTATTATCGCTATATCTGTTATAATTATCCTTATTCTATTATTACTATCCCTATAACTCTTGTCTTTAATATTATAACTATTATTATTTCCCTAAATTACTATTATTATTATCATTATAACTGTTATTATTATCCTTATTACTAGTATTATTATCTCAATAACTATTATTGTTATCCTCATTACTATTATTATTATGGCTATGACTGTTATTATTATACTTATTCTATTATTACTATCCCTATTACTCTTGTCTCTATCCTTATAACTATTATTATTATCCTTATTACTATTATTATTATCGCTATAACTATTATTATTATCCTTATTACTATTATTATCGCTATGACTGTTATAATTATCCTTATTCTATTATTACTATCCCTATTACTCTTGTCTTTATCTTTATAACTATTATTATTTCCCTAAATTACTATTATTATTATCATTATAACTGTTATTATTATCCTTATTACTAGTATTATTATCTCTATAACTATTATTGTTATCCTCATTACTATTATTATTATCGCTATGACTGTTATTATTATCCTTATTCTATTATTACTATCCCTATTACTCTTGTCTCTATCCTTATAACTATTATTATTATGCTTATTACTATTATTATTAGCACTATAACTATTATTATTATCCTCATTACTATTATTATTATCGCTATGACTGTTATTATTATCCTTATTCTATTATTACTATCCCTATTACTCTTGTCTTTATCCTTATATCTATTATTATTATCCTTATTACTATTATTATTATCATTATAACTGTTATTATTATCCTTATTACTAGTATTATTATCTCAATAACTATTATTGTTATCCTCATTACTATTATTATTATCGCTATGACTGTTATTATTTTCCTTATTCTATTATTAATATCCCTATTACTCTTGTCTCTATCCTTATAACTATTATTATTATCCTTATTACTATTATTATTATCGCTATAACTATTATTATTATCCTTATCACTATTATTACTAGCACTATAACTATTATGTTTATCCTTATTACTATTATTATTATCGCTATAAATATTATTATTATCGCTATGACTGTTATTATTATCCTTATTCTATTATTATTTCCCTTATTACTATTATTATTATCGCTATAACTATTATTGTTATCCTCATTACTATTATTATTATCGCTATGACTGTTATTATTGTACTTATTCTATTATTACTATCCCTATTACTCTTGTCTTTATCCTTATAACTATTATTATTTTCCTTATTACTATTATTATTATCATTATAACTGTTATTATTATCCTTATTACTAGTATTATTATCTCAATAACTATTATTGTTATCCTCATTACTATTATTATTATGGCTATGACTGTTATTATTATACTTATTCTTTTATTACTATCCCTATTACTCTTGTCTCTATCCTTATAACTATTATTATTATCCTTATTACTATTATTATTATCGCTATAACTATTATTATTATCCTTATCACTATTATTACTAGCACTATAACTATTATGTTTATCCTTATTACTATTATTATTATCGCTATAAATATTATTATTATCGCTATAAATATTATTATTATCGCTATGACTGTTATTATTATCCTTATTCTATTATTATTTCCCTTATTATTATTATTATTATCGCTATAACTATTATTATTATCCTTATTACTATTAATATCACTCTGACTGTTATTATTATCCTTATTCTACTATCACTATCCCTATTACTCTTGTCTCTATCCTTATAACTATTATTATTATCCTTATCACTATTATTACTAGCACTATAACTATTATGTTTATCGTTATTACTATTATTATTATCGCTATAAAATTATTAGTATCGCTATGACTGTTATTATTATCCTTATTCTATTATTATTTCCCTTATTACTATTATTATTATCGCTATAACTATTATTATTATCCTTATTACTATTATTATCGCTATATCTGTTATAATTATCCTTATTCTATTATTACTATCCCTATAACTCTTGTCTTTATTATTATAACTATTATTATTTCCCTAAATTACTATTATTATTATCATTATAACTGTTATTATTATCCTTATTACTAGTATTATTATCTCAATAACTATTATTGTTATCCTCATTACTATTATTATTATGGCTATGACTGTTATTATTATACTTATTCTATTATTACTATCCCTATTACTCTTGTCTCTATCCTTATAACTATTATTATTATCCTTATTACTATTATTATTATCGCTATAACTATTATTATTATCCTTATTACTATTATTATCGCTATGACTGTTATAATTATCCTTATTCTATTATTACTATCCCTATTACTCTTGTCTTTATCCTTATAACTATTATTATTTCCCTAAATTACTATTATTATTATCATTATAACTGTTATTATTATCCTTATTACTAGTATTATTATCTCTATAACTATTATTGTTATCCTCATTACTATTATTATTATCGCTATGACTGTTATTATTATCCTTATTCTATTATTACTATCCCTATTACTCTTGTCTCTATCCTTATAACTATTATTATTATGCTTATTACTATTATTATTAGCACTATAACTATTATTATTATCCTCATTACTATTATTATTATCGCTATGACTGTTATTATTATCCTTATTCTATTATTACTATCCCTATTACTCTTGTCTTTATCCTTATATCTATTATTATTATCCTTATTACTATTATTATTATCGCTATGACTATTATTATTATCGCTATGAATGTTATAATTATCCTTATTCTATTATTACTATCCCTATTACTCTTGTCTTTATCCTTATAACTATTATTATTTTCCCTTAATTACTATTATTATTATCATTATAACTGTTATTATTATCCTTATTACTAGTATTATTATCTCTATAACTATTATTGATATCCTCATTACTATTATTATTATCGCTATGACTGTTATTATTATACTTATTCTATTATTACTATCCCTATTACTCTTGTCTTTATCCTTATAACTATTATTATTTCCCTTATTACTATTATTATTATCATTATAACTGTTATTATTATCCTTATTACTAGTATTATTATCTCTATAACTATTATTATTATCCTTATTACTAGTATTACTAGCACTATAACTATTATGTTTATCCTTATTACTATTATTATTATTGCTATAACTGTTATTATTATCCTTATTACTATTATTATTAGCACTATAGCTATTATTATTATCCTTATTACTATTATTATTATCGCTATAACTATTATTATTATCCTTATCACTATTATTACTAGCACTATAACTATTATGTTTATCGTTATTACTATTATTATTATCGCTATAAATATTATTAGTATCGCTATGACTGTTATTATTATCCTTATTCTATTATTATTTCCCTTATTACTATTATTATTATCGCTATAACTATTATTATTATCCTTATTACTATTATTATCGCTATGACTGTTATAATTATCCTTATTCTATTATTACTATCCCTATAACTCTTGTCTTTATCCTTATAACTATTATTATTTCCCTTATGACTATTATTATTATCATTATAACTGTTATTATTATCCTTATTACTAGTATTATTATCTCAATAACTATTATTGTTATCCTCATTACTATTATTATTATCGCTATGACTGTTATTATTTTCCTTATTCTATTATTACTATCCCTATTACTCTTGTCTCTATCCTTATAACTATTATTATTATGCTTATTACTATTATTATTAGCACTATAACTATTATTATTATCCTCATTACTATTATTATTATCGCTATGACTGTTATTATTATACTTATTCTATTATTACTATCCCTATTACTCTTGTCTTTATCCTTATAACTATTATTATTATCCTTATTACTATTATTATTATCGCTATGACTATTATTATTATCGCTATGACTGTTATAATTATCCTTATTCTATTATTACTATCCCTATTACTCTTGTCTTTATCCTTATAACTATTATTATTATCCTTATTACTATTATTATTATCGCTATGACTATTATTATCATCGCTATGACTGTTATAATTATCCTTATTCTATTATTACTATCCCTATTACTCTTGTCATTATCCTTATAACTATTATTATTTCCCTAAATTACTATTATTATTATCATTATAACTGTTATTATTATCCTTATTACTAGTATTATTAGCACGATAACTATTATGTTTATCCTTATTACTATTATTATTCGCACTATAACTATTATTATTATCCTTATTACTATTATTATTATCGCTATAACTATTATTATTATCCTTATTACTATTATTACTAGCACTATAACTATTATTATTATCCTTATTACTATTATTATTATCGCTATGACTGTTATTATTATGCTTATTCTACTATTACTATCCCTATTACTCTTGTCTCTATTCTTATAACTATTATTATTATGCTTATTACTATTATTATTATCGCTATAACTATTATTATTATCCTTACTACTATTATTATTATCGCTATGACTGTTATAATTATCCTTATTCTATTATTACTATCCCTATAACTCTTGTCTTTATCCTTATAACTATTATTATTTCCCTAAATTACTATTATTATTATCATTATAACTGTTATTATTATCCTTATTACTAGTATTATTATCTCAATAACTATTATTGTTATCCTCATTACTATTATTATTATGGCTATGACTGTTATTATTATACTTATTCTTTTATTACTATCCCTATTACTCTTGTCTCTATCCTTATAACTATTATTATTATCCTTATTACTATTATTATTATCGCTATAACTATTATTATTATCCTTATCACTATTATTACTAGCACTATAACTATTATGTTTATCCTTATTACTATTATTATTATCGCTATAAATATTATTATTATCGCTATAAATATTATTATTATCGCTATGACTGTTATTATTATCCTTATTCTATTATTATTTCCCTTATTATTATTATTATTATCGCTATAACTATTATTATTATCCTTATTACTATTAATATCGCTCTGACTGTTATTATTATCCTTATTCTACTATCACTATCCCTATTACTCTTGTCTCTATCCTTATAACTATTATTATTATCCTTATCACTATTATTACTAGCACTATAACTATTATGTTTATCCTTATTACTATTATTATTATCGCTATAAATATTATTAGTATCGCTATGACTGTTATTATTATCCTTATTCTATTATTATTTCCCTTATTACTATTATTATTATCGCTATAACTATTATTATTATCCTTATTACTATTATTATCGCTATATCTGTTATAATTATCCTTATTCTATTATTACTATCCCTATAACTCTTGTCTTTATTATTATAACTATTATTATTTCCCTAAATTACTATTATTATTATCATTATAACTGTTATTATTATCCTTATTACTAGTATTATTATCTCAATAACTATTATTGTTATCCTCATTACTATTATTATTATGGCTATGACTGTTATTATTATACTTATTCTATTATTACTATCCCTATTACTCTTGTCTCTATCCTTATAACTATTATTATTATCCTTATAACTATTATTATTATCGCTATAACTATTATTATTATCCTTATTACTATTATTATCGCTATGACTGTTATAATTATCCTTATTCTATTATTATTTCCCTTATTACTATTATTATTATCGCTATAACTATTATTGTTATCCTCATTACTATTATTATTATCGCTATGACTGTTATTATTATACTTATTCTATTATTACTATCCCTATTACTCTTGTCTTTATCCTTATAACTATTATTATTTTCCTTATTACTATTATTATTATCATTATAACTGTTATTATTATCCTTATTACTAGTATTATTAGCACGATAACTATTATGTTTATCCTTATTACTATTATTATTCGCACTATAACTATTATTATTATCCTTATTACTATTATTATTATCGCTATAACTATTATTATTATCCTTATTACTATTATTACTAGCACTATAACTATTATTATTATCCTTATTACTATTATTATTATCGCTATGACTGTTATTATTATGCTTATTCTACTATTACTATCCCTATTACTCTTGTCTCTATTCTTATAACTATTATTATTATGCTTATTACTATTATTATTATCGCTATAACTATTATTATTATCCTTACTACTATTATTATTATCGCTATGACTGTTATTATTATCCTTATTCTATTATTACTATCCCTATTACTCTTGTCTTTATCCTTATAACTATTATTATTTCCCTTATTACTATTATTATTATCATTATAACTGTTATTATTATCCTTATTACTAGTATTATTAGCACGATAACTATTATGTTTATCCTTATTACTATTATTATTCGCACTATAACTATTATTATTATCCTTATTACTATTATTATTATCGCTATAACTATTATTATTATCGCTATAACTATTATTATTATCCTTATTACTATTATTACTAGCACTATAACTATTATTATTATCGCTATGACTGTTATTATTATCCTTATTCTATTATTATTTCCCTTATTATTATTATTATTATCGCTATAACTATTATTATTATCCTCATTACTATTAATATCGCTATGACTGTTATTATTATCCTTATTTTATTATTAATATCCCTATTACTCTTGTCTCTATCCTTATAACTATTATTATTATCCTTATTACTATTATTATTATCGCTATAACTATTATTATTATCCTTATCACTATTATTACTAGCACTATAACTATTATGTTTATCCTTATTACTATTATTATTATCGCTATAAATATTATTATTATCGCTATGACTGTTATTATTATCCTTATTCTATTATTATTTCCCTTATTACTATTATTATTATCGCTATAACTATTATTGTTATCCTCATTACTATTATTATTATCGCTATGACTGTTATTATTGTACTTATTCTATTATTACTATCCCTATTACTCTTGTCTTTATCCTTATAACTATTATTATTTTCCTTATTACTATTATTATTATCATTATAACTGTTATTATTATCCTTATTACTAGTATTATTATCTCAATAACTATTATTGTTATCCTCATTACTATTATTATTATGGCTATGACTGTTATTATTATACTTATTCTTTTATTACTATCCCTATTACTCTTGTCTCTATCCTTATAACTATTATTATTATCCTTATTACTATTATTATTATCGCTATAACTATTATTATTATCCTTATCACTATTATTACTAGCACTATAACTATTATGTTTATCCTTATTACTATTATTATTATCGCTATAAATATTATTATTATCGCTATAAATATTATTATTATCGCTATGACTGTTATTATTATCCTTATTCTATTATTATTTCCCTTATTATTATTATTATTATCGCTATAACTATTATTATTATCCTTATTACTATTAATATCACTCTGACTGTTATTATTATCCTTATTCTACTATCACTATCCCTATTACTCTTGTCTCTATCCTTATAACTATTATTATTATCCTTATCACTATTATTACTAGCACTATAACTATTATGTTTATCCTTATTACTATTATTATTATCGCTATAAATATTATTAGTATCGCTATGACTGTTATTATTATCCTTATTCTATTATTATTTCCCTTATTACTATTATTATTATCGCTATAACTATTATTATTATCCTTATTACTATTATTATCGCTATATCTGTTATAATTATCCTTATTCTATTATTACTATCCCTATAACTCTTGTCTTTAATATTATAACTATTATTATTTCCCTAAATTACTATTATTATTATCATTATAACTGTTATTATTATCCTTATTACTAGTATTATTATCTCAATAACTATTATTGTTATCCTCATTACTATTATTATTATGGCTATGACTGTTATTATTATACTTATTCTATTATTACTATCCCTATTACTCTTGTCTCTATCCTTATAACTATTATTATTATCCTTATTACTATTATTATTATCGCTATAACTATTATTATTATCCTTATTACTATTATTATCGCTATGACTGTTATAATTATCCTTATTCTATTATTACTATCCCTATTACTCTTGTCTTTATCTTTATAACTATTATTATTTCCCTAAATTACTATTATTATTATCATTATAACTGTTATTATTATCCTTATTACTAGTATTATTATCTCTATAACTATTATTGTTATCCTCATTACTATTATTATTATCGCTATGACTGTTATTATTATCCTTATTCTATTATTACTATCCCTATTACTCTTGTCTCTATCCTTATAACTATTATTATTATGCTTATTACTATTATTATTAGCACTATAACTATTATTATTATCCTCATTACTATTATTATTATCGCTATGACTGTTATTATTATCCTTATTCTATTATTACTATCCCTATTACTCTTGTCTTTATCCTTATATCTATTATTATTATCCTTATTACTATTATTATTATCGCTATGACTATTATTATTATCGCTATGAATGTTATAATTATCCTTATTCTATTATTACTATCCCTATTACTCTTGTCTTTATCCTTATAACTATTATTATTTTCCCTAAATTACTATTATTATTATCATTATAACTGTTATTATTATCCTTATTACTAGTATTATTATCTCTATAACTATTATTGTTATCCTCATTACTATTATTATTATCGCTATGACTGTTATTATTATACTTATTCTATTATTACTATCCCTATTACTCTTGTCTTTATCCTTATAACTATTATTATTTCCCTTATTACTATTATTATTATCATTATAACTGTTATTATTATCCTTATTACTAGTATTATTATCTCTATAACTATTATTATTATCCTTATTACTAGTATTACTAGCACTATAACTATTATGTTTATCCTTATTACTATTATTATTATTGCTATAACTGTTATTATTATCCTTATTACTATTATTATTAGCACTATAGCTATTATTATTATCCTTATTACTATTATTATTATCGCTATAACTATTATTATTATCCTTATCACTATTATTACTAGCACTATAACTATTATGTTTATCCTTATTACTATTATTATTATCGCTATAAATATTATTATTATCGCTATGACTGTTATTATTATCCTTATTCTATTATTATTTCCATTATTACTATTATTATTATCGCTATAACTATTATTATTATCCTTATTACTATTATTATCGCTACGACTGTTATTATTATCCATATTCTACTATTACTATCCCTATTACTCTTGTCTCTATCCTTATAACTATTATTATTATCCTTACTACTATTATTATTATCGCTATAACTATTATTATTATCGCTATGACTGTTATTATTATCCTTATTCTATTATTACTATCCCTATTACTCTTCTCTTTATCCTTATAACTATTATTATTATCCTTATTACTATTATTATTATCGCTATGACTATTATTATTATCGCTATGACTGTTATAATTATCCTTATTCTATTATTACTATCCCTATTACTCTTGTCTTTATCCTTATAACTATTATTATTTCCCTAAATTACTATTATTATTATCATTATAACTGTTATTATTATCCTTATTACTAGTATTATTATCTCTATAACTATTATTATTATCCTTATCACTATTATTACTAGCACTATAACTATTATGTTTATCCTTATTACTATTATTATTATCGCTATAAATATTATTAGTATCGCTATGACTGTTATTATTATCCTTATTCTATTATTATTTCCCTTATTACTATTATTATTATCGCTATAACTATTATTATTATCCTTATTACTATTATTATCGCTATATCTGTTATAATTATCCTTATTCTATTATTACTATCCCTATAACTCTTGTCTTTATCCTTATAACTATTATTATTCCCCTAAATTACTATTATTATTATCATTATAACTGTTATTATTATCCTTATTACTAGTATTATTATCTCTATAACTATTATTGTTATCCTCATTACTATTATTATTATCGCTATAACTATTATTATTATACTTATTCTATTATTACTATCCCTATTACTCTTGTCTTTATCCTAATAACTATTATTATTTCCCTTATTACTATTATTATTATCATTATAACTGTTATTATTATCCTTATTACTAGTATTATTATCTCTATAACTATTATTATTATCCTTATTACTAGTATTACTAGCACTATAACTATTATGTTTATCCTTATTACTATTATTATTATTGCTATAACTGTTATTATTATCCTTATTACTATTATTATTATCGCTATAAATATTATTATTATCGCTATGACTGTTATTATTATCCTTATTCTATTATTATTTCCCTTATTACTATTATTATTATCGCTATAACTATTATTATTATCGCTATGACTGTTATTATTATCCTTATTCTACTATTACTATCCCTATTACTCTTGTCTCTATCCTTATAACTATTATTATTATCCTTACTACTATTATTATTATCGCTATGACTGTTATTATTATGCTTATTCTACTATTACTATCCCTATTGCTCTTGTCTCTATTCTTATAACTATTATTATTATGCTTATTACTATTATTATTATCGCTATAACTATTATTATTATCCTTACTACTATTATTATTATCGCTATGACTGTTATTATTATCCTTATTCTATTATTACTATCCCTATTACTCTTGTCTTTATCCTTATAACTATTATTATTTCCCTTATTACTATTATTATTATCATTATAACTGTTATTATTATCCTTATTACTAGTATTATTATCTCTATAACTATTATTATTATCGCTATGACTGTTATTATTATCCTTATTCTATTATTATTTCCCTTATTATTATTATTATTATCGCTATAACTATTATTGTTATCCTCATTACTATTATTATTATCGCTATGACTGTTATTATTATACTTATTCTATTATTACTATCCCTATTACTCTTGTCTTTATCCTTATAACTATTATTATTTCCCTTATTACTATTATTATTATCATTATAACTGTTATTATTATCCTTATTACTAGTATTATTATCTCTATAACTATTATTATTATCCTTATTACTAGTATTACTAGCACTATAACTATTATGTTTATCCTTATTACTATTATTATTATTCCTATAACTGTTATTATTATCCTTATTACTATTATTATTAGCACTATAGCTATTATTATTATCCTTATTACTATTATTATTATCGCTATAACTATTATTATTATCCTTATCACTATTATTACTAGCACTATAACTATTATGTTTATCCTTATTACTATTATTATTATCGCTATGACTGTTATTATTATCCTTATTCTATTATTATTTCCCTTATTACTATTATTATTATCGCTATAACTATTATTATTATCGCTATGACTGTTATTATTATCCTTATTCTACTATTACTATCCCTACTACTCTTGTCTCTATCCTTATAACTATTATTATTATCCTTACTACTATTATTATTATCGCTATGACTGTTATTATTATGCTTATTCTACTATTACTATCCCTATTGCTCTTGTCTCTATTCTTATAACTATTATTATTATGCTTATTACTATTATTATTATCGCTATAACTATTATTATTATCCTTACTACTATTATTATTATCGCTATGACTGTTATTATTATCCTTATTCTATTATTACTATCCCTATTACTCTTGTCTTTATCCTTGTAACTATTATTATTTCCCTTATTACTATTATTATTATCATTATAACTGTTATTATTATCCTTATTACTAGTATTATTATCTCTATAACTATTATTATTATCGCTATGACTGTTATTATTATCCTTATTCTATTATTATTTCCCTTATTATTATTATTATTATCGCTATAACTATTATTGTTATCCTCATTACTATTATTATTATCGCTATGACTGTTATTATTATAGTTATTCTATTATTACTATCCCTATTAATCTTGTCTTTATCCTTATAACTATTATTATTTCCCTTATTACTATTATTATTATCATTATAACTGTTATTATTATCCTTATTACTAGTATTATTATCTCTATAACTATTATTGTTATCCTCATTACTATTATTATTATCGCTATGACTGTTATTATTATCCTTATTCTATTATTACTATCCCTATTACTCTTGTCTCTATCCTTATAACTATTATTATTATGCTTATTACTATTATTATTAGCACTATAACTATTATTATTATCCTCATTACTATTATTATTATCGCTATGACTGTTATTATTATCCTTATTCTACTATTACTATCCCTATTACTCTTGTCTTTATCCTTATATCTATTATTATTATCGCTATGACTATTATTATTATCGCTATGAATGTTATAATTATCCTTATTCTATTATTACTATCCCTATTACTCTTGTCTTTATCCTTATAACTATTATTATTTTGACTAAATTACTATTATTATTATCATTATAACTGTTATTATTATCCTTATTACTAGTATTATTATCTCTATAACTATTATTGTTATCCTCATTACTATTATTATTATCGCTATGACTGTTATTATTATACTTATTCTATTATTACTATCCCTATTACTCTTGTCTTTATCCTTATAACTATTATTATTTCCCTTATTACTATTATTATTATCATTATAACTGTTATTATTATCCTTATTACTAGTATTATTATCTCAATAACTATTATTGTTATCCTCATTACTATTATTATTATGGCTATGACTGTTATTATTATACTTATTCTATTATTACTATCCCTATTACTCTTGTCTCTATCCTTATAACTATTATTATTATCCTTATAACTATTATTATTATCGCTATAACTATTATTATTATCCTTATTACTATTATTATCGCTATGACTGTTATAATTATCCTTATTCTATTATTATTTCCCTTATTACTATTATTATTATCGCTATAACTATTATTGTTATCCTCATTACTATTATTATTATCGCTATGACTGTTATTATTATACTTATTCTATTATTACTATCCCTATTACTCTTGTCTTTATCCTTATAACTATTATTATTTTCCTTATTACTATTATTATTATCATTATAACTGTTATTATTATCCTTATTACTAGTATTATTAGCACGATAACTATTATGTTTATCCTTATTACTATTATTATTCGCACTATAACTATTATTATTATCCTTATTACTATTATTATTATCGCTATAACTATTATTATTATCCTTATTACTATTATTACTAGCACTATAACTATTATTATTATCCTTATTACTATTATTATTATCGCTATGACTGTTATTATTATGCTTATTCTACTATTACTATCCCTATTACTCTTGTCTCTATTCTTATAACTATTATTATTATGCTTATTACTATTATTATTATCGCTATAACTATTATTATTATCCTTACTACTATTATTATTATCGCTATGACTGTTATTATTATCCTTATTCTATTATTACTATCCCTATTACTCTTGTCTTTATCCTTATAACTATTATTATTTCCCTTATTACTATTATTATTATCATTATAACTGTTATTATTATCCTTATTACTAGTATTATTAGCACGATAACTATTATGTTTATCCTTATTACTATTATTATTCGCACTATAACTATTATTATTATCCTTATTACTATTATTATTATCGCTATAACTATTATTATTATCGCTATAACTATTATTATTATCCTTATTACTATTATTACTAGCACTATAACTATTATTATTATCGCTATGACTGTTATTATTATCCTTATTCTATTATTATTTCCCTTATTATTATTATTATTATCGCTATAACTATTATTATTATCCTCATTACTATTAATATCGCTATGACTGTTATTATTATCCTTATTTTATTATTAATATCCCTATTACTCTTGTCTCTATCCTTATAACTATTATTATTATCCTTATTACTATTATTATTATCGCTATAACTATTATTATTATCCTTATCACTATTATTACTAGCACTATAACTATTATGTTTATCCTTATTACTATTATTATTATCGCTATAAATATTATTATTATCGCTATGACTGTTATTATTATCCTTATTCTATTATTATTTCCCTTATTACTATTATTATTATCGCTATAACTATTATTGTTATCCTCATTACTATTATTATTATCGCTATGACTGTTATTATTGTACTTATTCTATTATTACTATCCCTATTACTCTTGTCTTTATCCTTATAACTATTATTATTTTCCTTATTACTATTATTATTATCATTATAACTGTTATTATTATCCTTATTACTAGTATTATTATCTCAATAACTATTATTGTTATCCTCATTACTATTATTATTATGGCTATGACTGTTATTATTATACTTATTCTTTTATTACTATCCCTATTACTCTTGTCTCTATCCTTATAACTATTATTATTATCCTTATTACTATTATTATTATCGCTATAACTATTATTATTATCCTTATCACTATTATTACTAGCACTATAACTATTATGTTTATCCTTATTACTATTATTATTATCGCTATAAATATTATTATTATCGCTATAAATATTATTATTATCGCTATGACTGTTATTATTATCCTTATTCTATTATTATTTCCCTTATTATTATTATTATTATCGCTATAACTATTATTATTATCCTTATTACTATTAATATCACTCTGACTGTTATTATTATCCTTATTCTACTATCACTATCCCTATTACTCTTGTCTCTATCCTTATAACTATTGTTATTATCCTTATCACTATTATTACTAGCACTATAACTATTATGTTTATCCTTATTACTATTATTATTATCGCTATAAATATTATTAGTATCGCTATGACTGTTATTATTATCCTTATTCTATTATTATTTCCCTTATTACTATTATTATTATCGCTATAACTATTATTATTATCCTTATTACTATTATTATCGCTATATCTGTTATAATTATCCTTATTCTATTATTACTATCCCTATAACTCTTGTCTTTAATATTATAACTATTATTATTTCCCTAAATTACTATTATTATTATCATTATAACTGTTATTATTATCCTTATTACTAGTATTATTATCTCAATAACTATTATTGTTATCCTCATTACTATTATTATTATGGCTATGACTGTTATTATTATACTTATTCTATTATTACTATCCCTATTACTCTTGTCTCTATCCTTATAACTATTATTATTATCCTTATTACTATTATTATTATCGCTATAACTATTATTATTATCCTTATTACTATTATTATCGCTATGACTGTTATAATTATCCTTATTCTATTATTACTATCCCTATTACTCTTGTCTTTATCCTTATAACTATTATTATTTCCCTAAATTACTATTATTATTATCATTATAACTGTTATTATTATCCTTATTACTAGTATTATTATCTCTATAACTATTATTGTTATCCTCATTACTATTATTATTATCGCTATGACTGTTATTATTATCCTTATTCTATTATTACTATCCCTATTACTCTTGTCTCTATCCTTATAACTATTATTATTATGCTTATTACTATTATTATTAGCACTATAACTATTATTATTATCCTCATTACTATTATTATTATCGCTATGACTGTTATTATTATCCTTATTCTATTATTACTATCCCTATTACTCTTGTCTTTATCCTTATATCTATTATTATTATCCTTATTACTATTATTATTATCGCTATGACTATTATTATTATCGCTATGAATGTTATAATTATCCTTATTCTATTATTACTATCCCTATTACTCTTGTCTTTATCCTTATAACTATTATTATTTTCCCTAAATTACTATTATTATTATCATTATAACTGTTATTATTATCCTTATTACTAGTATTATTATCTCTATAACTATTATTGTTATCCTCATTACTATTATTATTATCGCTATGACTGTTATTATTATACTTATTCTATTATTACTATCCCTATTACTCTTGTCTTTATCCTTATAACTATTATTATTTCCCTTATTACTATTATTATTATCATTATAACTGTTATTATTATCCTTATTACTAGTATTATTATCTCTATAACTATTATTATTATCCTTATTACTAGTATTACTAGCACTATAACTATTATGTTTATCCTTATTACTATTATTATTATTGCTATAACTGTTATTATTATCCTTATTACTATTATTATTAGCACTATAGCTATTATTATTATCCTTATTACTATTATTATTATCGCTATAACTATTATTATTATCCTTATCACTATTATTACTAGCACTATAACTATTATGTTTATCCTTATTACTATTATTATTATCGCTATAAATATTATTATTATCGCTATGACTGTTATTATTATCCTTATTCTATTATTATTTCCATTATTACTATTATTATTATCGCTATAACTATTATTATTATCCTTATTACTATTATTATCGCTACGACTGTTATTATTATCCATATTCTACTATTACTATCCCTATTACTCTTGTCTCTATCCTTATAACTATTATTATTATCCTTACTACTATTATTATTATCGCTATAACTATTATTATTATCGCTATGACTGTTATTATTATCCTTATTCTATTATTACTATCCCTATTACTCTTCTCTTTATCCTTATAACTATTATTATTATCCTTATTACTATTATTATTATCGCTATGACTATTATTATTATCGCTATGACTGTTATAATTATCCTTATTCTATTATTACTATCCCTATTACTCTTGTCTTTATCCTTATAACTATTATTATTTCCCTAAATTACTATTATTATTATCATTATAACTGTTATTATTATCCTTATTACTAGTATTATTATCTCTATAACTATTATTATTATCCTTATCACTATTATTACTAGCACTATAACTATTATGTTTATCCTTATTACTATTATTATTATCGCTATAAATATTATTAGTATCGCTATGACTGTTATTATTATCCTTATTCTATTATTATTTCCCTTATTACTATTATTATTATCGCTATAACTATTATTATTATCCTTATTACTATTATTATCGCTATATCTGTTATAATTATCCTTATTCTATTATTACTATCCCTATAACTCTTGTCTTTATCCTTATAACTATTATTATTCCCCTAAATTACTATTATTATTATCATTATAACTGTTATTATTATCCTTATTACTAGTATTATTATCTCTATAACTATTATTGTTATCCTCATTACTATTATTATTATCGCTATAACTATTATTATTATACTTATTCTATTATTACTATCCCTATTACTCTTGTCTTTATCCTTATAACTATTATTATTTCCCTTATTACTATTATTATTATCATTATAACTGTTATTATTATCCTTATTACTAGTATTATTATCTCTATAACTATTATTATTATCCTTATTACTAGTATTACTAGCACTATAACTATTATGTTTATCCTTATTACTATTATTATTATTGCTATAACTGTTATTATTATCCTTATTACTATTATTATTATCGCTATAAATATTATTATTATCGCTATGACTGTTATTATTATCCTTATTCTATTATTATTTCCCTTATTATTATTATTATTATCGCTATAACTATTATTATTATCCTCATTACTATTAATATCGCTATGACTGTTATTATTATCCTTATTTTATTATTAATATCCCTATTACTCTTGTCTTTATCCTTATAACTATTATTATTTCCCTTATTACTATTATTATTATCATTATAACTGTTATTATTATCCTTATTACTAGTATTATTAGCACGATAACTATTATGTTTATCCTTATTACTATTATTATTCGCACTATAACTATTATTATTATCCTTATTACTATTATTATTATCGCTATAACTATTATTATTATCGCTATAACTATTATTATTATCCTTATTACTATTATTACTAGCACTATAACTATTATTATTATCGCTATGACTGTTATTATTATCCTTATTCTATTATTATTTCCCTTATTATTATTATTATTATCGCTATAACTATTATTATTATCCTCATTACTATTAATATCGCTATGACTGTTATTATTATCCTTATTTTATTATTAATATCCCTATTACTCTTGTCTCTATCCTTATAACTATTATTATTATCCTTATTACTATTATTATTATCGCTATAACTATTATTATTATCCTTATCACTATTATTACTAGCACTATAACTATTATGTTTATCCTTATTACTATTATTATTATCGCTATAAATATTATTATTATCGCTATGACTGTTATTATTATCCTTATTCTATTATTATTTCCCTTATTACTATTATTATTATCGCTATAACTATTATTGTTATCCTCATTACTATTATTATTATCGCTATGACTGTTATTATTGTACTTATTCTATTATTACTATCCCTATTACTCTTGTCTTTATCCTTATAACTATTATTATTTTCCTTATTACTATTATTATTATCATTATAACTGTTATTATTATCCTTATTACTAGTATTATTATCTCAATAACTATTATTGTTATCCTCATTACTATTATTATTATGGCTATGACTGTTATTATTATACTTATTCTTTTATTACTATCCCTATTACTCTTGTCTCTATCCTTATAACTATTATTATTATCCTTATTACTATTATTATTATCGCTATAACTATTATTATTATCCTTATCACTATTATTACTAGCACTATAACTATTATGTTTATCCTTATTACTATTATTATTATCGCTATAAATATTATTATTATCGCTATAAATATTATTATTATCGCTATGACTGTTATTATTATCCTTATTCTATTATTATTTCCCTTATTATTATTATTATTATCGCTATAACTATTATTATTATCCTTATTACTATTAATATCACTCTGACTGTTATTATTATCCTTATTCTACTATCACTATCCCTATTACTCTTGTCTCTATCCTTATAACTATTGTTATTATCCTTATCACTATTATTACTAGCACTATAACTATTATGTTTATCCTTATTACTATTATTATTATCGCTATAAATATTATTAGTATCGCTATGACTGTTATTATTATCCTTATTCTATTATTATTTCCCTTATTACTATTATTATTATCGCTATAACTATTATTATTATCCTTATTACTATTATTATCGCTATATCTGTTATAATTATCCTTATTCTATTATTACTATCCCTATAACTCTTGTCTTTAATATTATAACTATTATTATTTCCCTAAATTACTATTATTATTATCATTATAACTGTTATTATTATCCTTATTACTAGTATTATTATCTCAATAACTATTATTGTTATCCTCATTACTATTATTATTATGGCTATGACTGTTATTATTATACTTATTCTATTATTACTATCCCTATTACTCTTGTCTCTATCCTTATAACTATTATTATTATCCTTATTACTATTATTATTATCGCTATAACTATTATTATTATCCTTATTACTATTATTATCGCTATGACTGTTATAATTATCCTTATTCTATTATTACTATCCCTATTACTCTTGTCTTTATCCTTATAACTATTATTATTTCCCTAAATTACTATTATTATTATCATTATAACTGTTATTATTATCCTTATTACTAGTATTATTATCTCTATAACTATTATTGTTATCCTCATTACTATTATTATTATCGCTATGACTGTTATTATTATCCTTATTCTATTATTACTATCCCTATTACTCTTGTCTCTATCCTTATAACTATTATTATTATGCTTATTACTATTATTATTAGCACTATAACTATTATTATTATCCTCATTACTATTATTATTATCGCTATGACTGTTATTATTATCCTTATTATATTATTACTATCCCTATTACTCTTGTCTTTATCCTTATATCTATTATTATTATCCTTATTACTATTATTATTATCGCTATGACTATTATTATTATCGCTATGAATGTTATAATTATCCTTATTCTATTATTACTATCCCTATTACTCTTGTCTTTATCCTTATAACTATTATTATTTTCCCTAAATTACTATTATTATTATCATTATAACTGTTATTATTATCCTTATTACTAGTATTATTATCTCTATAACTATTATTGTTATCCTCATTACTATTATTATTATCGCTATGACTGTTATTATTATACTTATTCTATTATTACTATCCCTATTACTCTTGTCTTTATCCTTATAACTATTATTATTTCCCTTATTACTATTATTATTATCATTATAACTGTTATTATTATCCTTATTACTAGTATTATTATCTCTATAACTATTATTATTATCCTTATTACTAGTATTACTAGCACTATAACTATTATGTTTATCCTTATTACTATTATTATTATTGCTATAACTGTTATTATTATCCTTATTACTATTATTATTAGCACTATAGCTATTATTATTATCCTTATTACTATTATTATTATCGCTATAACTATTATTATTATCCTTATCACTATTATTACTAGCACTATAACTATTATGTTTATCCTTATTACTATTATTATTATCGCTATAAATATTATTATTATCGCTATGACTGTTATTATTATCCTTATTCTATTATTATTTCCATTATTACTATTATTATTATCGCTATAACTATTATTATTATCCTTATTACTATTATTATCGCTACGACTGTTATTATTATCCATATTCTACTATTACTATCCCTATTACTCTTGTCTCTATCCTTATAACTATTATTATTATCCTTACTACTATTATTATTATCGCTATAACTATTATTATTATCGCTATGACTGTTATTATTATCCTTATTCTATTATTACTATCCCTATTACTCTTCTCTTTATCCTTATAACTATTATTATTATCCTTATTACTATTATTATTATCGCTATGACTATTATTATTATCGCTATGACTGTTATAATTATCCTTATTCTATTATTACTATCCCTATTACTCTTGTCTTTATCCTTATAACTATTATTATTTCCCTAAATTACTATTATTATTATCATTATAACTGTTATTATTATCCTTATTACTAGTATTATTATCTCTATAACTATTATTATTATCCTTATCACTATTATTACTAGCACTATAACTATTATGTTTATCCTTATTACTATTATTATTATCGCTATAAATATTATTAGTATCGCTATGACTGTTATTATTATCCTTATTCTATTATTATTTCCCTTATTACTATTATTATTATCGCTATAACTATTATTATTATCCTTATTACTATTATTATCGCTATATCTGTTATAATTATCCTTATTCTATTATTACTATCCCTATAACTCTTGTCTTTATCCTTATAACTATTATTATTCCCCTAAATTACTATTATTATTATCATTATAACTGTTATTATTATCCTTATTACTAGTATTATTATCTCTATAACTATTATTGTTATCCTCATTACTATTATTATTATCGCTATAACTATTATTATTATACTTATTCTATTATTACTATCCCTATTACTCTTGTCTTTATCCTTATAACTATTATTATTTCCCTTATTACTATTATTATTATCATTATAACTGTTATTATTATCCTTATTACTAGTATTATTATCTCTATAACTATTATTATTATCCTTATTACTAGTATTACTAGCACTATAACTATTATGTTTATCCTTATTACTATTATTATTATTGCTATAACTGTTATTATTATCCTTATTACTATTATTATTATCGCTATAAATATTATTATTATCGCTATGACTGTTATTATTATCCTTATTCTATTATTATTTCCCTTATTACTATTATTATTATCGCTATAACTATTATTATTATCGCTATGACTGTTATTATTATCCTTATTCTACTATTACTATCCCTATTACTCTTGTCTCCATCCTTATAACTATTATTATTATCCTTACTACTATTATTATTATCGCTATGACTGTTATTATTATGCTTATTCTACTATTACTATCCCTATTGCTCTTGTCTCTATTCTTATAACTATTATTATTATGCTTATTACTATTATTATTATCGCTATAACTATTATTATTATCCTTACTACTATTATTATTATCGCTATGACTGTTATTATTATCCTTATTCTATTATTACTATCCCTATTACTCTTGTCTTTATCCTTATAACTATTATTATTTCCCTTATTACTATTATTATTATCATTATAACTGTTATTATTATCCTTATTACTAGTATTATTATCTCTATAACTATTATTATTATCGCTATGACTGTTATTATTATCCTTATTCTATTATTATTTCCCTTATTATTATTATTATTATCGCTATAACTATTATTGTTATCCTCATTACTATTATTATTATCGCTATGACTGTTATTATTATACTTATTCTATTATTACTATCCCTATTACTCTTGTCTTTATCCTTATAACTATTATTATTTCCCTTATTACTATTATTATTATCATTATAACTGTTATTATTATCCTTATTACTAGTATTATTATCTCTATAACTATTATTATTATCCTTATTACTAGTATTACTAGCACAATAACTATTATGTTTATCCTTATTACTATTATTATTATTGCTATAACTGTTATTATTATCCTTATTACTATTATTATTAGCACTATAGCTATTATTATTATCCTTATTACTATTATTATTATCGCTATAACTATTATTATTATCCTTATCACTATTATTACTAGCACTATAACTATTATGTTTATCCTTATTACTATTATTATTATCGCTATGACTGTTATTATTATCCTTATTCTATTATTATTTCCCTTATTACTATTATTATTATCGCTATAACTATTATTATTATCGCTATGACTGTTATTATTATCCTTATTCTACTATTACTATCCCTACTACTCTTGTCTCTATCCTTATAACTATTATTATTATCCTTACTACTATTATTATTATCGCTATGACTGTTATTATTATGCTTATTCTACTATTACTATCCCTATTGCTCTTGTCTCTATTCTTATAACTATTATTATTATGCTTATTACTATTATTATTATCGCTATAACTATTATTATTATCCTTACTACTATTATTATTATCGCTATGACTGTTATTATTATCCTTATTCTATTATTACTATCCCTATTACTCTTGTCTTTATCCTTATAACTATTATTATTTCCCTTATTACTATTATTATTATCATTATAACTGTTATTATTATCCTTATTACTAGTATTATTATCTCTATAACTATTATTATTATCGCTATGACTGTTATTATTATCCTTATTCTATTATTATTTCCCTTATTATTATTATTATTATCGCTATAACTATTATTGTTATCCTCATTACTATTATTATTATCGCTATGACTGTTATTATTATAGTTATTCTATTATTACTATCCCTATTAATCTTGTCTTTATCCTTATAACTATTATTATTTCCCTTATTACTATTATTATTATCATTATAACTGTTATTATTATCCTTATTACTAGTATTATTATCTCTATAACTATTATTGTTATCCTCATTACTATTATTATTATCGCTATGACTGTTATTATTATCCTTATTCTATTATTACTATCCCTATTACTCTTGTCTCTATCCTTATAACTATTATTATTATGCTTATTACTATTATTATTAGCACTATAACTATTATTATTATCCTCATTACTATTATTATTATCGCTATGACTGTTATTATTATCCTTATTCTACTATTACTATCCCTATTACTCTTGTCTTTATCCTTATATCTATTATTATTATCGCTATGACTATTATTATTATCGCTATGAATGTTATAATTATCCTTATTCTATTATTACTATCCCTATTACTCTTGTCTTTATCCTTATAACTATTATTATTTTGACTAAATTACTATTATTATTATCATTATAACTGTTATTATTATCCTTATTACTAGTATTATTATCTCTATAACTATTATTGTTATCCTCATTACTATTATTATTATCGCTATGACTGTTATTATTATACTTATTCTATTATTACTATCCCTATTACTCTTGTCTTTATCCTTATAACTATTATTATTTCCCTTATTACTATTATTATTATCATTATAACTGTTATTATTATCCTTATTACTAGTATTATTATCTCTATAACTATTATTATTATCGCTATAACTATTATTATTATCCTTATTACTAGTATTATTATCTCAATAACTATTATTGTTATCCTCATTACTATTATTATTATGGCTATGACTGTTATTATTATACTTATTCTATTATTACTATCCCTATTAATCTTGTCTTTATCCTTATAACCATTATTATTTCCCTTATTACTATTATTATTATCATTATAACTGTTATTATTATCCTTATTACTAGTATTATTATCTCTATAACTATTAATGTTATCCTCATTACTATTATTATTATCGCTATGACTGTTATTATTATCCTTATTCTATTATTACTATCCCTATTACTCTTGTCTCTATCCTTATAACTATTATTATTATGCTTATTACTATTATTATTAGCACTATAACTATTATTATTATCCTCATTACTATTATTATTATCGCTATGACTGTTATTATTATCCTTATTCTATTATTACTATCCCTATTACTCTTGTCTTTATCCTTATATCTATTATTATTATCCTTATTACTATTATTATTATCGCTATGACTATTATTATTATCGCTATGAATGTTATAATTATCCTTATTCTATTATTACTATCCCTATTACTCTTGTCTTTATCCTTATAACTATTATTATTTTCCCTAAATTACTATTATTATTATCATTGTAACTGTTATTATTATCCTTATTACTAGTACTATTATCCCTATAACTATTATTGTTATCCTCATTACTATTATTATTATCGCTATAACTATTATTATTATCCTTATCACTATTATTACTAGCACTATAACTATTATGTTTATCCTTATTACTATTATTATTATCGTTATAAATATTATTATTATCGCTATGACTGTTATTATTATCCTTATTCTATTATTATTTCCCTTATTACTATTATTATTATCGCTATAACTATTATTATTATCCTTATTACTATTATTATCGCTATGACTGTTATTATTATCCTTATTCTACTATTACTATCCCTATTACTCTTGTCTCTATCCTTATAACTATTATTATTATCCTTACTACTATTATTATTATCGCTATAACTATTATTATTATCGCTATGACTGTTATTATTATCCTTATTCTATTATTACTATCCCTATTACTCTTCTCTTTATCCTTATAACTATTATTATTATCCTTATTACTATTATTATTATCGCTATGACTATTATTATTATCGCTATGACTGTTATAATTATCCTTATTCTATTATTACTATCCCTATTACTCTTGTCCTTATCCTTATAACTATTATTATTTCCCTAAATTACTATTTTTATTATCATTATAACTGTTATTATTATCCTTATCACTATTATTACTAGCACTATAACTATTATGTTTATCCTTATTACTATTATTATTATTGCTATAACTGTTATTATTATCCTTATTACTATTATTATTAGCACTATAGCTATTATTATTATCCTTATTACTATTATTATTATCGCGATAACTATTATTATTATCCATATCACTATTATTACTAGCACTATAACTATTATGTTTATCCTTATTACTATTATTATTATCGCTATAAATATTATTATTATCGCTATGACTGTTATTATTATCCTTATTCTATTATTATTTCCCTTATTACTATTATTATTATCGCTATAACTATTATTATTATCCTTATTACTATTATTATCGCTATGACTGTTATTATTATCCTTATTCTACTATTACTATCCCTATTACTCTTGTCTCTATCCTTATAACTGTTATTATTATCCTTATTCTATTATTATTTCCCTTATTACTATTATTATTATCGCTATAACTATTATTGTTATCCTCATTACTATTATTATTATCGCTATGACTGTTATTATTATACTTATTCTATTATTACTATCCCTATTACTCTTGTTTTATCCTTATAACTGTTATTATTTCCCTTATTACTATTATTATTATCATTATAACTGTTATTATTATCCTTATTACTAGTATTATTATCTCAATAACTATTATTGTTATCCTCATTACTATTATTATTATGGCTATGACTGTTATTATTATACTTATTCTATTATTACTATCCCTATTAATCTTGTCTTTATCCTTATAACCATTATTATTTCCCTTATTACTATTATTATTATCATTATAACTGTTATTATTATCCTTATTACTAGTATTATTATCTCTATAACTATTATTGTTATCCTCATTACTATTATTATTATCGCTATGACTGTTATTATTATCCTTATTCTATTATTACTATCCCTATTACTCTTGTCTCTATCCTTATAACTATTATTATTATGCTTATTACTATTATTATTAGCACTATAACTATTATTATTATCCTCATTACTATTATTATTATCGCTATGACTGTTATTATTATCCTTATTCTATTATTACTATCCCTATTACTCTTGTCTTTATCCTTATATCTATTATTATTATCCTTATTACTATTATTATTATCGCTATGACTATTATTATTATCGCTATGAATGTTATAATTATCCTTATTCTATTATTACTATCCCTATTACTCTTGTCTTTATCCTTATAACTATTATTATTTTCCCTAAATTACTATTACTATTATCATTGTAACTGTTATTATTATCCTTATTACTAGTATTATTATCTCTATAACTATTATTGTTATCCTCATTACTATTATTATTATCGCTATAACTATTATTATTATCCTTATCACTATTATTACTAGCACTATAACTATTATGTTTATCCTTATTACTATTATTATTATCGCTATAAATATTATTATTATCGCTATGACTGTTATTATTATCCTTATTCTATTATTATTTCCCTTATTACTATTATTATTATCGCTATAACTATTATTATTATCCTTATTACTATTATTATCGCTATGGCTGTTATTATTATCCTTATTCTACTATTACTATCCCTATTACTCTTGTCTCTATCCTTATAACTATTATTATTATCCTTACTACTATTATTATTATCGCTATAATTATTATTATTATCGCTATGACTGTTATTATTATCCTTATTCTATTATTACTATCCCTATTACTCTTCTCTTTATCCTTATAACTATTATTATTATCCTTATTACTATTATTATTATCGCTATGACTATTATTATTATCGCTATGACTGTTATAATTATCCTTATTCTATTATTACTATCCCTATTACTCTTGTCCTTATCCTTATAACTATTATTATTTCCCTAAATTACTATTTTTATTATCATTATAACTGTTATTATTATTCTTATTACTAGTATTATTATCTCTATAACTATTATTGTTATCCTCATTACTATTATTATTATCGCTATGACTGTTATTATTATACTTATTCTATTATTACTATCCCTATTGCTCTTGTCTTTATCCTTATAACTATTATTATTATCCTTGTCAGTATTATTATTATCGCTATAACTATTATTATTATCCTCATTACTATTATTATTATCGCTATGACTGTTATTATTATCCTTATTCTATTATTACTATCCCTATTACTCTTGTCTTTATCCTTATAACTATTATTATTATCCTCATTACTATTATTATTATCCTTACTACTATTATTATTATCGCTATGACTGTTATTATTATCCTTATTCTATTATTACTATCCCTATTACTCTTGTCTTTATCCTTATATCTATTATTATTATCGCTATGACTATTATTATTATCGCTATGAATGTTATAATTATCCTTATTCTATTATTACTATCCCTATTACTCTTGTCTTTATCCTTATAACTATTATTATTTTGACTAAATTACTATTATTATTATCATTATAACTGTTATTATTATCCTTATTACTAGTATTATTATCTCTATAACTATTATTGTTATCCTCATTACTATTATTATTATCGCTATGACTGTTATTATTATACTTATTCTATTATTACTATCCCTATTACTCTTGTCTTTATCCTTATAACTATTATTATTTCCCTTATTACTATTATTATTATCATTATAACTGTTATTATTATCCTTATTACTAGTATTATTATCTCTATAACTATTATTATTATCGCTATAACTATTATTATTATCCTTATTACTAGTATTATTATCTCAATAACTATTATTGTTATCCTCATTACTATTATTATTATGGCTATGACTGTTATTATTATACTTATTCTATTATTACTATCCCTATTAATCTTGTCTTTATCCTTATAACCATTATTATTTCCCTTATTACTATTATTATTATCATTATAACTGTTATTATTATCCTTATTACTAGTATTATTATCTCTATAACTATTAATGTTATCCTCATTACTATTATTATTATCGCTATGACTGTTATTATTATCCTTATTCTATTATTACTATCCCTATTACTCTTGTCTCTATCCTTATAACTATTATTATTATGCTTATTACTATTATTATTAGCACTATAACTATTATTATTATCCTCATTACTATTATTATTATCGCTATGACTGTTATTATTATCCTTATTCTATTATTACTATCCCTATTACTCTTGTCTTTATCCTTATATCTATTATTATTATCCTTATTACTATTATTATTATCGCTATGACTATTATTATTATCGCTATGAATGTTATAATTATCCTTATTCTATTATTACTATCCCTATTACTCTTGTCTTTATCCTTATAACTATTATTATTTTCCCTAAATTACTATTATTATTATCATTGTAACTGTTATTATTATCCTTATTACTAGTACTATTATCCCTATAACTATTATTGTTATCCTCATTACTATTATTATTATCGCTATAACTATTATTATTATCCTTATCACTATTATTACTAGCACTATAACTATTATGTTTATCCTTATTACTATTATTATTATCGTTATAAATATTATTATTATCGCTATGACTGTTATTATTATCCTTATTCTATTATTATTTCCCTTATTACTATTATTATTATCGCTATAACTATTATTATTATCCTTATTACTATTATTATCGCTATGACTGTTATTATTATCCTTATTCTACTATTACTATCCCTATTACTCTTGTCTCTATCCTTATAACTATTATTATTATCCTTACTACTATTATTATTATCGCTATAACTATTATTATTATCGCTATGACTGTTATTATTATCCTTATTCTATTATTACTATCCCTATTACTCTTCTCTTTATCCTTATAACTATTATTATTATCCTTATTACTATTATTATTATCGCTATGACTATTATTATTATCGCTATGACTGTTATAATTATCCTTATTCTATTATTACTATCCCTATTACTCTTGTCCTTATCCTTATAACTATTATTATTTCCCTAAATTACTATTTTTATTATCATTATAACTGTTATTATTATCCTTATCACTATTATTACTAGCACTATAACTATTATGTTTATCCTTATTACTATTATTATTATTGCTATAACTGTTATTATTATCCTTATTACTATTATTATTAGCACTATAGCTATTATTATTATCCTTATTACTATTATTATTATCGCGATAACTATTATTATTATCCATATCACTATTATTACTAGCACTATAACTATTATGTTTATCCTTATTACTATTATTATTATCGCTATAAATATTATTATTATCGCTATGACTGTTATTATTATCCTTATTCTATTATTATTTCCCTTATTACTATTATTATTATCGCTATAACTATTATTATTATCCTTATTACTATTATTATCGCTATGACTGTTATTATTATCCTTATTCTACTATTACTATCCCTATTACTCTTGTCTCTATCCTTATAACTGTTATTATTATCCTTATTCTATTATTATTTCCCTTATTACTATTATTATTATCGCTATAACTATTATTGTTATCCTCATTACTATTATTATTATCGCTATGACTGTTATTATTATACTTATTCTATTATTACTATCCCTATTACTCTTGTTTTATCCTTATAACTGTTATTATTTCCCTTATTACTATTATTATTATCATTATAACTGTTATTATTATCCTTATTACTAGTATTATTATCTCAATAACTATTATTGTTATCCTCATTACTATTATTATTATGGCTATGACTGTTATTATTATACTTATTCTATTATTACTATCCCTATTAATCTTGTCTTTATCCTTATAACCATTATTATTTCCCTTATTACTATTATTATTATCATTATAACTGTTATTATTATCCTTATTACTAGTATTATTATCTCTATAACTATTATTGTTATCCTCATTACTATTATTATTATCGCTATGACTGTTATTATTATCCTTATTCTATTATTACTATCCCTATTACTCTTGTCTCTATCCTTATAACTATTATTATTATGCTTATTACTATTATTATTAGCACTATAACTATTATTATTATCCTCATTACTATTATTATTATCGCTATGACTGTTATTATTATCCTTATTCTATTATTACTATCCCTATTACTCTTGTCTTTATCCTTATATCTATTATTATTATCCTTATTACTATTATTATTATCGCTATGACTATTATTATTATCGCTATGAATGTTATAATTATCCTTATTCTATTATTACTATCCCTATTACTCTTGTCTTTATCCTTATAACTATTATTATTTTCCCTAAATTACTATTACTATTATCATTGTAACTGTTATTATTATCCTTATTACTAGTATTATTATCTCTATAACTATTATTGTTATCCTCATTACTATTATTATTATCGCTATAACTATTATTATTATCCTTATCACTATTATTACTAGCACTATAACTATTATGTTTATCCTTATTACTATTATTATTATCGCTATAAATATTATTATTATCGCTATGACTGTTATTATTATCCTTATTCTATTATTATTTCCCTTATTACTATTATTATTATCGCTATAACTATTATTATTATCCTTATTACTATTATTATCGCTATGGCTGTTATTATTATCCTTATTCTACTATTACTATCCCTATTACTCTTGTCTCTATCCTTATAACTATTATTATTATCCTTACTACTATTATTATTATCGCTATAATTATTATTATTATCGCTATGACTGTTATTATTATCCTTATTCTATTATTACTATCCCTATTACTCTTCTCTTTATCCTTATAACTATTATTATTATCCTTATTACTATTATTATTATCGCTATGACTATTATTATTATCGCTATGACTGTTATAATTATCCTTATTCTATTATTACTATCCCTATTACTCTTGTCCTTATCCTTATAACTATTATTATTTCCCTAAATTACTATTTTTATTATCATTATAACTGTTATTATTATTCTTATTACTAGTATTATTATCTCTATAACTATTATTGTTATCCTCATTACTATTATTATTATCGCTATGACTGTTATTATTATACTTATTCTATTATTACTATCCCTATTGCTCTTGTCTTTATCCTTATAACTATTATTATTATCCTTGTCAGTATTATTATTATCGCTATAACTATTATTATTATCCTCATTACTATTATTATTATCGCTATGACTGTTATTATTATCCTTATTCTATTATTACTATCCCTATTACTCTTGTCTTTATCCTTATAACTATTATTATTATCCTCATTACTATTATTATTATCCTTACTACTATTATTATTATCGCTATGACTGTTATTATTATCCTTATTCTATTATTACTATCCCTATTACTCTTGTCTTTATCCTTATAACTATTATTATTTCCCTTATTACTATTATTATTATCATTATAACTGTTATTATTATCCTTATTACTAGTATTATTATCTCTATAACTATTATTATTATCGCTATGACTGTTATTATTATCCTTATTCTATTATTATTTCCCTTATTATTATTATTATTATCGCTATAACTATTATTATTATCCTTATTACTATTAATATCGCTATGACTGTTATTATTATCCTTATTTTATTATTAATATCCCTATTACTCTTGTCTCTATCCTTGTAACTATTATTATTATCCTTATTACTATTATTATTATCGCTATAACTATTATTATTATCCTTATCACTATTATTACTAGCACTATAACTATTATGTTTATCCTTATTACTATTATTATTATTGCTATAACTGTTATTATTATCCTTATTACTATTATTATTAGCACTATAGCTATTATTATTATCCTTATTACTATTATTATTATCGCTATAACTATTATTATTATCCTTATCACTATTATTACTAGCACTATAACTATTATGTTTATCCTTATTACTATTATTATTATCGCTATAAATATTATTATTATCGCTATGACTGTTATTATTATCCTTATTCTATTATTATTTCCCTTATTACTATTATTATTATCGCTATAACTATTATTGTTATCCTCATTACTATTATTATTATCGCTATGACTGTTATTATTATACTTATTCTATTATTACTATCCCTATTACTCTTGTTTTATCCTTATAACTGTTATTATTTCCCTTATTACTATTATTATTATCATTATAACTGTTATTATTATCCTTATTACTAGTATTATTATCTCAATAACTATTATTGTTATCCTCATTACTATTATTATTATGGCTATGACTGTTATTATTATACTTATTCTATTATTACTATCCCTATTAATCTTGTCTTTATCCTTATAACCATTATTATTTCCCTTATTACTATTATTATTATCATTATAACTGTTATTATTATCCTTATTACTAGTATTATTATCTCTATAACTATTATTGTTATCCTCATTACTATTATTATTATCGCTATGACTGTTATTATTATCCTTATTCTATTATTACTATCCCTATTACTCTTGTCTCTATCCTTATAACTATTATTATTATGCTTATTACTATTATTATTAGCACTATAACTATTATTATTATCCTCGTTACTATTATTATTATCGCTATGACTGTTATTATTATCCTTATTCTATTATTACTATCCCTATTACTCTTGTCTTTATCCTTATATCTATTATTATTATCCTTATTACTATTATTATTATCGCTATGACTATTATTATTATCGCTATGAATGTTATAATTATCCTTATTCTATTATTACTATCCCTATTACTCTTGTCTTTATCCTTATAACTATTATTATTTTCCCTAAATTACTATTACTATTATCATTGTAACTGTTATTATTATCCTTATTACTAGTATTATTATCTCTATAACTATTATTGTTATCCTCATTACTATTATTATTATCGCTATAACTATTATTATTATCCTTATCACTATTATTACTAGCACTATAACTATTATGTTTATCCTTATTACTATTATTATTATCGCTATAAATATTATTATTATCGCTATGACTGTTATTATTATCCTTATTCTATTATTATTTCCCTTATTACTATTATTATTATCGCTATAACTATTATTATTATCCTTATTACTATTATTATCGCTATGACTGTTATTATTATCCTTATTCTACTATTACTATCCCTATTACTCTTGTCTCTATCCTTATAACTATTATTATTATCCTTACTACTATTATTATTATCGCTATAATTATTATTATTATCGCTATGACTGTTATTATTATCCTTATTCTATTATTACTATCCCTATTACTCTTCTCTTTATCCTTATAACTATTATTATTATCCTTATTACTATTATTATTATCGCTATGACTATTATTATTATCGCTATGACTGTTATAATTATCCTTATTCTATTATTACTATCCCTATTACTCTTGTCCTTATCCTTATAACTATTATTATTTCCCTAAATTACTATTTTTATTATCATTATAACTGTTATTATTATTCTTATTACTAGTATTATTATCTCTATAACTATTATTGTTATCCTCATTACTATTATTATTATCGCTATGACTGTTATTATTATACTTATTCTATTATTACTATCCCTATTGCTCTTGTCTTTATCCTTATAACTATTATTATTATCCTTGTCAGTATTATTATTATCGCTATAACTATTATTATTATCCTCATTACTATTATTATTATCGCTATGACTGTTATTATTATCCTTATTCTATTATTACTATCCCTATTACTCTTGTCTTTATCCTTATAACTATTATTATTATCCTCATTACTATTATTATTATCCTTACTACTATTATTATTATCGCTATGACTGTTATTATTATCCTTATTCTATTATTACTATCCCTATTACTCTTGTCTTTATCCTTATAACTATTATTATTTCCCTTATTACTATTATTATTATCATTATAACTGTTATTATTATCCTTATTACTAGTATTATTATCTCTATAACTATTATTATTATCGCTATGACTGTTATTATTATCCTTATTCTATTATTATTTCCCTTATTATTATTATTATTATCGCTATAACTATTATTATTATCCTTATTACTATTAATATCGCTATGACTGTTATTATTATCCTTATTTTATTATTAATATCCCTATTACTCTTGTCTCTATCCTTGTAACTATTATTATTATCCTTATTACTATTATTATTATCGCTATAACTATTATTATTATCCTTATCACTATTATTACTAGCACTATAACTATTATGTTTATCCTTATTACTATTATTATTATTGCTATAACTGTTATTATTATCCTTATTACTATTATTATTAGCACTATAGCTATTATTATTATCCTTATTACTATTATTATTATCGCTATAACTATTATTATTATCCTTATCACTATTATTACTAGCACTATAACTATTATGTTTATCCTTATTACTATTATTATTATCGCTATAAATATTATTATTATCGCTATGACTGTTATTATTATCCTTATTCTATTATTATTTCCCTTATTACTATTATTATTATCGCTATAACTATTATTATTATCCTTATTACTATTATTATCGCTATGACTGTTATTATTATCCTTATTCTACTATTACTATCCCTATTACTCTTGTCTCTATCCTTATAACTATTATTATTATCCTTACTACTATTATTATTATCGCTATAAATATTATTATTATCGCTATGACTGTTATTATTATCCTTATTCTATTATTACTATCCCTATTACTCTTCTCTTTATCCTTATAACTATTATTATTATCCTTATTACTATTATTATTATCGCTATGACTATTATTATTATCGCTATGACTATTATTATTATCGCTATGACTGTTATAATTATCCTTATTCTATTATTACTATCCCTATTACTCTTGTCCTTATCCTTATAACTATTATTATTTCCCTAAATTACTATTATTATTATCATTATAACTGTTATTATTATCCTTATTACTAGTACTATTATCTCTATAACTATTATTGTTATCCTCATTACTATTATTATTATCGCTATGACTGTTATTATTATACTTATTCTATTATTACTATCCCTATTGCTCTTGTCTTTATCCTTATAACTATTATTATTATCCTTGTCAGTATTATTATTATCGCTATAACTATTATTATTATCCTCATTACTATTATTATTATCGCTATGACTGTTATTATTATCCTTATTCTATTATTACTATCCCTATTACTCTTGTCTTTATCCTTATAACTATTATTATTATCCTCATTACTATTAATACTATCCTTACTACTATTATTATTATCGCTATGACTGTTATTATTATCCTTATTCTATTATTACTATCCCTATTACTCTTGTCTTTATCCTTATAACTATTATTATTTCCCTTATTACTATTATTATTATCATTATAACTATTATTATTATCCTTATTACTATTATTATCGCTATGACTGTTATTATTATCCTTATTCTACTATTACTATCCCTATTACTCTTGTCTCTATCCTTATAACTGTTATTATTATCCTTATTACTAGCATTATTATCTCTATAACTATTATTGTTATCCTCATTACTATTATTATTATCGCTATAACTATTATTATTATCCTTATTACTAGTATTATTAGCACTATAACTATTATGTTTATCCTTATTACTATTATTATTCGCACTATAACTATTATTATTATCCTTATTACTATTATTATTATCACTATAACTATTATTATTATCCTTATTACTATTATTACTAGCACTATAACTATTATTATTATCCTTATTACTATTATTATTATCGCTATGACTGTTATTATTATGCTTATTCTACTATTACTATCCCTATTGCTCTTGTCTCTATTCTTATAACTATTATTATTATGCTTATTACTATTATTATTATCGCTATAACTATTATTATTATCCTTACTACTATTATTATTATCGCTATGACTGTTATTATTATCCTTATTCTATTATTACTATCCCTATTACTCTTGTCTTTATCCTTATAACTATTATTATTTCCCTTATTACTATTATTATTATCATTATAACTGTTATTATTATCCTTATTACTAGTATTATTATCTCTATAACTATTATTATTATCGCTATGACTGTTATTACTATCCTTATTCTATTATTATTTCCCTTATTATTATTATTATTATCGCTATAACTATTATTATTATCGTTATTACTATTAATATCGCTATGACTGTTATTATTATCCTTATTTTATTATTAATATCCCTATTACTCTTGTCTCTATCCTTATAACTATTATTATTATCCTTATTACTATTATTATTATCGCTATAACTATTATTATTATCCTTATCACTATTATTACTAGCACTATAACTATTATGTTTATGCTTATTACTATTATTATTATCGCTATAAATATTATTATTATCGCTATGACTGTTATTATTATCCTTATTCTATTATTATTTCCCTTATTACTATTATTATTATCGCTATAACTATTATTATTATCCTTATTACTATTATTATCGCTATGACTGTTATTATTATCCTTATTCTACTATTACTATCCCTATTACTCTTGTCTCTATCCTTATAACTGTTATTATTATCCTTATTCTATTATTATTTCCCTTATTACTATTATTATTATCGCTATAACTATTATTGTTATCCTCATTACTATTATTATTATCGCTATGACTGTTATTATTATACTTATTCTATTATTACTATCCCTATTACTCTTGTCTTTATCCTTATAACTATTATTATTTCCCTTATTACTATTATTATTATCATTATAACTGTTATTATTATCCTTATTACTAGTATTATTATCTCAATAACTATTATTGTTATCCTCATTACTATTATTATTATGGCTATGACTGTTATTATTATACTTATTCTACTATTACTATCCCTATTAATCTTGTCTTTATCCTTATAACTATTATTATTTCCCTTATTACTAATATTATTATCATTATAACTGTTATTATTATCCTTATTACTAGTATTATTATCTCTATAACTATTATTGTTATCCTCATTACTATTATTATTATCGCTATGACTGTTATTATTATCCTTATTCTATTATTACTATCCCTATTACTCTTGTCTTTATCCTTATAACTATTATTATTTTCCCTAAATTACTATTATTATTATCATTGTAACTGTTATTATTATCCTTATTACTAGTATTATTATCTCTATAACTATTATTGTTATCCTCATTACTATTATTATTATCGCTATAACTATTATTATTATCCTTATAACTATTATTACTAGCACTATAACTATTATGTTTATCCTTATTACTATTATTATTATCGCTATAAATATTATTATTATCGCTATGACTGTTATTATTATCCTTATTCTATTATTATTTCCCTTATTACTATTATTATTATCGCTATAACTATTATTATTATCCTTATTACTATTATTATCGCTATGACTGTTATTATTATCCTTATTCTACTATTACTATCCCTATTACTCTTGTCTCTATCCTTATAACTATTATTATTATCCTTACTACTATTATTATTATCGCTATAAATATTATTATTATCGCTATGACTGTTATTATTATCCTTATTCTATTATTACTATCCCTATTACTCTTCTCTTTATCCTTATAACTATTATTATTATCCTTATTACTATTATTATTATCGCTATGACTATTATTATTATCGCTATGACTATTATTATTATCGCTATGACTGTTATAATTATCCTTATTCTATTATTACTATCCCTATTACTCTTGTCCTTATCCTTATAACTATTATTATTTCCGTAATTACTATTATTATTATCATTATAACTGTTATTATTATCCTTATTACTAGTATTATTATCTCTATAACTATTATTGTTATCCTCATTACTATTATTATTATCGCTATGACTGTTATTATTATACTTATTCTATTATTACTATCCCTATTGCTCTTGTCTTTATCCTTATAACTATTATTATTATCCTTGTCAGTATTATTATTATCGCTATAACTATTATTATTATCCTCATTACTATTATTATTATCGCTATGACTGTTATTATTATCCTTATTCTATTATTACTATCCCTATTACTCTTGTCTTTATCCTTATAACTATTATTATTATCCTCATTACTATTAATACTATCCTTACTACTATTATTATTATCGCTATGACTGTTATTATTATCGCTATGACTGTTATAATTATCCTTATTCTATTATTACTATCCCTATTACTCTTGTCTTTATCCTTATAACTATTATTATTTCCCTTATTACTATTATTATTATCATTATAACTGTTATTATTATCCTTATTACTAGTATTATTATCTCTATAACTATTATTATTATCGCTATGACTGTTATTATTATCCTTATTCTATTATTATTTCCCTTATTATTATTATTATTATCGCTATAACTAATATTATTATCGTTATTACTATTAATATCGCTATGACTGTTATTATTATCCTTATTTTATTATTAATATCCCTATTACTCTTGTCTCTATCCTTATAACTATTATTATTATCCTTATTACTATTATTATTATCGCTATAACTATTATTATTATCCTTATCACTATTATTACTAGCACTATAACTATTATGTTTATCCTTATTACTATTATTATTATCGCTATAAATATTATTATTATCGCTATGACTGTTATTATTATCCTTATTCTATTATTATTTCCCTTATTACTATTATTATTATCGCTATAACTATTATTATTATCCTTATTACTATTATTATCGCTATGACTGTTATTATTATCCTTATTCTACTATTACTATCCCTATTACTCTTGTCTCTATCCTTATAACTGTTATTATTATCCTTATTCTATTATTATTTCCCTTATTACTATTATTATTATCGCTATAACTATTATTGTTATCCTCATTACTATTATTATTATCGCTATGACTGTTATTATTATACTTATTCTATTATTACTATCCCTATTACTCTTGTCTTTATCCTTATAACTATTATTATTTCCCTTATTACTATTATTATTATCATTATAACTGTTATTATTATCCTTATTACTAGTATTATTATCTCAATAACTATTATTGTTATCCTCATTACTATTATTATTATGGCTATGACTGTTATTATTATACTTATTCTACTATTACTATCCCTATTAATCTTGTCTTTATCCTTATAACTATTATTATTTCCCTTATTACTAATATTATTATCATTATAACTGTTATTATTATCCTTATTACTAGTATTATTATCTCTATAACTATTATTGTTATCCTCATTACTATTATTATTATCGCTATGACTGTTATTATTATCCTTATTCTATTATTACTATCCCTATTACTCTTGTCTTTATCCTTATAACTATTATTATTTTCCCTAAATTACTATTATTATTATCATTGTAACTGTTATTATTATCCTTATTACTAGTATTATTATCTCTATAACTATTATTGTTATCCTCATTACTATTATTATTATCGCTATAACTATTATTATTATCCTTATAACTATTATTACTAGCACTATAACTATTATGTTTATCCTTATTACTATTATTATTATCGCTATAAATATTATTATTATCGCTATGACTGTTATTATTATCCTTATTCTATTATTATTTCCCTTATTACTATTATTATTATCATTATAACTATTATTATTATCCTTATTACTATTATTATCGCTATGACTGTTATTATTATCCTTATTCTACTATTACTATCCCTATTACTCTTGTCTCTATCCTTATAACTATTATTATTATCCTTACTACTATTATTATTATCGCTATAACTATTATTATTATCGCTATGACTGTTATTATTATCCTTATTCTATTATTACTATCCCTATTACTCTTCTCTTTATCCTTATAACTATTATTATTATCCTTATTACTATTATTATTATCGCTATGACTATTATTATTATCGCTATGACTGTTATAATTATCCTTATTCTATTATTACTATCCCTATTACTCTTGTCTTTATCCTTATAACTATTATTATTTCCCTAAATTACTATTATTATTATCATTATAACTGTTATTATTATCCTTATTACTAGCATTATTATCTCTATAACTATTATTGTTATCCTCATTACTATTATTATTATCGCTATAACTATTATTATTATCCTTATTACTAGTATTATTAGCACTATAACTATTATGTTTATCCTTATTACTATTATTATTCGCACTATAACTATTATTATTATCCTTATTACTATTATTATTATCGCTATAACTATTATTATTATCCTTATTACTATTATTACTAGCACTATAACTATTATTATTATCCTTATTACTATTATTATTATCGCTATGACTGTTATTATTATGCTTATTCTACTATTACTATCCCTATTGCTCTTGTCTCTATTCTTATAACTATTATTATTATGCTTATTACTATTATTATTATCGCTATAACTATTATTATTATCCTTACTACTATTATTATTATCGCTATGACTATTATTATTATCGCTATGACTGTTATAATTATCCTTATTCTATTATTACTATCCCTATTACTCTTGTCTTTATCCTTATAACTATTATTATTTCCCTAAATTACTATTATTATTATCATTATAACTGTTATTATTATCCTTATTACTAGTATTATTATCTCTATAACTATTATTGTTATCCTCATTACTATTATTATTATCGCTATAACTATTATTATTATCCTCATTACTATTATTATTATCGCTATGACTGTTATTATTATCCTTATTCTATTATTATTTCCCTTATTACTAGTATTATTATCTCTATAACTATTATTGTTATCCTCATTACTATTATTATTATCGCTATGACTGTTATTATTATCCTTATTGTATTATTACTATAACTATTACTCTTGTCTTTATCCTTATAGCTATTATTATTTCCCTTATTGCTATTATTATTATCGCTATAACTATTATTATTATCCTTATTACTATTATTACTAGGACTATAACTATTATTATTATCCTTATTACTGTTATTATTACCGCTATGACTGTTATTATTATACTTATTCTATTATTATTTCCCTTATTACTAGTATTATTATCTCTATAACTACTATTGTTATCCTCATTACTATTATTATTATCGCTATGACTGTTATTATTATCCTTATTCTATTATTACTATCCCTATTACTCTTGTCTTTATCCTTATAACTATTATTATTAGCACTATAACTATTATTATTATCCTTATTACTATTATTACTAGCACTATAACTATTATTATTATCCTTACTACTATTATTATTATCGCTATAACTATTATTATTATCGCTATGACTGTTATTATTATCCTTATTCTATTATTAATATCCCTATTACTCTTGTCTTTATCCTTATAACTATTATTATTTCCCTTATTACTATTATTATTACCATTATAACTGTTATTATTATCCTTATTACTAGTATTATTATCTCAATAACTATTATTGTTATGCTCATTACTATTATTATTATGGCTATGACTGTTATTATTATACTTATTCTATTATTACTATCCCTATTAATCTTGTCTTTATCCTTATAACTATTATTATTTCCCTTATTACTATTATTATTATCATTGTAACTGTTATTATTATCCTTATTACTAGTATTATTATCTCTATAACTATTATTATTATCGCTATGACTGTTATTATTATCCTTATCACTATTATTACGTAGCACTATAACTATTATGTTTATCCTTATTACTATTATTATTATTGCTATAACTGTTATTATTATCCTTATTACTATTATTATTAGCACTATAGCTATTATTATTATCCTTATTACTATTATTATTATCGCTATAACTATTATTATTATCCTTATCACTATTATGACTAGCACTATAAACTATTATGTTTATCCTTATTACTATTATTATTATCGCTATAAATATTATTAGTATCGCTATGACTGTTATTATTATCCTTATTCTATTATTATTTCCCTTATTACTATTATTATTATCGCTATAACTATTATTATTATCCTTATTACTATTATTATCGCTATATCTGTTATAATTATCCTTATTCTATTATTACTATCCCTATAACTCTTGTCTTTATCCTTATAACTATTATTATTTCCCTTATTACTATTATTATTATCATTATAACTGTTATTATTATCCTTATTACTAGTATTATTATCTCTATAACTATTATTATTATCGCTATGACTGTTATTATTATCCTTATTCTATTATTATTTCCCTTATTATTATTATTATTATCGCTATAACTATTATTATTATCGTTATTACTATTAATATCGCTATGACTGTTATTATTATCCTTATTTTATTATTAATATCCCTATTACTCTTGTCTCTATCCTTATAACTATTATTATTATCCTTATTACTATTATTATTATCGCTATAACTATTATTATTATCCTTATCACTATTATTACTAGCACTATAACTATTATGTTTATGCTTATTACTATTATTATTATCGCTATAAATATTATTATTATCGCTATGACTGTTATTATTATCCTTATTCTATTATTATTTCCCTTATTACTATTATTATTATCGCTATAACTATTATTATTATCCTTATTACTATTATTATCGCTATGACTGTTATTATTATCCTTATTCTACTATTACTATCCCTATTACTCTTGTCTCTATCCTTATAACTGTTATTATTATCCTTATTCTATTATTATTTCCCTTATTACTATTATTATTATCGCTATAACTATTATTGTTATCCTCATTACTATTATTATTATCGCTATGACTGTTATTATTATACTTATTCTATTATTACTATCCCTATTACTCTTGTCTTTATCCTTATAACTATTATTATTTCCCTTATTACTATTATTATTATCATTATAACTGTTATTATTATCCTTATTACTAGTATTATTATCTCAATAACTATTATTGTTATCCTCATTACTATTATTATTATGGCTATGACTGTTATTATTATACTTATTCTACTATTACTATCCCTATTAATCTTGTCTTTATCCTTATAACTATTATTATTTCCCTTATTACTAATATTATTATCATTATAACTGTTATTATTATCCTTATTACTAGTATTATTATCTCTATAACTATTATTGTTATCCTCATTACTATTATTATTATCGCTATGACTGTTATTATTATCCTTATTCTATTATTACTATCCCTATTACTCTTGTCTTTATCCTTATAACTATTATTATTTTCCCTAAATTACTATTATTATTATCATTGTAACTGTTATTATTATCCTTATTACTAGTATTATTATCCTTATTACTATTATTATTATCGCTATGACTATTATTATTATCGCTATGACTATTATTATTATCGCTATGACTGTTATAATTATCCTTATTCTATTATTACTATCCCTATTACTCTTGTCCTTATCCTTATAACTATTATTATTTCCCTAAATTACTATTATTATTATCATTGTAACTGTTATTATTATCCTTATTACTAGTATTATTATCTCTATAACTATTATTGTTATCCTCATTACTATTATTATTATCGCTATGACTGTTATTATTATACTTATTCTATTATTACTATCCCTATTGCTCTTGTCTTTATCCTTATAACTATTATTATTATCCTTGTCAGTATTATTATTATCGCTATAACTATTATTATTATCCTCATTACTATTATTATTATCGCTATGACTGTTATTATTATCCTTATTCTATTATTACTATCCCTATTACTCTTGTCTTTATCCTTATAACTATTATTATTATCCTCATTACTATTAATACTATCCTTACTACTATTATTATTATCGCTATGACTGTTATTATTATCCTTATTCTATTATTACTATCCCTATTACTCTTGTCTTTATCCTTATAACTATTATTATTTCCCTTATTACTATTATTATTATCATTATAACTATTATTATTATCCTTATTACTATTATTATCGCTATGACTGTTATTATTATCCTTATTCTACTATTACTATCCCTATTACTCTTGTCTCTATCCTTATAACTATTATTATTATCCTTACTACTATTATTATTATCGCTATAACTATTATTATTATCGCTATGACTGTTATTATTATCCTTATTCTATTATTACTATCCCTATTACTCTTCTCTTTATCCTTATAACTATTATTATTATCCTTATTACTATTATTATTATCGCTATGACTATTATTATTATCGCTATGACTGTTATAATTATCCTTATTCTATTATTACTATCCCTATTACTCTTGTCTTTATCCTTATAACTATTATTATTTCCCTTATTACTATTATTATTATCATTATAACTGTTATTATTATCCTTATTACTAGTATTATTATCTCTATAACTATTATTATTATCGCTATGACTGTTATTATTATCCTTATTCTATTATTATTTCCCTTATTATTATTATTATTATCGCTATAACTATTATTATTATCGTTATTACTATTAATATCGCTATGACTGTTATTATTATCCTTATTTTATTATTAATATCCCTATTACTCTTGTCTCTATCCTTATAACTATTATTATTATCCTTATTACTATTATTATTATCGCTATAACTATTATTATTATCCTTATCACTATTATTACTAGCACTATAACTATTATGTTTATCCTTATTACTATTATTATTATCGCTATAAATATTATTATTATCGCTATGACTGTTATTATTATCCTTATTCTATTATTATTTCCCTTATTACTATTATTATTATCGCTATAACTATTATTATTATCCTTATTACTATTATTATCGCTATGACTGTTATTATTATCCTTATTCTACTATTACTATCCCTATTACTCTTGTCTCTATCCTTATAACTGTTATTATTATCCTTATTCTATTATTATTTCCCTTATTACTATTATTATTATCGCTATAACTATTATTGTTATCCTCATTACTATTATTATTATCGCTATGACTGTTATTATTATACTTATTCTATTATTACTATCCCTATTACTCTTGTCTTTATCCTTATAACTATTATTATTTCCCTTATTACTATTATTATTATCATTATAACTGTTATTATTATCCTTATTACTAGTATTATTATCTCAATAACTATTATTGTTATACTCATTACTATTATTATTATGGCTATGACTGTTATTATTATACTTATTCTACTATTACTATCCCTATTAATCTTGTCTTTATCCTTATAACTATTATTATTTCCCTTATTACTAATATTATTATCATTATAACTGTTATTATTATCCTTATTACTAGTATTATTATCTCTATAACTATTATTGTTATCCTCATTACTATTATTATTATCGCTATGACTGTTATTATTATCCTTATTCTATTATTACTATCCCTATTACTCTTGTCTTTATCCTTATAACTATTATTATTTTCCCTAAATTACTATTATTATTATCATTGTAACTGTTATTATTATCCTTATTACTAGTATTATTATCTCTATAACTATTATTGTTATCCTCATTACTATTATTATTATCGCTATAACTATTATTATTATCCTTATAACTATTATTACTAGCACTATAACTATTATGTTTATCCTTATTACTATTATTATTATCGCTATAAATATTATTATTATCGCTATGACTGTTATTATTATCCTTATTCTATTATTATTTCCCTTATTACTATTATTATTATCGCTATAACTATTATTATTATCCTTATTACTATTATTATCGCTATGACTGTTATTATTATCCTTATTCTACTATTACTATCCCTATTACTCTTGTCTCTATCCTTATAACTATTATTATTATCCTTACTACTATTATTATTATCGCTATAAATATTATTATTATCGCTATGACTGTTATTATTATCCTTATTCTATTATTACTATCCCTATTACTCTTCTCTTTATCCTTATAACTATTATTATTATCCTTATTACTATTATTATTATCGCTATGACTATTATTATTATCGCTATGACTATTATTATTATCGCTATGACTGTTATAATTATCCTTATTCTATTATTACTATCCCTATTACTCTTGTCCTTATCCTTATAACTATTATTATTTCCCTAAATTACTATTATTATTATCATTATAACTGTTATTATTATCCTTATTACTAGTATTATTATCTCTATAACTATTATTGTTATCCTCATTACTATTATTATTATCGCTATGACTGTTATTATTATACTTATTCTATTATTACTATCCCTATTGCTCTTGTCTTTATCCTTATAACTATTATTATTATCCTTGTCAGTATTATTATTATCGCTATAACTATTATTATTATCCTCATTACTATTATTATTATCGCTATGACTGTTATTATTATCCTTATTCTATTATTACTATCCCTATTACTCTTGTCTTTATCCTTATAACTATTATTATTATCCTCATTACTATTAATACTATCCTTACTACTATTATTATTATCGCTATGACTGTTATTATTATCCTTATTCTATTATTACTATCCCTATTACTCTTGTCTTTATCCTTATAACTATTATTATTTCCCTTATTACTATTATTATTATCATTATAACTATTATTATTATCCTTATTACTATTATTATCGCTATGACTGTTATTATTATCCTTATTCTACTATTACTATCCCTATTACTCTTGTCTCTATCCTTATAACTATTATTATTATCCTTACTACTATTATTATTATCGCTATAACTATTATTATTATCGCTATGACTGTTATTATTATCCTTATTCTATTATTACTATCCCTATTACTCTTCTCTTTATCCTTATAACTATTATTATTATCCTTATTACTATTATTATTATCGCTATGACTATTATTATTATCGCTATGACTGTTATAATTATCCTTATTCTATTATTACTATCCCTATTACTCTTGTCTTTATCCTTATAACTATTATTATTTCCCTAAATTACTATTATTATTATCATTATAACTGTTATTATTATCCTTATTACTAGCATTATTATCTCTATAACTATTATTGTTATCCTCATTACTATTATTATTATCGCTATAACTATTATTATTATCCTTATTACTAGTATTATTATCTCTATAACTATTATTATTATCGCTATGACTGTTATTATTATCCTTATTCTATTATTATTTCCCTTATTATTATTATTATTATCGCTATAACTATTATTATTATCGTTATTACTATTAATATCGCTATGACTGTTATTATTATCCTTATTTTATTATTAATATCCCTATTACTCTTGTCTCTATCCTTATAACTATTATTATTATCCTTATTACTATTATTATTATCGCTATAACTATTATTATTATCCTTATCACTATTATTACTAGCACTATAACTATTATGTTTATCCTTATTACTATTATTATTATCGCTATAAATATTATTATTATCGCTATGACTGTTATTATTATCCTTATTCTATTATTATTTCCCTTATTACTATTATTATTATCGCTATAACTATTATTGTTATCCTCATTACTATTATTATTATCGCTATGACTGTTATTATTATACTTATTCTATTATTACTATCCCTATTACTCTTGTCTTTATCCTTATAACTATTATTATTTCCCTTATTACTATTATTATTATCATTATAACTGTCATTATTATCCTTATTACTAGTATTATTATCTCAATAACTATTATTGTTATCCTCATTACTATTATTATTATGGCTATGACTGTTATTATTATACTTATTCTATTATTACTATCCCTATTAATCTTGTCGTTATCCTTATAACTATTATTATTTCCCTTATTACTATTATTATTATCATTATAACTGTTATTATTATCCTTATTACTAGTATTATTATCTCTATAACTATTATTGTTATCCTCATTACTATTATTATTATCGCTATGACTGTTATTATTATCCTTATTCTATTATTACTATCCCTATTACTCTTGTCTCTATCCTTATAACTATTATTATTATGCTTATTACTATTATTATTAGCACTATAACTATTATTATTATCCTCATTACTATTATTATTATCGCTATGACTGTTATTATTATCCTTATTCTACTATTACTATCCCTATTACTCTTGTCTTTATCCTTATATCTATTATTATTATCCTTATTACTATTATTATTATCGCTATGACTATTATTATTATCGCTATGAATGTTATAATTATCCTTATTCTATTATTACTATCCCTATTACTCTTGTCTTTATCCTTATAACTATTATTATTTTCCCTAAATTACAATTATTATTATCATTATAACTGTTATTATTATCCTTATTACTAGTATTATTATCTCTATAACTATTATTGTTATCCTCATTACTATTATTATTATCGCTATGACTGTTATTATTATCCTTATTCTATTATTACTATCCCTATTACTCTTGTCTCTATCCTTATAACTATTATTATTATGCTTATTATTATTATTATTAGCACTATAACTATTATTATTATCCTCATTACTAGTATTATTATCGCTATGACTGTTATTATTATCCTTATTCTATTATTACTATCCCTATTACTCTTGTCTTTATCCTTATATCTATTATTATTATCCTTATTACTATTATTATTATCGCTATGACTATTATTATTATCGCTATGAATGTTATAATTATCCTTATTCTATTATTACTATCCCTATTACTCTTGTCTTTATCCTTATAACTATTATTATTTTCCCTAAATTACTATTATTATTATCATTGTAACTGTTATTATTATCCTTATTACTAGTATTATTATCTCTATAACTATTATTGTTATCCTCATTACTATTATTATTATCGCTATAACTATTATTATTATCCTTATCACTATTATTACTAGCACTATAACTATTATGTTTATCCTTATTACTATTATTATTATCGCTATAAATATTATTATTATCGCTATGACTGTTATTATTATCCTTATTCTATTATTATTTCCCTTATTACTATTATTATTATCGCTATAACTATTATTATTATCCTTATTACTATTATTATCGCTATGACTGTTATTATTATCTTTATTCTACTATTACTATCCCTATTACTCTTGTCTCTATCCTTATAACTATTATTATTATCCTTACTACTATTATTATTATCGCTATAACTATTATTATTATCGCTATGGCTGTTATTATTATCCTCATTCTATTATTACTATCCCTATTACTCTTCTCTTTATCCTTATAACTATTATTATTATCCTTATTACTATTATTATTATCGCTATGACTATTATTATTATCGCTATGACTGTTATAATTATCCTTATTCTGTTATTACTATCCCTATTACTCTTCTCTTTATCCTTATAACTATTATTATTATCCTTATTACTATTATTATTATCGCTATGACTATTATTATTATCGCTATGACTGTTATAATTATCCTTATTCTATTATTACTATCCCTATTACTCTTGTCTTTATCCTTATAACTATTATTATTTCCCTAAATTACTATTATTATTATCATTATAACTGTTATTATTATCCTTATTACTAGTATTATTATCTCTATAACTATTATTGTTATCCTCATTACTATTATTATTATCGCTATAACTATTATTATTATCCTCATTACTATTATTATTATCGCTATGACTGTTATTATTATCCTTATTCTATTATTATTTCCCTTATTACTAGTATTATTATCTCTATAACTATTATTGTTATCCTCATTACTATTATTATTATCGCTATGACTGTTATTATTATCCTTATTGTATTATTACTATAACTATTACTCTTGTCTTTATCCTTATAGCTATTATTATTTCCCTTATTGCTATTATTATTATCGCTATAACTATTATTATTATCCTTATTACTATTATTACTAGGACTATAACTATTATTATTATCCTTATTACTGTTATTATTACCGCTATGACTGTTATTATTATACTTATTCTATTATTATTTCCCTTATTACTAGTATTATTATCTCTATAACTACTATTGTTATCCTCATTACTATTATTATTATCGCTATGACTGTTATTATTATCCTTATTCTATTATTACTATCCCTATTACTCTTGTCTTTATCCTTATAACTATTATTATTAGCACTATAACTATTATTATTATCCTTATTACTATTATTACTAGCACTATAACTATTATTATTATCCTTACTACTATTATTATTATCGCTATAACTATTATTATTATCGCTATGACTGTTATTATTATCCTTATTCTATTATTAATATCCCTATTACTCTTGTCTTTATCCTTATAACTATTATTATTTCCCTTATTACTATTATTATTATCATTATAACTGTTATTATTATCCTTATTACTAGTATTATTATCTCAATAACTATTATTGTTATGCTCATTACTATTATTATTATGGCTATGACTGTTATTATTATACTTATTCTATTATTACTATCCCTATTAATCTTGTCTTTATCCTTATAACTATTATTATTTCCCTTATTACTATTATTATTATCATTGTAACTGTTATTATTATCCTTATTACTAGTATTATTATCTCTATAACTATTATTATTATCGCTATGACTGTTATTATTATCCTTATCACTATTATTACGTAGCACTATAACTATTATGTTTATCCTTATTACTATTATTATTATTGCTATAACTGTTATTATTATCCTTATTACTATTATTATTAGCACTATAGCTATTATTATTATCCTTATTACTATTATTATTATCGCTATAACTATTATTATTATCCTTATCACTATTATGACTAGCACTATAACTATTATGTTTATCCTTATTACTATTATTATTATCGCTATAAATATTATTAGTATCGCTATGACTGTTATTATTATCCTTATTCTATTATTATTTCCCTTATTACTATTATTATTATCGCTATAACTGTTATTATTATCCTTATTACTATTATTATCGCTATATCTGTTATAATTATCCTTATTCTATTATTACTATCCCTATAACTCTTGTCTTTATCCTTATAACTATTATTATTTCCCTAAATTACTATTATTATTATCATTATAACTGTTATTATTATCCTTATTACTAGTATTATTATCTCAATAACTATTATTGTTATCCTCATTACTATTATTATTATGGCTATGACTGTTATTATTATACTTATTCTATTATTACTATCCCTATTACTCTTGTCTCTATCCTTATAACTATTATTATTATCCTTATTACTATTATTATTATCGCTATAACTATTATTATTATCCTTATTACTATTATTATCGCTATGACTGTTATAATTATCCTTATTCTATTATTACTATCCCTATTACTCTTGTCTTTATCCTTATAACTATTATTGTTTCCCTAAATTACTATTATTATTATCATTATAACTGTTATTATTATCCTTATTACTAGTATTATTATCTCTATAACTATTATTGTTATCCTCATTACTATTATTATTATCGCTATGACTGTTATTATTATCCTTATTCTATTATTACTATCCCTATTACTCTTGTCTCTATCCTTATAACTATTATTATTATGCTTATTACTATTATTATTAGCACTATAACTATTATTATTATCCTCATTACTATTATTATTATCGCTATGACTGTTATTATTATCCTTATTCTATTATTACTATCCCTATTACTCTTGTCTTTATCCTTATATCTATTATTATTATCCTTATTACTATTATTATTGTCGCTATGACTATTATTATTATCGCTATGAATGTTATAATTATCCTTATTCTATTATTACTATCCCTATTACTCTTGTCTTTATCCTTATAACTATTATTATTTTCCCTAAATTACTATTATTATTATCATTATAACTGTTATTATTATCCTTATTACTAGTATTATTATCTCTATAACTATTATTGTTATCCTCATTACTATTATTATTATCGCTATGACTGTTATTATTATACTTATTCTATTATTACTATCCCTATTACTCTTGTCTTTATCCTTATAACTATTATTATTTCCCTTATTACTATTATTATTATCATTATAACTGTTATTATTATCCTTATTACTAGTATTATTATCTCTATAACTATTATTATTATCCTTATTACTAGTATTACTAGCACTATAACTATTATGTTTATCCTTATTACTATTATTATTATTGCTATAACTGTTATTATTATCCTTATTACTATTATTATTAGCACTATAGCTATTATTATTATCCTTATTACTATTATTATTATCGCTATAACTATTATTATTATCCTTATCACTATTATTACTAGCACTATAACTATTATGTTTATCCTTATTACTATTATTATTATCGCTATAAATATTATTATTATCGCTATGACTGTTATTATTATCCTTATTCTATTATTATTTCCCTTATTACTATTATTATTATCGCTATAACTATTATTATTATCCTTATTACTATTATTATCGCTACGACTGTTATTATTATCCATATTCTACTATTACTATCCCTATTACTCTTGTCTCTATCCTTATAACTATTATTATTATCCTTACTACTATTATTATTATCGCTATAACTATTATTATTATCGCTATGACTGTTATTATTATCCTTATTCTATTATTACTATCCCTATTACTCTTCTCTTTATCCTTATAACTATTATTATTATCCTTATTACTATTATTATTATCGCTATGACTATTATTATTATCGCTATGACTGCTATAATTATCCTTATTCTATTATTACTATCCCTATTACTCTTGTCTTTATCCTTATAACTATTATTATTCCCCTAAATTACTATTATTATTATCATTATAACTGTTATTATTATCCTTATTACTAGTATTATTATCTCTATAACTATTATTGTTATCCTCATTACTATTATTATTATCGCTATAACTATTATTATTATACTTATTCTATTATTACTATCCCTATTACTCTTGTCTTTATCCTTATAACTATTATTATTTCCCTTATTACTATTATTATTATCATTATAACTGTTATTATTATCCTTATTACTAGTATTATTATCTCTATAACTATTATTATTATCCTTATTACTAGTATTACTAGCACTATAACTATTATGTTTATCCTTATTACTATTATTATTATTGCTATAACTGTTATTATTATCCTTATTACTATTATTATTAGCACTATAGCTATTATTATTATCCTTATTACTATTATTATTATCGCTATAACTATTATTATTATCCTTATCACTATTATTACTAGCACTATAACTATTATGTTTATCCTTATTACCATTATTATTATCGCTATAAATATTATTATTATCGCTATGACTGTTATTATTATCCTTATTCTATTATTATTTCCCTTATTACTATTATTATTATCGCTATAACTATTATTATTATCGCTATGACTGTTATTATTATCCTTATTCTACTATTACTATCCCTATTACTCTTGTCTCTATCCTTATAACTATTATTATTATCCTTACTACTATTATTATTATCGCTATGACTGTTATTATTATCCTTATTCTATTATTATTTCCCTTATTATTATTATTATTATCGCTATAACTATTATTGTTATCCTCATTACTATTATTATTATCGCTATGACTGTTATTATTATACTTATTCTATTATTACTATCCCTATTACTCTTGTCTTTATCCTTATAACTATTATTATTTCCCTTATTACTATTATTATTATCATTATAACTGTTATTATTATCCTTATTACTAGTATTATTATCTCTATAACTATTATTATTATCGCTATGACTGTTATTATTATCCTTATTCTATTATTATTTCCCTTATTATTATTATTATTATCGCTATAACTATTATTGTTATCCTCATTACTATTATTATTATCGCTATGACTGTTATTATTATACTTATTCTATTATTACTATCCCTATTAATCTTGTCTTTATCCTTATAACTATTATTATTATCCTTACTACTATTATTATTATCGCTATAACTATTATTATTATCGCTATGACTGTTATTATTATCCTTATTCTATTATTACTATCCCTATTACTCTTGTCTCTATCCTTATAACTGTTATTATTATCCTTATTCTATTATTATTTCCCTTATTACTATTATTATTATCGCTATAACTATTATTGTTATCCTCATTACTATTATTATTATCGCTATGACTGTTATTATTATACTTATTCTATTATTACTATCCCTATTACTCTTGTCTCTATCCTTATAACTGTTATTATTATCCTTATTCTATTATTATTTCCCTTATTACTATTATTATTATCGCTATAACTATTATTGTTATCCTCATTACTATTATTATTATCGATATGACTGTT